>OY754988.1:170000-736000 GCA_963576475.1 Molanna angustata
GATATTGGTTCTATGAAAGTAAACAATATATGGTTTGACATGAAATATTTTTTTATTTAATTTATTGTAGGTACCTATTTGTAACACTGATCAATATAAACTTTCTGCACTCCATCACCATATAAATAAACTCACACTCCTCCGTGTGCGCAGTTAGCTTAAAAAGGGGTTCGAAGTTTTCCTTTGACACATTAATATACTTATAGGTTATTTTAAGTACCTAGATTATATTTTTTCTTTCGATTAAAATTGAATTAAACGTCCATGAAACAAGTACCATATACATATTTATACATTCCTTTAACTAAGCATAAATGCTTGTACTACAGATGAACGAAATCAGACGAGACATTATTCGAACTCGCGACCACTGGATTACAAATACACTATCATAACCGATGTGGCTCTGATCCATCCATCTAAATCCTATTTCAGTTTTATTATTAAGTATACAATTTCCATTGTGTACTATCTAGATTGAATATTGTGTGTTTCTATAAACGCGACAACTTCAAGATAGGTAGGTTGTACAATGAAAAATCAATAAATTACAGAAAAGTTCTTTAGCATAAGATTAATAGTGAGGAGTTACCATAGGAGTTAACAGAATGCACACAGTACCCAAGAAAGGGGGGAATATGAGTAGGAAATCGATTAAACCTTCCAACATAACATAGGTACTGTGGAAGTCAACAAGATAGGAAACCATAGTTACACAAACAAATACTTAATATATTATTGTTTACTGTCTATTTTAAATATTTAAATAAATAAAAATAACTCTGAAGAGGGTATATAAACCTAAACATGTTATGTAAAACAGTACCTATAGGTATGTTTCTTGAACACTACCTACCATAAATATTTTCGACGTTTTTCTAGTGAATGTTCGTCACACAATTTTAAAATTCAGCATGAATTACCCTAAAAAATATTAAAAAATACTTTCTTTTTACACCATTTTTTTTAATTCCTCCTTAACTATGCGTCGTGGGGCAATTAATATTTTATGTGCTTAAAGATTGCATAAAATCAAAATAAATAGCCGATATTTTTTTTTCATTTCACGTCTGGTTTGTCCTTAAAATACGAAAAATCAAAATAAAAACAATTTTTTGCGATAATTACAATCACCCATAAACCTATTTAACGCACGCTATAGTTACCCTTACTAACACGTTACTTTATGGTGTATTAAGTAATTTTAATAGGTATATCATGTTTTCAGTCACTAGATTAAGCTTTATATGTATGTGCTCTTAAGTTTACCAATTATTTAATCTTTAAAATAAACTTATGATATAATAATTACAGAGTAAAATGTAATGTCGTAGATCAGTAATGTTTCATTTTTCATTATTTTGAAAATTTTATCAAAACCACTAACTTATATGCCACGTTTTTTCAACACACCATTCATTTTTTAGTAAAATTCATATTCCTGTTCAAACCGCTTGTCACAATCATTCTAAATTAAAAATTTCCAACTGATTCCATCCAACTAGCCAGTGTTTTCAGACAAAAAAGCGAAAATTGCATGATAAACAAACCGATTTCGGTAAACATTTTTTCTATGGATAAGTATTCGAACCCAGAACACCGGCACATGAAATAAAACGACTCACCGCTATGCCGTGAAGGTCGGCGGAAAAAGTATTCACATATACCTATATACCTGCATACATGTATGTACATATATAATATGTAGGTACATAAATAAAAATAATGAAATATAAAGTAGATGGTATAAGAAATGGAATATCTCCGAGGGAACATTTCTTCGTTATATTATGAAAACATACATACATAGGTACATAGGTAGGTAGGTACCATATTGCCAATATAGGGAAGTTATATTATAGTAGATATATGCCTACTGTAGAAATGTAATGGAATGGATGGAGTTGTAGAATTTTATTTCATTTTCTTAAATGCTCTTGTTCTTCTTTACAAATGTACCTAATTTCATATTTGCTTTTAGGAACCAATTGTACCCATGTAATGGAAAATCAACCTTTGTCATTTTTAAAGAAAATATTCTTCTTATTTCTAAATACCCATCAGATCTATATGACTAGTTTTTCTACAGGAATTCAGTCCTAATCTTGGGATGATTTAGTCCAACTCCCCTTATAATAATATTTTCCAAAATCTTTCAAAAAATTAAAATAGAAAGGCTCTGCTGGTTAGTATTATATTTTCCATACAAAATTTGAATAATTTATAGAATGACTTTGTTAGTGAGGAGTTTAGCGTTGGCCACAACCCACACCAGCTATTAGTATTTGGGTCCATTATACTCTTCCAAAGAAACGCACTACGTAGCGTTGGGGAGGGTTTGCAATCTGCTCAGGAATATAATGTAAATATACCAATATTTTAAGGTAGGTACCTCTATACCTACAACTTGTTAATAAAAACGATGATGACATTTGGTATGTATTATATACCTACTGCAGATATATAATAAGACACAAAATAGTATATAACATATATATATAGGTAAGTAAGTACATACCTATAGCCATAACAAAAACCAGTTTTGATTGAAAGTATCGATGGAATAGCCATAACTTAGTTATTAGAAGTAGGTACCTGTATGTAATAAATGAAATGAAAGTCGTTATAAAAATATTATCTACCAATTTATTATTATCTATTGTGTGATATATTTCCTTGTGTCATATAAAAAAGGTTTAATATACCACGGAAAGGATTGTGGACTGTATATGAAAGGAAGCCGAAGACTCACCGATATTGTCCTGAAGTTTTCCAATCTGTTCCGATGCAAATAGTCACCAACACAACACTGATTTCACTGCGATGTTCGAACGAAATGTCTCCGAAATCACACGTGCCGAATCACCGAAGAAATATGCAACCGAAGCAGCGTATCGTTGCACATTTACCGACCGTTATGTGATGACCGACCGCAGATGAGTCCAGACAAGGAATTGGGAATATGACTGGAGAGGAAAATCAAAAATTGCAAGAAAAATTTGACAACTGAAAAAACCATAGAAAATAAAAACAAAAGAAAAAATTCGAAATTAGATATAACAATATCTAACATTCTCCCACCCCTGAAAGTGAAGTGCAAACTCAAAGATACCACACTAATAAATGTCTTACTAATTTTAATGTATACTCCGAGTACATTGAATATGAAAAAAAAAAAAAAAAAACTTATTTCTACGAAATTAACCTATTAACTAATATCCGATCGTAATTCTTTATGAATAAGCAATCAACAACAAAAAACAAAAGTGAACGTAAAATAAATCTTAAAATAATGTTTAAAATAAGATTATAATTAACTTATGAATTAGCCTATATATGAATTGGAATACCTATTCATTTATTCCAATGGTAAAGGACATATTTTAACTACTGGTCTAGTTAATATTCCCTTACAAGTACGTAATTCTATGATTCTGACAACTCCGTCTTTTCCAGGATGCAATCTTATTATACGAGCCAGCTTCCATTGAAGTGGAGGTACATTTTCTTCCTTTATTAGAACTAAATCGTTTACCTTGACATTAACCTTGTCAGCTGTCCATTTCGAACGTTGATGTAGATTATGCAAATATTCCAAGCTCCATCGCCTCCAGATTTGCTGATGGAACTTTCTAAGCATCTCCCATCTTCCTAAAATATTCATATTTGCAGCTTCTACGTCTTTTTCCGGAATGTTTAATAAAGCCTGTCCTATTAGGAAATGACCAGGTGTTAAGACGTCTAAATCATCAGGATTATCCGACAATGGACAAATAGGTCGAGAATTTAGAACTGCTTCTATCTTTGTACCTAGAGTGTATAATTCTTCGAATGTTAATGCGGTCTCTCCTACCACTCTTTTCATATGAGTCTTAACAGAAGATATCGCTCTTTCCCATAGACCTCCCATATGCGGCGCTGCTGGAGGATTCCGATGAAATGTGATTTGACGTTCCGTTAGGTATGTAGATATCTCTTCAAAAGATGAATTATTTTGCAAAGTTTTAAAAATTTCTTTCAGGTGACTCTTACTACCGACAAAGTTTGTCGCTCCGTCAGAATAAAAATCTGAACAAATTCCTCTTCGGGACACAAATCTATCCAATGCTGCAAGAAAAGCGGCCGTGGACAAATCAGAGACAATTTCTATGTGTATAGCTTTTGTTGCCATGCAAATGAATAAGGCAAGATATCCCTTTAGTAGTTTAGCATTGCGCAGTTTAGACGATTTAATAAAAAAAGGACCTGCGAAATCGCAGCCTGTCTTTGAGAAAACTCGTGCTTGTTGAACTCTTACTTTAGGCAGTTGAGCCATTACAGGTCCTATTGTTTTGGGTTTCGTTCGGAAACACTTAATGCATTGATGGATCACTTGTCTAACTATGCTTCGACCCGATATGATCCAAAATCTTTGTCGTAAATTCGCTAATGTTAGAGATGGACCAGCGTGTAAATATTGCACATGATAATATTTAATAATTAAAAGAGTGAGTTGATGAGACTTTGGTAGAATGATTGGATGTTTTGTCTCATAAGATAAACTTGATTGTTGTAATCTTCCATCGACTCTAACGACGCCATTTGCGTCAGTAAAAGGTCTTAATTTAAAAAATGTTGTCTTATGACTCATATTACGATTTATGAGCTCAATATCCTTTGAGAATTCTATTAATTGTACATTCTTAATGAGTTTTAATAATGCGTTATTCCATTCTGTGGCTGAGATATATCCTACTTGTTTGACACTTTCTCGCCGTATGTTATTTATATATCGTCTACAGAGTGCCGTGATTCGAACAAGTTTCGAAAACGAGCTAAATCGCTGAATGATGTCCCAAGCGGTTTCACGTTGGACAACATGAGAGACACTCAACTCTACAATCTCTGCTTCACCGTTTTGAATTGATATATTCCTGTTCTCTGGCCATTTTGAAGAAGATTCAGTAAGCCATAATGGTTCCCACCAAAGTTTATGATTTATTAATTTACTAGGTAAGAGTCCCCTTGACGCACAATCCGCTGGGTTTAATGCTGATGGAATATACCTCCAAATGGTTGTATCACAATTTGAGTGAATTTGAGATACCCGATTTGCTTCAAATGACTTTAACTGATGAACTGGTGTTTTTAACCATGCAAGAGCAACCTTTGAGTCACACCAAGCAAATATAGATGTAATGTGAATTGAATTTAAATTATTCTGAACGTACTTTAATGATTTTGAAAGTAAATGTGCGCCACAAAGTTCCATTCGTGGAATGGACAATTTTTGTTTAAGCGGTGCGATTTTTGATTTACCCATAATTAAATAAACCTTTCTATCACCTGATCGATCTTCTAATCGCAAGTAAATTGAAATTGCATATCCCTTTTCTGATGCGTCACAGAATCCATGCAACTGATAATTCACTGTACAATCCAAAGAAGTAACCCATCTATTGATTTTTATCTCAGAAATCCGATTTAACTGAGAAACAAATTGACTCCATTTTTCTGCAATATGATTTGGAACTTCTTCGTCCCATCCCAATTTTAGAAGCCACATTTCTTGGAGTATGACCTTAGCGAAAAATGTAATAGGTGCCAACCACCCACACGGGTCATACAATCGAGCAATATTTGACAAAATTACACGTTTTGTCAGAATTGTGTTTAAAATGTTAACATAATATTTAAAATAATCTCCCGATGGAATCCACTGAATTCCCAATACCTTTAATCCAGCTTCTGTCTTTGAATCAAAAGATTGTATATCCTCACAATGTTCATGAGGAATATGAGATAGAAATTCCTCACTATTGCTGGCCCATTTCCTTAATTCGAAACCAGCACCCCTTAATAGATCTGTCAACTCTTCCTTAAGCTTGACAGCCTCCTGAACCGTAGATGTACCACTGATAATATCATCAACATACATCTCCTTTTGAATAATTTGACTAGCTTTAGAATGAGAAGCTTGCCCCTGTTTGGCCAATTCTATTAGACACCTCATTGCAATATATGGTGATGACGATATTCCAAAAGTAACAGTTGTTAATCTGAATATTTCCAAAGGTTTATCAGGTGAATCCCTCCAAAAAATACCATGATAATTACGATCCTGATCATGTAATATTATTTGTCTGTACATTTGTTTGATGTCTGAGACGAAAGCTATACAATTCAAACGAAAATTCAATAAAATATCAACTATATTCTTTTGCAATTTAGGTCCCGCCATAAGAGAATCATTCAGTGATAATCCGATCTCTGTTTTCATAGAAGCGTCAAAGACCACACGTACTCGAGTTGTAGTAGAATTCTTTATAATACAATGATGTGGTAAAAAATACTTAATATCAGAGCTTAAAGCCTTCTCCATATGACCCAACCGTATATATTCATTTATGACATTTGAATATTCTAATTTAAAAGTAATATTTTTTTCTAATTTGTGTTCCAATGAGTAAAATCTACGCATAGCTAGGTTTTTTGATTCACCTAAAGAAGCGAAATTTTTCTTAAAAGGAAGACGTGCCATAAAACGACCTTCCTTTGTGCGAGTTATAGTGTCTAAAAAATGTTTTTCACAAACTTCATCTTCTGGATTCTTTGCGATAGTCTCAGGAATCTGTTCCAGCTCCCAAAAATCCTGAATTAAATTATCCAATGTAGTCGCATGCGTTAAGAACGATTGATTATTCCCTGGGGATAAATTTGAAATTTTCCCCAAAATTACCCAACCAAAAATTGTAGAGTGTGCCGATGGTAGACTTGATGAAATAGTAAATTTCTTCCCAGTAATTATGTCATTGTATACATCCCCACCTAGTAGAATATCAACTGATCTAGACTTGAAGAATTCTGGATCCGCCAGAATTATATCCTTATATTCATTTAGAATATCCGAAGGAAGAGAATATGTAGGCAAATTACCCGTAATGTTACCTAACACTATTGCTCCGCATGAAATAATTGGACCATGAGTATTCATTGGTTTTATGTGGCAAATCACTTGCCCCCTTGCATTATTAGAAGAATTACTTCCTATTCCAGATATGGTCACTCCAATTGAATGTCTCTTTAATCTGAGACGTTGTGCACACGATTCTGTAATGATAGAACATTGACTTCCAGGGTCAATTAACGCCCGAACCGATTGAAATTCGCCGTACGAGTCTTGTACATGTACAATAGCCGTTGCGAGTAAAACGGTATTAAATTTGGGATTAGGTTTAATATATGACGTGCAAGTCACCTGTTGTTGTTGATCAATTTCCGAATCCGATGTTAAAGGTTGATCTATATGTAATAATGTGTGATGTTTAAATTTACACATCTTACATGAATATTTAGATTTGCATTGCGAAACCTTATGTTTGCTCATACAATTCCAACATAATTTATTTTCCCGTATTAAAGATCTCCTTTGATTAACGTTAAATCCCTTAAACTTACTACAAGAATAAATTTGGTGTAACTCTCCACAACATATACAATTTTCTGATACCGTTGTACGTACTGTATATGTCTTGTGATGTTTGGTCGCAACTATATTTGTGACGTGGCTACTAGACGGAGCACATGCATCGTATGCTCTTGATTCAACTTCCAAAAATTCAATAAATTGGGAAAAAGTGGGAATTTCCGAATTTGAATATTGTAACTCAAATCGTTGTCTCAATCCTGTGGTTAATTTCTTTAACATTATATGCAATAGTATAAACGACCACTCGTCAACTTTTAATTTTAACGCGTTTAACGCTGCCAAATTTTCTACGATTGTGTTAATAAAAAGTCTCAATTGCATATTTTTGTCTGTCAAAGATGACAAATTCAATATTCGGTTTAAATGGTTGTCTGCGATTAACCGAGGATTGTGAAAACGTTTGTGTATTATCCCTATAGCGACTTCATAATTTTCGTCACATACCGTTAAATGTTTAACTAAATTGAATGCATCACCTTTCAAACAACCCAGTAAATAATGCATTTTTTGTACTCTTTGAATATCCTTGTCGTGGTGTACAAGACTATCGAAGACATTTCTGAAACTATGATACATTGTCATATCGCCATGAAATGTAGGCAAATTTATTTTTGGAACAGCTAGTTTATTAACTTTGTTGTCAGAATCACAAGAAGTCTTTTCTGATTTTAATTCACTAAATAAATTATTATATATGCCCTTTATTTCATATATAATCGATTCATAAGATATATATTCACTTATGTGTTTCTCTGCATCAAAACCGCTTCGTTTACCGGCTTCAATGGATACATAAATTTTCACAAAATTATCCCATAAAGTGTTAATATCGCTATACCTTGTATTAAAATTACACAATAACTGTGGATCTTTTGATATTTGTATTTCCTTTCCCAATTGTAACAATCTATCAATAGACATTTTAGCTAAATTATATTTGATTTCAATCGCCATGTTTATTCGTATTTTCTTGTACAATACTTAACCTTAAAATGGTTTGTTTACCTTAATCTGACAAATATAACTTCACGAAACGCGTGTGAAGTGTTCGCATCCGATAATTTACGAACAATTAATTTGACAGCTACCCGATGTAGTAGGTACAATTCTTGCAATCTTTGATGGAAATGATAGGAAAAGACAGGATTCGGGTCGAGGGACCAAAAATGTGTGATATATTTCCTTGTGTCATATAAAAAAGGTTTAATATACCACGGAAAGGATTGTGGACTGTATATGAAAGGAAGCCGAAGACTCACCGATATTGTCCTGAAGTTTTCCAATCTGTTCCGATGCAAATAGTCACCAACACAACACTGATTTCACTGCGATGTTCGAACGAAATGTCTCCGAAATCACACGTGCCGAATCACCGAAGAAATATGCAACCGAAGCAGCGTATCGTTGCACATTTACCGACCGTTATGTGATGACCGACCGCAGATGAGTCCAGACAAGGAATTGGGAATATGACTGGAGAGGAAAATCAAAAATTGCAAGAAAAATTTGACAACTGAAAAAACCATAGAAAATAAAAACAAAAGAAAAAATTCGAAATTAGATATAACAATATCTAACATCTATTTTATTTTAAGTGCCTCTCTATAGTATATTTTTGTGGTCAATTAAAACAATATATAATAATTAATTTGATATTTAAGCTATTTGCGGTGGCAACACTGAATACTGTTGAATTATACAAGTCTATGGTTTTGTAGATACGATAGTTTGAATTTCGAATTATGGTGAAAATATGATTTTGACGTTTCCATCAATGACATTAACGATATGGCGAATATGACATACTATAAAAAGATAAAATTAAAAAAAGTATATTATTGTAACATTGACACAGACATGACAAAAGCAAGAATTCTTAGTACAAACACAACGTGACTGTGGTATAATGTATTTGAATATTTTCGGAATGAAAATGAAACAGTACTCAACACTAATTTAAATTTCTAATAGCAAATACTTTTACTGTTATAGGTATAAATTGTCATTAATATCTGATTTATTTATTTTAAAACATTGTATGTGTTTGTTATATCCCCGTCATACCTCACTTTGTGAACTTTGTGTCAGCCCTTAAGTTGTAGTTTATGACATTGTCATTTGAAGTAATATTAAAATAAAATATCTAATCAGAGATACTTTTAACATTAGTGGTTGAAGTTCTGTGTCAGTGTTCTGGGTTCGATTTCCATAAGAAATCACCTGAAAAAATATCACGCAATTCTTGATTCTCCAGTAGGTATGGTATACCTTAGGCATACGGGTGTGCACAACTAAGCACACTATTTTACCTTCTAATATATGAAACACGAAAGAATATTGTTTATCAGCAAATAAATATTTGATCGTGAAGATATGGTAAAATTTAGGGTATTTTTCTCAAATAGCAAGAATAGTAGGTAATTAAAATATTAAAAATCAGCCGGTAGATTTTCATAGGTATTATCTTTCGATTGAAGTAAAAATCTACTCCAAAGGCCTTGTAGTTTTATTAAAACTAATTCTACAAGAAAAGTATTAAACAAATTAAAATTTTAAAAAAGTCACGAATAAAAAGATGTAAAAATAAACTGTAATTTATTTCATTTAGCTATTTGATGCATGTATTCTCCCAGTACTTACTTATGGAATGGAAACATCGGTCCTAACAAAAAGAATAATGCACAAGCTGTTAGTGACACCGAGAGCTATGGAGAGAAAGTTGCTGGGTATTTCAATAAGGGACAGAATTCAGAATGTCATGATAAGACAAAGAACCAAAGTAGCCGATGTAGCGGAAAGGGTCGCTGGCCTTAAGTGGAGCTGGGCTGGGCATATTGCCAGATGCCAGGATTCACGATGGACCAAAAAGATCTTAGAATGGCGACCGAGAACAAGCCGAAGAGGTGTTGGCAGACCCCAGGCAAGGTGGTCTGATGACATCAAGAAATGTGCCGGAGGGAGATGGATGCAGTGTGCCCAAGACAGGGAGTTGTGGAGGATCAAAGGGGAGGCCTATGTCCAAGAATGGATGAAAACTGGCTGAAGAAGAAGAATTTATTTCAAAAACGCAGAGAGAGTACTTTTTGAGAGTACTGGGAAAAGATTTTCAAAATCTACTAATACGAAATTTAATAGTTACGAAACCCACAGATGATTTTTTTTTAATTAATGAAAATAATTGATTATCTTGGAAATTTCTAAATTCTTAAGTATAAAATTAATACAAACATATATCTACGTCAATGTAAGGTTAGGTATATATGTACTTAAGTATCTTTTTGAGAAATGTTTGAACAATAGATACATACATACATACATAGGTACATAATGTTGATTCCACCTAAAATAGTTCCACTTTCCTAACTACAATAATATATGATGGATAATGTCATCTAAATATATTGTGTCATATTACTTTCCCGCCATTATGTAAACGTTCTCAAGTATCCAACTAATTATCTATAAAGTACCTACCTATTAATAGACCCTACCACTCCCGCAGCCCAACCCCTCTCCAGGGTGGAGTCACACCAATTATTCGCGTGACGCCATAAACACGATTTAATTTGAGAATTTTCCACTTTTTCCGCAAATAACGCTAATTTTCATACCGTTATTTGGCTCATTTTGAACATTTTCGTAAAAAAGACACAGCAGTAATTATTGTTACTCAATTTTTATTGGATCAAATCTCAGATGGGTCGATGGCAGAGCGGTTAGCTCGCTGGGTTAGGTTAGTAATCCAGTGGTCACGAATCGCGAGTTCGAATCCTGCCTCGACTGATTTCGTTCATCTATAGCACAAGGCACAAGCATTCATGCTTAATTTAGGGAATGTATAGGAAGATGTTTATGTAAGTACTTGTTTAACAAAGACATATTCATTTGAAAAAAAACAAAGTCTATCAATTAAATATAGTCAAATAAAAATATGACAACATGACTAGAAGAATTTATAAATAAAGTAAACCTTGTCCGTCCATCCGTCCCCCACCAAATGAATATGGCTGTTAGGAAGATACTGTCATTTGGCAATAAGCCCGCTATTGTGCACATGTGCTCAAGAAGCTTTAAATTAATAAATAAATGAAGCTAAAGCTTATCATAACATGGATCTATAATACATAATATTTTGACTGACAGACAGAAAAACAAACCTTAATAAAAAATAATAACTTGGATACGATGGCGATTCTTAATTCAAATCTAATTAGAATTTAACGAAATTAATTGTGTTATTTTTTACATATAAATATAAATAAAATGTTTTGAATTGTAAATGCCTTTTATTTGTTTTATATAAACCCAATAATCGAGGATTTAATATGACAATGTTCTATTTGTTTATAACTTTTCAAACAATTTTTAATCTTTATTATGAAAATTATTTTTTAAGCATATATAGTGAATAAATACTTGCAGATCTAAATTATGTCATAATTTATTTTAACACATTTCTTTGTATAAAATAACGTGGATTTGTTGATAATAACACCGCTTTTCTACAGAAAAATAACACCACTTTTCTACAGTAAAATAACACCACTTTTCTACAGTAAAATAACACCACTTTTCTACAGTAAAATAACACCGCTTTTCTACAGTAAAATAACACCGCTTTTCTACAGTAAAATAACACCGCTTTTCTACAGTAAAATAACACCACTTTTCTACAGTAAAATAACACCGCTTTTCTACAGTAAAATAACACCGCTTTTCTACAGTAAAATAACACCGCTTTTCTACAGTAAAATAACACCGCTTTTCTACAGTAAAATAACACCGCTTTTCTACAGTAAAATAACACCGCTTTTCTACAGTAAAATAACACCGCTTTTCTACAGTAAAATAACACCGCTTTTCTACAGTAAAAACAGACATTTTCAAAAAATAAATAACGCGGATAATAATTGTCTGTAACAGCTAACTATTTCGTCAAACCTACATATGTGTAATTATATTAAATTTGTTTGGTATTATTTAGTGCATATAGCGTGCACCTATAGGTACCTATAAAGTAGTGCCTAAATCATTCAATAAACAAGAATTTGGTACCTAATATCTATTAACAACTTTTTTTATTTCAGAATGAAAATGACTGAAAAAGAAATATTTTAATATTATTACCATACCATCACGCCATTTCCCTATTTGGGGGATGCAGAGAGAACCGAACGCCAGACTCCTCTCTCTTGATATCCTCTCGCTTCATTCACGTCCATGCATCGTATCATACATGCCCTTCTGTTATTCTTACATCCAATATGTTTATATTACTCATTTTAATATATTATTCCCAGCACTAAATAAAAAAATACAGTGCTGTATGTGAAAGAAATTGGTAAATGCAAGATTCGAACTAGACCATTGTAATGCACATATAGTTTTTACTAAATAAATTGAGAAAGAACGAAACATGCAATATTTTTTAATAATGAATACATAATATAATTATAATAATAAAAAACACTTCCTTGCACCCTGCGCAACTTGCAGGGTGAAGAAATAAATATAAATTAAATTAATTATTAATAAATTATTTCATCGCAATAAATTACTTATTAATATGTCCTTTTAATAAGTAATTTATTTATAAATTATTGTTATAACTAGTGTATAATATTTATTTATTTATTTATTTTATTTACGGCATTTGCCATTTACATGAAATTTTAACAAAAGATACAAAATATAGTTTATTATTATAATAATGTGTGAAGTGAAAATACATATAATGAAACAAAAATACCATATTGTTTATTGTAAAAGGCTTCTAGTTGTATTGTCCTCATACATTTACTAAATTAAGCATAATTTATTACTAATTCTAGGTGAACGAAATCGGTCGTGGCAGGAATCGAACCCAGTGCGTTAATCGTTCTGCGACCACCCATGCATCTAATCACCCATTTATTTACCCGCGCACCATTTGCTGGTTACCCCACATATTGGGATATGCCGTGATTGTATGAATGAATGACTAGATAAGTATGTAAGGTATGTAGGTAGGTATGACGTTAGTAAGATCAAAGTGACATTTGATATGGTTGACATATGTAGGTAGGTACCTACTATAGGTACTTCGTTCTGTGACATCTCTGCTGCCTCAAATCACATTTTAATTACAAATTACAAATTTGTCCCGCGAAAAGCGAACCTATTACTTTACACAAATTTTAGGAATATTATATACCTAGATTTAAAAATATAAATTATTTAATAATAAGAAAACCTATATAGTTCCTGCGTCATCTCAATCCATATTTAAGGCACTTGTATACCCTGGACATACGGATATACACAAATATGCACACTAAGTTACCTTCTAATGTATGAAACACGAATAATATGTGATATACGTGAAGATTTTTTTAAATAGCAAGAACAGTAGTTAAAATATTTAAAATATTTAAATTCTGTGACATCTCTGCTGCCTCAAATCACATTTTAATTACAAATTACAAATTTGTCCCGCGAAAAGCGAACCTATTACTTTACACAAATTTTAGGAATATTATATACCTAGATTTAAAAATATAAATTATTTAATAATAAGAAAACCTATATAGTTCCTGCGTCATCTCAATCCATATTTAAGGCACTTGTATACCCTGGACATACGGATATACACAAATATGCACACTAAGTTACCTTCTAATGTATGAAACACGAATAATATGTGATATACGTGAAGATTTTTTTAAATAGCAAGAACAGTAGTTAAAATATTTAAATAGTAAAAAAACTCAGCTGGTAGATTTTCATATTATCTTTCGATTGAAGTAAAAATCTACTTCACAGGCCTTGTAGTTTTTTAGTTATCTACTTACAATTAAAAAATAAAAAAGGTTTTACTAAAACTAATTTTACAAGAAAAGTACCTATTAAACAAATTCAAATTAAAAAAAACTCATACAATATAATAAAGTAGTAAATACAAACTGTTCTTTATTTTAAAGACGTATCTTTTGAGGGTATTAGGGAAATAATTCAAAATATATTATATAGCCTACTATAGCCTCTTAAATAAAACATAATAAAATTATATTTGTCAAATAGGTGGTTCCTGTAGGTATATTCCTTCTAGGTACATCCTTCCTTCCTTCCTTTCCTCGTTGCTATGTGAGATGTGAGTTATCATTTTTGTTCTCAGTCACTAAATACCAATAAGTACCTACATTATTATATAGATACGGGACCAATATAGAACTTAGATTTTATAGATAAATTTATTATTAAGTAATTGGTTTCCATAATTATAATTCAATTGATAGAAGGAAAGTGTGTATTACTTAATACCTACATACCTATGTACATAGGCTACAGATAAATGTCGTGAAATGAAATGTAAATTCCTCACATAATTAGGTAAATAATAATATTTAGACACCCAAGTACCAACTTATATAAATATAATATATGTACATACATATGTATAAGTAGGTAAATACAATCTTGATAGAAGGAAAGTGTGTATTACTTAATACCTACATACCTATGTACATAGGCTACAGATAAATGTCGTGAAATGAAATGTAAATTCCTCACATAATTAGGTAAATAATAATATTTAGACACCCAAGTACCAACTTATATAAATATAATATATGTACATACATATGTATAAGTAGGTAAATACAATCTTGATAGAAGGAAAGTGTGTATTACTTAATACCTACATACCTATGTACATAGGCTACAGATAAATGTCGTGAAATGAAATGTAAATTCCTCACATAATTAGGTAAATAATAATATTTAGACACCCAAGTACCAACTTATATAAATATAATATATGTACATATGTATAAGTAGGTAAATACAATCTTGATAGATTGCCAAAATATTTATCATTTAAACATACATACACATGTACGTGTATATATTGTATTTAACCAACAAATTTATTATTAAGTAATTGGTTTCCATAATTATAATTCAATTGATAGATGGAAAGTGTGTATTACTTAATACCTACATACCTATGTACATAGGCTACAGATAAATGTCGTGAAATGAAATGTAAATTCCTCACATAATTAGGTAAATAATAATATTTAGACACCCAAGTACCAACTTATATAAATATAATATATGTACATAATATGTATAAGTAGGTAAATAATAATATTTAGACACCCAAGTACCAACTTATATAAATATAATATATGTACATACATATGTATAAGTAGGTAAATACAATCTTGATAGAAGGAAAGTGTGTATTACTTAATACCTACATACCTATGTACATAGGCTACAGATAAATGTCGTGAAATGAAATGTAAATTCCTCACATAATTAGGTAAATAATAATATTTAGACACCCAAGTACCAACTTATATAAATATAATATATGTACATACATATGTATAAGTAGGTAAATACAATCTTGATAGAAGGAAAGTGTGTATTACTTAATACCTACATACCTATGTACATAGGCTACCTACAGATAAATGTCGTGAAATGAAATGTAAATTCCTCACATAATTAGGTAAATAATAATATTTAGACACCCAAGTACCAACTTATATAAATATAATATATGTACATAATATGTATAAGTAGGTAAATAATAATATTTAGACACCCAAGTACCAACTTATATAAATATAATATATGTACATACATATGTATAAGTAGGTAAATACAATCTTGATAGAAGGAAAGTGTGTATTACTTAATACCTACATACCTATGTACATAGGCTACAGATAAATGTCGTGAAATGAAATGTAAATTCCTCACATAATTAGGTAAATAATAATATTTAGACACCCAAGTACCAACTTATATAAATATAATATATGTACATACATATGTATAAGTAGGTAAATACAATCTTGATAGAAGGAAAGTGTGTATTACTTAATACCTACATACCTATGTACATAGGCTACAGATAAATGTCGTGAAATGAAATGTAAATTCCTCACATAATTAGGTAAATAATAATATTTAGACACCCAAGTACCAACTTATATAAATATAATATATGTACATAATATGTATAAGTAGGTAAATAATAATATTTAGACACCCAAGTACCAACTTATATAAATATAATATATGTACATACATATGTATAAGTAGGTAAATACAATCTTGATAGAAGGAAAGTGTGTATTACTTAATACCTACATACCTATGTACATAGGCTACAGATAAATGTCGTGAAATGAAATGTAAATTCCTCACATAATTAGGTAAATAATAATATTTAGACACCCAAGTACCAACTTATATAAATATAATATATGTACATAATATGTATAAGTAGGTAAATAATAATATTTAGACACCCAAGTACCAACTTATATAAATATAATATATGTACATACATATGTATAAGTAGGTAAATACAATCTTGATAGAAGGAAAGTGTGTATTACTTAATACCTACATACCTATGTACATAGGCTACAGATAAATGTCGTGAAATGAAATGTAAATTCCTCACATAATTAGGTAAATAATAATATTTAGACACCCAAGTACCAACTTATATAAATATAATATATGTACATACATATGTATAAGTAGGTAAATAATAATATTTAGACACCCAAGTACCAACTTATATAAATATAATATATGTACATAATATGTATAATTAGGTAAATAATAATATTTAGACACCCAAGTACCAACTTATATAAATATAATATATGTACATAATATGTATAAGTAGGTAAATAATAATATTTAGACACCCAAGTACCAACTTATATAAATATAATATATGTACATACATATGTATAAGTAGGTAAATACAATCTTGATAGAAGGAAAGTGTGTATTACTTAATACCTACATACCTATGTACATAGGCTACAGATAAATGTCGTGTAATGAAATGTAAATTCCTCACATAATTAGGTAAATAATAATATTTAGACACCCAAGTACCAACTTATATAAATATAATATATGTACATATGTATAAGTAGGTAAATACAATCTTGATAGATTGCCAAAATATTTATCATTTAGACAATTGATAGAAGGAAAGTGTGTATTACTTAATACCTACATATCTATGTACATAGGCTACCTACAGATAAATGTCGTGAAATGAAATGTAAATTCCTCACATAATTAGGTAAATAATAATATTTAGACACCCAAGTACCAACTTATATAAATATAATATATGTACATATGTATAAGTAGGTAAATACAATCTTGATAGATTGCCAAAATATTTATCATTTAAACATACATACATACACATGTAGGTACCTACATGTACGTGTATATATTGTATTTAACCAACAAATTTCTTTGTATTTCCAACTTTAACTTGTCTGACGGCCATTCACGACAGCATTAGTAGGAATATATATACTATATGTACCTAGACTAGACCTACATAACTAACATATTCAATTTTACTCACCATTTTTTTCTGACTCTATTTACGATCTATCATATTATTAGGAACTTCGTTATTTTTGTTTTGGTGCATTTTTGTATTGATGTACCTATTTTAGTTTTAATGCATTTTTTAATTGATGTATTTTTGTCTTTTATTATTGAAACATTTTTGTATTGATGTATTTTTGTATTGATGTGTTTTTGTTTTGATTCGTTTTTCTACCGATGTATTTTTGTGTTGATGCATTTTAGTATTGATGTATTTATGTATTAAAACATGTTTGTTTTGATGTATTTTTGTATTAATACATTTTTGTATTAATTAATTATTGTATTGATGTATTTTTGTGTTGATGCATTTTAAGTATTGATATATTTTTGTATTGTTGAATTATTGTATTTTTGTTTTGATTAATTTTTTTTATCAATGTATTTTTGTGTTGAATATTCTTTTTTAATTGCATACACGCAAACATTGGATTTTTTTCCCTTTCGGGAGTCCGTTATTATTGTCGGGTAAAATGTTAAACACTATTCAAATATATAGAACTTTCAAAATTACATCGATAAAGGAACTAAATAAGAAGGCATAATTGGTGAATGTTGCGCAAGCGCATAAAGTAATCACGTAATCCAGCCGATGACAGGTCGTAAGCCCTGTAGTTGCCTCGAATTCCTGGTTCTTCTACAATATCCCTACTTCGTCTCTATTGAGATGCTGAAAAAATGTTTGTCAATAAAAATATTTTTGTGTTGAATCTTTTTTTACCAATGTATTTTTGTGTTGATGTATTGATGTATATTTGTATTAATCCATTTTAGTATTGATGTGTTTTTGTATTAAGCCATTTTAGTGTTGATGTATTTTTGTATTAATCCATTTTAGTATTGATGTATTTTTGTATTCATACATTTTTGTATTTTTGTATTAATGTAGGTATTTGTTTATGTGCCAAGGCAATGTTGTATTAAACACCTAATATTACCATTCTTTTTTTAATACTTTTTTTCATTTTTCAACATTAGGTATACAATATATGGCATAAGCCATTTACGATAAAAAAATAGAAACATAAAAATATAGATTCAGATAAAAACGTTGATTCACATAAAAATAGACAAAAAGAATTAGAGAATAATAATTAGACACCTTACAAACAGTACAAAATAAAATTAACAATAATAATTCTGCAAATATTATAACAAAATTTAAATCATCTGAAAAAAAAACTTTAGAATGAGACCAACTAACATGGATAAAAGAAAAAATAAAATTGTTTATACAAAGAAATAAATTTATCAATCAATGCTTCAATCAATGCTTCAATCAATGCTTCAATAACAATAAGAAAAATAACAATAAGAGCGAAAACTATCGATATACATTTATTATTATGAAGACCGGCACAAACTATCTCCGAAAATATCTGCATTAACACACAGTTCATTACCAAACCTATGCAATCGCGGTATTGGTGAGTTAAAAAAATAGTGCGTGGAAGCTGCTACCTCATGAAACATCACCGATTGTCTTGTCTACCTATTGTATATTTGATTGCTAGGTAATATACATAAGTATTTGTAAAAGAG
Source organism: Molanna angustata (assembly GCA_963576475.1). NCBI lineage: Eukaryota > Metazoa > Arthropoda > Insecta > Trichoptera > Molannidae > Molanna > Molanna angustata. The sequence continues at coordinate 189,439 of OY754988.1, forward strand.
ACATAATATAATAAATAAGTATGGTACTTATAATAAAAGTCTTTCTAATTTTCATATAAAAACCTCGTGGCGTTATGAAATGAAATGAATCTGTAATATTATTTCAATTCATGGCAACACCGAGCGTTGCCTAGCGACAGAAGTATTGGCGCGTGAATATATGCTAAGTAGTTACCAACCTGTTTTACATACAACTTGACTAGAATGAAGATCATCACCAAACTATTATATTATCTTTTAAATGTTATTTTAATAATGAACTAAGTATTAGTTATTAACATTACAAGATTAGTTAGTTAGCTAAATAAAAAAACAAAACAAACTATTTAGAAATTTTTGTTTAAGTAATCGAAAAAATACTATACATATATATTTACCAAAACGACGTATTTCACAATGTGGAGCTACCAGCGATAGGTATAAAATAATCACAACACGTGCGTGTATCCCCCCACACCAGTCTCATCACACCTAAAAATTCACTACATTCAAAATGGGTGGTGAAACTCATTGCTAAACTTTCAAAGGAGTTAATTTTTGCCTGTTGTATTTTCGATTACCCGGCTCTTACAGTACACTCGAAAATGATGATAATAGAATAAAGTGGAAGCACTATTCTAAGCCGGTGCATCACAGCAAAATATTTTAAATCATTATATAAACATCAATATTCAGTAGACTCTACTCGCTAAAAATTACCTTTATAATAGAGAAAAGTATGTATGTATGTATGTTCTAATCGTAATAGTAAACGGAGAAAAAGGCGGCAGGTAGGCGGGTTCTAAGCGTAGATTAAAATTGGATTTGGGAAGTTTCGAGAGTACCTACCTAAGGTTGATAAGTTGTATAGGGATCCCCTCATATCACAATACGTTATCAGGACTTGTGAATAAATTTCAATTGAAGATGATCAATGTTGGTAGCATATTTTTTTGAAATATAATGCGCAATTTATGCATGAATATGCTCATTATTTGAAGGAAAATGTAAAACCAAAAAATTCCTTAACTATATTATTGTATCGCTTTTCAGTAAACTAACAGGTTTTATGTCACAGATTACTGAAAACAACAATCAAAAACTACGTTTCCATAGGAAATCAAACCCAGGACCTTTGTCTCGGGATTCACGTGTCCAACCAAATAAGCCACGATTTTTTTTACAGTCTCATTGATATTTTGGTCCGCATCGACGTTAATTTGCTCACACGGTACATTAACTTTGTCGTTCATAATATGTAGTATATTTATCGGTCAAAATAAAAAATCAAATAACGTGGCGAAGAATAGCGTCCCGATGACAAAACGATGCTAAAAATATAAAAAAATAATTTACAAGTCTGTTAATATTATTATTTCGCTACACTGTCCTCGTTAAACCGGTCTTCCGATAGCGTTGTTGTTTGCTCGTGTTTGCTTCATCAATGTAAAATACATAATATGATGAGAACCATATCATAATATAATAATATGTACAATAATTATTTACAGTTACTCGTATACAGTACAGTACCTGTAGAGGTCTTTGTCATTTTCAACTCGCGGAATATTTCAAATTTATCTCATAAAACACAAACAGCGTCAATTTTGTACTCACCAATTCGACATCTAATGGAATCCAACAAGAATCTTGGCGGATTTAATAACGACAGTCTTCGAATCCAGTTCGAATTTTGGTACCGTCTGAGGATCACAATGTATGCAGAAAAAAATCACAACGATAAAAATAGCAGCTTTTATAATGCTATACGGTTGTCTCTTTTCACTGAACTGATATCAAACCGGCTAGAAGATAGAAAACTACAGTTTTCTCACGTTTGCATTAATATATTAAAGGACACCTATGGGTAAAAGGATAAACGTAATTTGAATTTTCAAATTTAAAACAGAACTTTTTTTAAAGAATATTTATTTAAACGTCACTGTGACACTTTCAAGTTTACCAATTTTCCCTTTAGATGTTTTATCATGTGTATTTTTAGATTTTTTCCGTGATATTCTAATGATTTATTAAACTTTTATCACTGTTGGTTTAATATTAATTATTCTGAGAGCAACGAAAACAGAACACATACAAGTGAGGTTGTACAACACGAACCACGTCAACCGCGTGAACTGTTCTCGTCAAACTAGGTAAAGTAAACGTATTTTCCGTTTCGCTGAGGTGAGTTGATGAAGCTACATACTACCGCGGACCGCCAGCGTTTATGCTAAGCACCAGGGACTGAACTGAGTTGCCACACGAAAAAATACTCGCTACTTAATATCAAATAAATGAATTATTTTTACTTTTCTAAAATGTGTATATTTAAGTTTTTATCAATAGTTTGATTTATTCGAGGGCTAAAACGAATCTTCAAGCTGGAGTCCATTGAAATTTACAATTTTATTTTATTTTATTTGTTATTTTTGTCATTTATTCAATAATTAATGAAATATTTATATTGGAAGCCTTGCTTCCATAGTTTTATTTTACAAATTCAGGCAAAAAATATCGTAGAAACAAGTTTTATTGGATTTTGAAACAAAAATAAGTAAGTCTTTCGTGTATTTTCAAATGAAAATGAAAAGTATAAGAATTAAAAATGCTATTTATAAATATGGACTTCAGAATCTAGACCTAGATGCACCTAAGTCTGTACCTAATGAGATTTTCTGGTACCTAGCAATGAATGTTTTATTTTAATTCCTTTGTTCTAGCTTATTTTGTTATTTATTACTGTCGTTAACTCTGATCCAAAGAAAAACAACAATAATTGTGAATGATATGAAATAGTTACCTATAAATTATTTGATGAGTAACGTATTCATCTTATCATTTAACGTTATATTTAAGTGCCAACTTAACTTTTCGTGTTATTTTACTTTATATTACGAATAGATCACTATGATGTTGATTAATTTAAATAATCTTTTGAAAACCCATGGTAGATTTATCAGAACTAGGAATACTTAAGAGGATGTTAAGTTTTAGCGACATTTCATTATACTTCTAGCAACACAATCAGTGCCTCATAAAAGTAATAAACTTCAACATGTATCGTCTTTAATAAACTAAATAATATTATAAACCGGAGAATTTAATGCTTGTTGTCAATTTATTCCAACCAACCAGAATTAATAAGTGTGTATGTACATACTATGCCAATACTTTTATACCTATCATATAAAAAACAAAATATTTTTTAGAAGAATCATTTTCAGAAACTTTAAAAATAGAATGAAATGAAGAGAAACAAGAAAGAAATTAGAGTTTTATGGTATGTAATATAAAAAAAATAATATTTTATTGATTACTTTTATTGTTTTACATTAAGATTTACGACTGAGGAAACAAGAAAACGATAATTGAATGATTTTTTTTAATTATATTTTGTCATTCCACCCGAATATGTAATTGAATGTTCTTCACAATCTTATTTTCTATTATTAGCCTTTCTTACTTTCACAATTTCAAGTACATATGTGATCATGCTATTGTGGTCGACTAATGATATGTAGGTACATACTTGCTTCACAATAGGTACATAATATTCACAATAAAGCTCCGAAATATTCCGAAAATTCTCGTTTGTATAACGCAGTGGTCGGCAAACTTATTGGCCAAAGAGCCAAATATGTACATTACAACGATTCATAAAAATTCTGAGAGCCAAATCTGTTTTTTTATTTAGTAAACCTTTATTATAATTTAAGACCTTCATTAAATTATGGGTACACTGAATAAAACTTGATTTTATACTTAATAAAGATTTATTCATTATTAAGCAATAATATGAAAGAAAAGTATCCATAAATTTAAATCATGACAATGAATGACAAACACTTAATGCGAACAATATCCTTGCATCTTCTTCGAAAGTTTCAGTAAGTCAGGTTTGTATGTTGTTGTTTTTAATTTTAGGCATGATTCCAGTTTCTCATCAATAAGACGACTTCTCAGTTTACAGTGAATTAAGATCACATTTGTTCTTCTCCAATATTTCCAAATCAATACAAAGACGTTGAAATTTAGAGCTCCATATTTCCTTGTTTTTTAAATCCTGCAATTGTATTTCAAAGTTACCAATGTCAATGCCAAAAGGAGAAAATTTCAACTCAGTTATCGTAGCATTAAGAGGATTTTTGACGAATGCTAAGGTCGCTCTACTGTTTTTAAACTCCTGAAACCCGTGTTCGTGTCCGTGGATATTTGTGCCAGAGCCGCACTCAAGGAGCCAAAGAGCCGCATGCGGCTCTGAGCCGCACTTTGCCGACCCCTGGTATAACGCGAAGGAATCCAAAAAATGTCAGTGAGATAAGCATACCTACTTATAATGTTATAATCATACCTAATAGTTTTTAAATTAATGTACCTACGCAAGCGACAGAGAGGTAGGTTCTAAACGAAAATTATAAATTTGTATTGGATTTGAGTGTCAATTAAGAATGAGGCCGCAGATAAATGAATGCACACTCATGGGCGCCCGCAGAAAATTTTCTAGGAAGGGGGGCAAAATATTTTTAGTAATGTTTTAATGCAAATAATGGCATGGAAAGAATGATCGGCCCGAGCAATGAGGCGCGGGGGTCAAACGCTTGACGCTCACGTCACCAACCTGGCGATGATGTTTCTCCATGCTGGCCAACATTCTGTCTCTCCACACTTTTTTTATGCTAATACAAAGTGATTTAAAATGAAATTAACATTATTTGACTATTTTCAATCAATCCGGGGGGGGGGGCAAGTGTCCCCCCTGCGGGCACCCATGTGCACACTATATATTTTATCGTAACCAAACTAACCATACGTTGGAAAATAAGGAAATATCAACTTACAAAAAAAAAACAATTACGCCTTGACAAATGCAATCTGTTGTACACCATCTAACAAACGATTGCATTAAAATGTTAGAAAAGTCATGGGTTACGGTTCGATAGATTTCGATTATTTAGGTCACAGGGCTGTTAAATAAAGGAATTAGGACGAGCATAGCAGTCCCTTTGTCCCGCCTAGGAAGACTATACAAGCTATACATATATATGTAATGTAGGTTCAATACTGCTGTAGTATATGGGGTAGGTACCCACTACTTATATAGAATACACAGATCGATATTTTTCCCTGAAACAAACAAAGGCTATTTTGTATAAGGTCCGGTGTTGCTATATGAAAGTAGGTGAACGATTTACGAGCCTGTAAAAGTGGGTGAATTTACCTTTTACCTGTCGCTGTCACTGACACCATATTTGGACATGTTGTGCTGACATCTAATGGACATTAAATAAAGGTCAAACTATGTTCCTTTATTATGAGTACATAATTCACCAATAGATTATTACTACTCTGACCTCTTACACGGCCTTATAACGGCATTTATTCTTTCTTATAGGCCAAATTATGTCTTCAACAAGAAAAAAAGATGAAAAAAATATTGATTTGAAAGCAGAATCCCTTTAAAATCAGGAATAAACATAATACGTCCATGGGAATAAAGATTTTTTACTTAGTTCTAGTTTTAAAAACGATAATTTTTCCTCAGTATTAACAGTATTATGTGATAATTTTCAATATATCTTTGTTTTATTTAACTTAATAATATACAAATGTGTTGCACACTGGCGGGCTTCTTGCCATTGAGCAATTCCTTCCAACCAACGAGATTACAAAGAAAAGACAAAAATCACATTAAGATAAAAAAAAATACTTCATTGCAAAAAAGGATTGGGAAAGGACAAGCAGACAAAATAGGGATCAAGTTTATAAGTACATACAAACACGTCACGACGAAACTCACAGTGTGCACTCTCTACATGATACCCGTTAAGAAATTGATGTAAAAAAAATTCGCTTAAAAATTGTGAAATCATGACTCTCCACTTTTCCACAGTGTGGAGAGTAAAAATTGTGTCTCTACCGAGGAAACGAAGCTGTGATATTTGGTTCAGGAGTCAGATATCTAACCAACTGAGCCACGAAGGTATCGTTAATCTTGGATGAAACAAACGTCAACGCACCATATCACAAGTTCAATTGAATTTATTTATTTATAAAATGTTCAATATTTGTTGGCCAATACCCAATTGGTCACAACTCACTTCTTATTCTTTTTGAACTCGGTTTTGGAAACTTGTTTTTTTTTAGTTTGTTTACCCCTCCCGCTAGTCCTCCAGTTCCAGCTATCTCTCTCCATCTCTACCTCGTGGTCTGTTACCAAAATTAATTTGTTGGGAGACAATTCACGATTAGAATTAAATAAAAATATATATGAGATCATCGGTTCCCAACTCGAGGCACGCGGTCAATGGTTGGTGGTACCGTACTGGTACGCGAATCAAAAAAAGTTGGAAACCGATGACTGTGATAATAATAATAATAAATGAGATGATTGATCATCTTCTCCGTTGCTTTGCTTTTTCACAAGAAATATTGAAACAATAAATTAGGAATAATATTAATTGTCATTAGTCACACAATATTTTGTCCTCAAAATGAATAACGTCACGGCATAAATTTTCCATTTCATAAAACGCCATCTTTTGTTGATTTGTTGGAAATATTTTATAGTTTGTGTCGTCAGTTAATGTTGCAGATTTCAACGATTCAAGCTTATTTCAATTTCTAATTCCAACGAATATTCGTTCAATAATAATTATTTTCTTATTATTATTACATGCGATTGATTCGGAAATCGGTCTCGTCAGGGTTGAATTCGAACTCTTGTCCAATGAATTACCAACTATATTAGAGATATTATCTCCGCTATGCTACCGATCACAAGATCACGATATGCCCGCTATGTTACTGACCACTGAATCACTATACTAGATCACGATATGCCCGCTATGCTACCGACCATTGAATCACTATACTAGATCACGACGTGTCTGCTATGCTACCGACCACTGAATCACTATACTAGATCACGATGTGTCTGCTATGCTACCGACCACTGAATCACTATACTTGATCACGATATGCCCGCTATGCTACCGACCACTGAATCACTATACTAGATCACGATGTGCCCGCTATGCTACCGACCATTGAATCACTATACTAGATCACGACGTGTCTGCTATGCTACCGACCACTGAATCACTATACTAGATCACGATGTGTCTGCTATGCTACCGACCACTGAATCACTATACTTGATCACGATATGCCCGCTATGCTACCGACCACTGAATCACTATACTAGATCACGATGTGCCCGCTATGCTACCGACCATTGAATCACTATACTAGATCACGACGTGTCTGCTATGCTACCGACCACTGAATCACTATACTAGATCACGATGTGTCTGCTATGCTACCGACCACTGAATCACTATACTTGATCACGATATGCCCGCTATGCTACCGACCACTGAATCACTATACTAGATCACGATGTGCCCGCTATGCTACCGACCATTGAATCACTATACTAGATCACGACGTGTCTGCTATGCTACCGACCACTGAATCACTATACTAGATCACGACGTGTCTGCTATGCTACCGACCACTGAATCACTATACTAGATCACGATGTGTCTGCTATGCTACCGACCACTGAATCACTATACTTGATCACGATATGCCCGCTATGCTACCGACCACTGAATCACTATACTAGATCACGATGTGCCCGCTATGCTACCGACCATTGAATCACTATACTAGATCACGACGTGTCTGCTATGCTACCGACCACTGAATCACTATACTAGATCACGATGTGTCTGCTATGCTACCGACCACTGAATCACTATACTTGATCACGATATGCCCGCTATGCTACCGACCACTGAATCACTATACTAGATCACGATGTGTCTGCTATGCTACCGACCACTGAATCACTATACTAGATCACGATGTGTCTGCTATGCTACCGACCACTGAATCACTATACTAGATCACGATATGCCCGCTATGCTACCGACCATTGAATCACTATACTAGATCACGACGTGTCTGCTATGCTACCGACCACTGAATCACTATACTAGATCACGATGTGTCTGCTATGCTACCGACCACTGAATCACTATACTTGATCACGATATGCCCGCTATGCTACCGACCACTGAATCACTATACTAGATCACGATGTTTCTGCTATGCTACCGACCACTGAATCACTATACTAGATCACGATGTGTCTGCTATGCTACCGACCACTGAATCACTATACTATTAAACTTAATTGAAATTAAACTTAATTGAAAAAAACTTAAAGTCGTAGACAGCCTCGAGGCCGACATAAATAAACTGAAGAAAGATATGGACGAAATCAAGACCAACGAAAACAACAGAGAGCAATGGGCCAGATCCTTAAACATCGAAATAATCGGTCTCCCGGAGAAAAAAAATGAAAATCTATTGGAAACATTCTCCAGTATCTGCAATTTTATCGAAACTCCCATAACCAACTCTAGTATAGATTTTATAACCAGAATCGCCCCAAAGGATACGACTGTAAGCAGACCCAGAACCATTATCGTTAAATTAACCAATAAACTTGTCAAAGATTCAATCATAACTGCAATCAAACAACGCAAAGGCCTGAGAACGTCAGACCTACATTTGCCAGGCAACGCTTCACCAATTTACATAAACGAACATCTTACAAGAACGAATAAAGCTTTATTGAAGAATGCCCGTGAACTCGCAAAAAAGAACTGTTTTCGTTTTGTGTGGATTAAAAATGGTAAAATATTTGTTCGCAAATCTGAAACTACGCCCTCATTTCGCATTGAATGTGAAAAAGATCTTTCAAAATTACAATAATGTGCACCTTTCACAAACAAAACATACCCACACAACACCTCACTTTCACCCAACTTCTACACAACTAACCATACCATACACGTACACATCTCACCATATTACCTACAACATAGCCGGTCCCCAACAAATGGCTCTTCATCGAACCCTTTGCAAATACAAACGGAACTTACTATCTCTTGTTACATTATTCATTATGTTTAAACCAACCTCCCAATGACAATCTCAATATACTACCAGAATGTCCGTGGATTGAGAACTAAAACTAACTCATTCTTCAACAATGTTTTATGTAACAATTACGACATTATTGTTTTAACAGAAACATGGCTCATTGAGGGAATATATAATGCGGAAATTTTCGACGATCGCTATGATATTTTTCGTCGTGATCGTGACTATCTGCACACCGGCCAGTCCCTGGGCGGAGGTGTTATCATTGCCGCCAAAAAGTCACTTAATGCCATACTCTGCGAACAATGGTTCACTGAAGCAGAAGATTTATGGATAAATATTAAAACCACTAAATTAGGAAACACTTTCAAATTTACACACTTATGTGTTATATATCTTCCTAGAAACCATAATTACAACACTTACTTAAATAACTTTCTGGAGAATTTATCAAACATCTCTTCAACAAATAATCAAGATAATTTTATAATAATTGGTGACTTTAACCTTTCTAACATCACATGGAACTTCCACTTTAACGATAACAAGATTTTTAATTCCTATAATTAAAGTGATAATGTTGCCAATTTATTTATTGATTATATGGAATTTTGCGATTTACGTCAATATAATCACGTACGTAATTCTAACGACAGAATTTGACTTAGTTCTCTCTAACACTGTAATAGATGTCACCAATTCAATCAACCCACTTGTTCCCGAAGACAACCATCACCCATCTTTAAATATTACCGTCGATTTCAATAAATACCATTCCATGGCCTATTCTAAATTACAAAAGTTATCTTTCCATAAAGCTGATTACTCTAAAATCAACGAGCAACTCTCAAGCTCTCTCTGGCTAACTATTCTACAATCTAAGGATACAAATGAATTGGTCGATGCCTTTTACAACCAAATCAACAAGATAATTTACCTTAATGTGCCACAAATACCTGCTAATCGGAAAAAATATCCAACATGGTATAGCTCCGCACTCATCCACATAATTAAAGAAAAAAGTAAATTCTTTAAAAAATGGAAAAAATATAAACTGCCATCCGATTATCTCTCATTTAGCTTACTAAGATCTAGACAAAAACGCCTATCGAGAATATGTCACAACAGCTATTTAGAGTCTGTCGAATCTTCGATCAAAAATGACCCTAAAAAAATATGGACTTACATCAAATCCAAAAAGGATTCCTCCGACCTACCAAATACGATGACTTTCAAAGGAACTACATCCTACTCACCTCCCGAAATTTGCGAACTATTCTCTACATACTTTAGCTCAACATTCATCGACGATGACTTACAGAATCTATCCATAGACGAAATTAACGATTTGCTAAACAATGACAATAACAATACCATAGACCATGATACTATAAACTATATCGACATAAATGAAAACCTCGTAAAAATTCATTTGAATAAATTAGACGCCAACAAAGGACCTGGCAGCGACAATATTCCCGGCATATTCATCAAAAAATGTGCTGACAACCTCTATATTCCTCTTACTGTTATTTACCGAAATTCTATACATAATGGTTGTTTTCCTTCCCTATGGAAACAAAGTTATATTACACCAATATACAAAAACGGGGCTAAAAATAATATCGAAAATTATCGCCCCATCTCAAAACTGCCCCTTTTCGGAAAATTACTTGAAAAAATTGTATACGAACAACTCCTTAAATTATTCAAAAACATTTTTATCCCAGAGCAACATGGTTTTCTTCCTAACAAATCTGTTACCACTAATCTCACACTCTTCACCGAATACATTCTCAAGCAAATGGATAACAGAACGCAAGTTGACGCAATATATACCGACTTTTCTAAAGCTTTCGACCGCGTTAACCACTTCATACTATTGAAAAAAGTCAAAAATTTTGGAATTCACGGTAACTTATTGAGATGGGTTATATCCTACATCCGTTTCCGTACACAAACTATCGTACTTAATGGCTTTAAATCAAATACCAAAAACATTTCCTCGGGGGTCGTACAAGGTTCACATCTGGGACCATTACTCTTCAACATCTTCATCAACGATATTAAATTATCTATCAATTTCTCCCATTTTATAATTTACGCCGATGATATGAAACTGTATTATTCAATAAAATCCTGGGAAGACTGTAGAAATCTCCAAAAAGACCTTTTATCAATATTTGAATACTGTAAATTAAATAAATTATCATTAAATGCATCCAAATGTCATTCCATTACCTTTTCAAGAAATAAAACCCAAGTAATTCATGAATACTCAATCGACAACACTATTATTGAGAAAAAAACGGTTATTAAGGACCTTGGTGTATATGTGGACAGTAAACTCTCTTTCGAGAAACACTACGATCACATAACCGGCAAAGCTTACCGAATGCTAGGCTTCTTATTTAGAAACACTACGCAATTCCGAGAGCGCAAAACGTATATTGTTAACACTATTCTATGCTCTCGTTCGTAGTCATCTTGAATCATTGTCAAGCATTTGGAATCCATTTTACCATATACATAAAAATAGGATTGAAAGAATCCAAAAGTTATTTATAAAACAGCTAAACTACCGATTTGGTATTTCAAATGTAAACGACTACTACACCAGCCTAAAAACCTATAATATTATGAGTCTCGAAAACAGAAGAACCCTAACCGATGCTCTATTCCTTTACAAAATAATAAATAATATGCTTAACTGCCCTGAACTAACAAGACTAATTAACTATAGAGTCCCTGCAAGACCCACAAGACAGACTGAACTTTTTAAAATTTCTACCTTCAAAACAAACTCCTTCAAAAACTCATTTATAAACCGAAGTTGCCATGCTTATAACCTCCACTTTAGCTCAATCGACCCTTTCATATTAAATAAAACAAATTTTAAACAACAAATCATAGCAATTCTTCGTAATACCTCTCCGGCTCCTTAATTTCAATACGATATACAAAACTCTCTTCTCACACACACACACACACACACCCTCTCACACACGCACACACATTATACACACACGCACACAACTTTTATCTATTTTCCTTCTGTATAAATATATTATTTTTTTTTTGTACTTATTTGAAGCCACTCGTTGCTGGAGATAGGTCACCCGCCCAACCGAATTAGCTAATTTCAAATAACACAAATTTGACTGGGGCCATAAAACTATACCTATATAGTATTTACCTGCGTGTAGCCGCGTGAATATTCTTTGGCTATTTCACATTTATTTATTTATATACACGTAGGTGGGTACTGTGTGTGTACTGCGTGGAGCCTGCAGTAACGAGATGGTTTCAATTAACTTGATTAAAAACTTTGTTATTACTCTTAACCAGTGTATAATATAATAATTATATAATGTTCGTCTATAATTGGCTTCATTTAAATGTAAAATGTTTATCTGTAATTTTTTTATATAGCTGTTGACAAACTGTTAAATAAAATAAATAAAAAAAAAAAAATACTAGATCACGATGTGTCTGCTATGCTACCGACCACTGAATCACTATACTAGATCACGATATGCCCGCTATGCTACCGACCACTGAATCACTATACTAGATCACGACGTGTCTGCTATGCTACCGACCACTGAATCACTATACTAGATCACGACGTGTCTGCTATGCTACCGACCACTGAATCACTATACTAGATCACGATATGCCCGCTATGCTACCGACCACTGAATCACTATACTAGATCACGACGTGTCTGCTATGCTACCGACCACTGAATCACTATACTAGATCACGACGTGTCTGCTATGCTACCGACCACTGAATCACTATACTAGATCACGACGTGTCTGCTATGCTACCGACCACTGAATCACTATACTAGATCACGATATGCCCGCTATGCTACTGACCACTGAATCACTATACTAGATCACGATGTGTCTGCTATGCTACCGACCACTGAATCACTATACTAGATCACGATATGCCCGCTATGCTACTGACCACTGAATCACTATACTAGATCACGATGTGTCTGCTATGCTACCGACCACTGAATCACTATACTAGATCACGATATGCCCGCTATGCTACTGACCACTGAATCACTATACTAGATCACGATGTGTCTGCTATGCTACCGACCACTGAATCACTATACTAGATCACGATATGCCCGCTATGCTACCGACCACTGAATCACTATACTAGATCACGACGTGTCTGCTATGCTACCGACCACTGAATCACTATACTAGATCACGACGTGTCTGCTATGCTACCGACCACTGAATCACTATACTAGATCACGATATGCCCGCTATGCTACTGACCACTGAATCACTATACTAGATCATGATGTATCTACTATGCTACGTGCTACCGACCTATGCCATTAAAATTATATTTGTTTCAAAATTGGAATCAGACTGGTCAGCGACGTTACTCTCTACTGCAATGTCGATCCCAATTTCGATGTTTTCGCTAAGAACATACCTTTATTACGGATAATAATACGATAGGTATCGTATCAGTACCTACTAGGTATATAGATACACTCTAATGTAGAAGAGCCTTACACGACCAATAGCTGCTGCATAAAATCACGATAGGTGCCATCAACTCCTCTGAGCTTGTCAATGTACATAGGGGACCAGGGGGTCTACTCATGACACAATCTTAATACGTTCTTAGTTTGTCTTAATCTTAAAAATTTATAAATCAGTACTCGACCATAATACAATATTAATCTTTCTCAACATTTCATCATAGTGTCAACAACCGAAATCTGTGAGAAATGTGCAACTCCTGTTATGTCGAAGACCATCTGGATTCACGAGTACAAGTGCACCGAGAATGTGGTACTATGAAGAATGTTCACCGAGAAATACTTATGACTTGTAACGCATAGTGGAAAACACCCGTAATAATAGATACAAAGTGTAGGTAATTATAAGAATCTGACCAATTTTATTTGAACTGCGCCTAGATTTAAGTGGTTTAAGTGATTAAGACTAATTTTGTATATGAACTGTGCCTAGATTTAAGTGATTTATTATAAGAATCTGACCAATTTTATTTTAACTGCGCCTAGATTTAAGTGTTTTAAGTGATTAAGACTAATGTTGTGCCGGAATTTAAGTGATTTTCATAAGTGTATAGTTGTTAAGATATAGTAGGTATAGTGCGATAAGTATTTTTATGGTAATGTTTCTATATTTGTGTGTGTATTTGTGTGTAGTTATAAATGTTTCCTAGTTATAAGTTTCCTAGTTATAAATGTGTGTATTTGTGTGTAGGTAATGTATGCAAAAGTGTGATGTATGTATAAGTATCAAAAGTGTTAGTATAAGTAAACCCCAGGACTTACCAAAGGTAGCAATGCGACCCGCCATCCATTATACCCAAGTCCACGGGGGAGGCGATAAGAAGAGGACCGAATGCAGATTTGGTGTATGGAATGTGAGAGGAGGAATGGAAAGAAAGATGAATGAACTGTGTGATGTGATGAGAAAGAAAGAATTAGATATACTTTGCTTGACCGAAACGAAAAGAAAAGGTAGTGGCATGAACGAAAGACACGATGGAAGAATGGAACTATGGTCGGGCATAAATGAAGATAATTTTGCATGCGAGGGAGTAGGGGCGGTTTTAGATGAGAGAATGGTAGAGTGTATGAAAGAGTATAAGCTAGTAAGCTCAAGACTCATGTGGATAAGATGGGAATTACAGGGGTGTTTCTGCTTACAGGATACGCACCTGTGAACTCTAGCTTGGAGAATGAAAAAGATGAGTTTTGGGCAAGTGTAAGAGAGGAAATGAACAAGAAAAAAGACAATGAAAAAATGATTCTGGCAGGCGATTTGAATGGCTGGGTAGGAATCCGGAGGAAAGATTTCGAATCAACTCTCGGTCCTTACGGTGACAGCAGAGTGAACGATAACGGTAAAAGATTGTTAGATGTATGTGTGGAAATGGACCTTTTTGTGTCAAATACAGTTTTTGACCACAAAAGGATCCATATGTATACATGGGAAAGAGAAAATGAAAGATCCATGATAGATTTTGTATGTGTGGACTCTGCTTTGAGAAAAGTGACAGTTGATACGAGGGTCTACAGAGGTGCCGAGCTAGAGACAGACCATTTTTTGGTTGTCACAAAAATACGCCTGTTCACTGGTTGGCGCTCTAAAACCAATCGTGGAAGCCTGCCACCGCGTATCAAAGTAGAGAAGCTGCAAGAGGAAAGTGTTAGACAAGAATTTGAAAGAAAGATCGAGTGTGCTTTAAGTCCCCACGCAGTGACAGAGATGGATATTAGTGACATATGGAGTGTACTCAAAAACACTGTACTCAGTGTGGCTAAAAGTGTGTGTGGCGAAGCAAAAAGAGGTCGAATGAAAGGAGATGCCTGGTGGAATGAAAGAGTAAAGAAAGTAGTGGAAGAAAAACGGAAAGCGTGGAAGGAATGGCTGGCATATAAAGGATCTGGAAACGAGAAGGAAGAAAGAGCTAAAAATATATATAATGAGTGCAAGAGGAAAACAAAAGTAACAGTAAAAGAAGAAAAGAATGCATTGAGAGAAAAGGAAAGTGTGAAAATTGTGAATGATTTTTCTGGGAACACAAAAATGTTCTGGAAAAGAGTAAATCGACGAAAACAAGGAGTAGTGCGAGGATCAAAATGTATACATGATAAAGATGGATGTATGGTTATAGACGAGGAAAAAGTCAAGGAAAGATGGAAGGAATATTTTGAAGAGTTATATGAAAGTACACAGTGCGAAAGTCTGACGAACAACAGAATACCGATAAATGAATGTGAGAATGACAGCGAGAAAATTTCAATAGAAGAGGTCAGAGAGGCAGTGAAGCATGCACGTACAGGAAAGGCTGCGGGATTTGATTGCATACCAACTGAATTCATCAAATATGGTGGCGAAAAGACGATGGAATGGTGTCATTGCCTCTTCAACAAATGTTGGGAGACAGGACATACTCCGTCAGATTGGAGAAACGCAGTGATTGTGCCCCTCTTTAAAAAAGGGTCAAAATTAGACTGCAAGAACTACCGAGCTATCAGTCTGCTGAGTTCAGTTGGAAAATTGTATGCTAGGATACTAGATCAAAAGTTGAGAAAGGCTACAGCAAGCAAGGTATGGGATGCACAAGGAGCGTTTGTTGGAGGTAGAGGATGCACCGACCAAATTTTTTCCCTTCGAATGGCGACTGAAAAGGTTCTGGCAAAAAACCAGAAGCTTTTCTGCGCTTTCATAGACCTGGAAAAGGCCTATGACAAAGTAGACCGTGAAAAACTCTGGAACGTGCTATCAGTGTATGGAGCGGGTAGCAGGCTGATAGGGGCAATATCATCTCTATATGAGGAAAGCCAAGCCTGTGTGAGAATTGAAAACTCTCTCACAGGATGGTTCTCCATTAATATGGGAGTGAAGCAAGGGTGCGTACTATCACCGTGGCTCTTTAATCTATACATTGACTACTGTGTGAGAGCACTAAAGAATGAGAACATTGGGCTGAAACTGGAAGGTGTGACTGTATGTGATCTAATGTATGCGGATGACAAAGTATTAATGGCTGAAAGCGTGGAAGACTTGGAATGTTTGGTTAAAATAGTATTCGATGGATGCATGCAAAATGGATTGTGAATGAATGCAACTAAATCTAAAGTAATGGTATTTGAGAAGAGCGAAAGACAAACAAAATGCGAGATACGAGTGGAGAATGTACAATTAGAACAAGTGGATGAATATTTATACTTAGGAAGCATGTTTCAGCGTGATGGAAGATTGGAAAAAGATATTGAAAGGAGAGTAACGGCAGGTAATAGAGTGAATGGTGCATTAAGACCGGTAATGGCTGACCCAATTATTTCGAGGCAAGCAAAGCTCGCGGTACACAATGGTATCGTCGCACCGACTCAAATGTATGCTAGTGAGACATGGACATGGCAGAAGACGCATGAAAGTAGAATTAACGCGGTTGAAATGAGGTCACTAAGACGAATGTGTGGTAAAACGATGTATGATAGAATAAGAAATGAGGATATTAGACGAGAATGTATGATTGAAAGAAATATCGTAAGTAAGATGAAAATAAATGCCCTAAGGTGGTTCGGCCACATAGAAAGAATGAGTGATGACCGTCTGACAAAAAAAGTATACAAGGCTGATAAAAGAGGAATGAAAAGTAGAGGTCGGCCAAGAAAGAGTTGGCACGATCACATAAATGGGATTTTGAAAGATGGAGATGTTAGAAGTAAGAATAATAGAAGAGCGTGTATGAGACGATGTATGGACGTGAATGAAGCGAGGAATGTATGTCAAGAGAGAGGAGTCTGGCGTTCGGTTCTCTCTGCCTACCCCAAATAGGGAAATGGCGTGATGGTATGGTATGGTATGGTAACATTTAATCATGAAAATTTGTTGATATTTACGTTTAGTATGAAATTGTCACGAATTGTGTAAATTTATAGTATTATTTAATTGATTTAACCTCAAAGATTGTTAAAGTCTGAAGCTAATCTTAATTTTACTGTAGGTAATCAGCTTCATGAGTATCCCTGCAGGGATGTTCCAGGTAGAACTGTTCGCCGACCTGAACTTTTACATGTACCAGTATATAGAACTAAGGGGGGGACTGGTGCCAACGTACCTGTTTTTCAATTTGATATACCATCATTATTTCTTATCAAATCCTTTTAAAAACAAATAATTTGGATAGTTTGGGTATTCATGAAGAAAAATGTATCTTTACTTTTTGATAATGTTCTCATGTTCTGTATAAATTCTTGTAGAAAAATAATGGCATACCCCGATTTTCAACGTTTATCTTATATTTTTAATAAAATATAAGGCGTTGTTCAACATATTTTTTTTTTATTAAAGAAGACGAAAATATCTAGAAAAATACAATGTGACGTTGCATTAATGCTTCGTTTAGAAAATAAACCTAAAAAACATTTATTATCCATTCAGCGCCATTGCGAAATATGTTTTTTTGGTTTATTAACTTAACCTGATGCATTAATGCAATGATACATCGTATTTTTCCAGATATTTTGATTTTCTTTAATTTATAAAAAAATATAATGCCCTATACCTTATAGTTTTTTAGAAATTTAAGATAAATATCTAAAATTGGGGTATGCTTATTATTTTCCTACAAGAATATATACAGAACATAATTAAAAAATTAAGGTATATTTTTATTTATTAATATCCAAACTAACTAGGTTATTTTTTTCAAAATGATTCGTTTTGTAGTAATGACGCAAATTCAAATTGAAAAAATAGGTACGTTGGCAGCAGTCCCCCCCTTTATCTTCAATGCGAAATACGATAATTTTCGTCGTGAAATACTGAAGGTGATGCGCTTTTATTTTCCTGCTTCTTATCTTTCTAATCTCCCATTTCTCCCATTCCTATAATTGTGTATGTGTGTGTGAGTATAGTTATCGCCAAATATCGTACGTATACCTACCAAATATAGTTCAAGATATTTGGCGATATTTGTAAGTTGTTGACAGTTATTGATAATGTTGTTATTGGTATAACGCTTATTTTTGACTATCATTTTCATTATGTGTGAATTGTAATATCAAAATTAATGTATAAATGAGCTGTTGGCTTCCCTAAATCTAAATAAATAATGTAAATATAGGCAGGCGACAAGAAGGCAGGTTCTAAACAAAAACTTTGAAATTAGGATCGGAGTATACAGAGTAAGATTAATTTTAATAAGTCGAATTAGACTCAAGGATTCGTAAATTTGAACGAAATTCATCAGTACTAATTAATTCATCACAGTTACCTATCCAGTCTGCTGCGTGTCCTGATAATAGTTGTTGTGTCTGTTGAAGAATTATTGTAGTCCTGAGGGAGTAGGTAACTTATCTGGGTGGAGGTGGAGGTGGAGGTGGAGGGGAACATGGAGGGGATGGTTGGACTCACGCAACACCTCCCTTAATACAAAACACGACGTCATGACCTAATTATTTTTATACTCTATATATATAGGCATGTAGGTATTTACTGGCGCGAGTTAGACTAAATAAATAGGTATATATTTACCTATATGTTTTTATATATTATTATTATTATTATTTTCATAATATGATATATGTATCTATATGCAGTCGACATTTCTGTAATTTTACAAGATAAACAAGTAGATTTTTTGATTACATAAAAATTCTTCGAAACACAATTGTTCGAATGCGCAATTGTACGAATAACAATTTTTCGAAAATCAGTTATCAGAATGACATTTTACCAAACTTTTGTACGTTAGGTTTAAAAAATCGGTGTACATCCTAGGATATCCGACAGCGCGGTGCGTCGCCATGTTGTTTATTCCATAGATTTTTATTATACATAATATACTATGTAGAGTAGATGTAGTAAAAAAGTGAGTCATGGAATATCGCGCGTTTGACGTTTTGGTTGGCAACATATTTCAGTTTTCCTTACATTTCAACACATCCTAAATAACTTTTCTCAAAATCTAAATAAACAAAGTGTTTTTTACGACAAATAGATCCCAAAACAATTCACATTAGTCGTTATTCTCTATAAAAAAACGATGTGGTCTGCGTACTAAAACGTCAAAAATCCCCCGGAAAAATGCCTCACTTCGATTCATACAAAATTTGCTAACTATTACGACATCTAGTATATTATAATAAAAATCTATGGTTTATTTCTCTCACAATGCTACCAACATGACGTCATAAAAATTCGAACAATTGTAATTTCTGATAATTGTGTGTTTGGAAAATTGTTTTTCGAAAAAATGTTATTCGAATAATTGCCATTCGTAAAATTGATTTTCGTAAAATTGAGCATTCGAATAATTGTTTTTCGAATAATTTTCCTGTCACCGATTTTTTCTACCTCCTGTAGAAAGTTTTATACAATTTTAAGTAAACTGCATATTAAAAAAAATATCGTCACAAGAGAAAAATAAATACTTTTCTATGATTATTTGAGGATCCTATTTAACAACCAATATAATATTATATGAATTGGCATCAGGTATTTAAAACTCTTTTTGAGGGGTAATTTTAATTTTAATAATTTTATATACCTACATTGTTTTGTTATTAAATTCTAAATTATATTATTAGATGTAAATAAAAAAATATAATAAATAGGTACCTACCTATTTAATGTACGTAGTCTTGACTTGACTTAACTTGACAAAAACTTTATACAGTGACAGTGATATTAAATATATTTAATATTGACTTTCTTAAATGTAAAGAAGACACATTTTTTCTATATATTTTCTGAAAATGTTTTTAATTATAGGTACCTATCTACTTTGATTTCACAATTTTGTTCAAAATTGTGTTTAGGACGACGGAATAAGATAAACTACCTTAATAGGGGGCGACTGCTGCCAACGTACCTTTTTTCAATTTGATATACCATCATTATTTCAAATCAAATTGTTTTGAAAAAAATAATTTAGATAGTTTGGGTATAAATAAAGAAAAATATACCTTAACTTTTTGATAATGTACATACTGCGTATACATTCTTGTAGAAAAATAATGGCATACCCCGATATTTAAAGTTTAACTTATATTTTTCATAAACTATAAGGCGTAGGGCAATATATTTTTTTTAAATTAAAGAAGACAAAAATATCTGGAAAAATATGTTGTGAGGTTGCATTAATGCTTCAGGTTTAGTACGTAAAGAGACCTAAAAAAAATATTTTCCATTCAGCGCCATTGCGAAATAAAAGTTTTTTTGGTTTATTTACGTCACAAAATATTTTTCTAGATATTTTGTTCTACATAAAAAAAAATATAAATTGCTCTATAAATGTCAAAAACGGGGCATGCTTATTATTTTTCTTCAAGAAAACAAAAGTAAAGGTATATTTTTCTTTATTAATATCCAAATTAACTAATTTATTTTTTTCAAAATGTTTCGTTATGTATAGTAACGATGCAATATCAAATTTAAAAAAAGGTACATTGGTAGCTGTCACCCTCTTAATTTTATGAAATGCACAATTTTATAAAATGCACAATTTTATGAAATCAAATTATTTTAACTATGTATAATTTAATTTTAATCTTTGTTGAAACACTCCGACCTAATGTTTAGTATGGTAAAGATAAAAAATGATTAATATAGAAAGATTGACAATAAGCAAGTAGGTATATAATTATAATATGAGATGAGATAATATTATGTGTAGCGCCCCCGAATATCGCATGTTATATGACAACTTGTGGCGTATGTCAGTTTATTATTCGACAATGATTATTATCATTATTTAGTACATATCTAGTCAAAATACGACATTGCCAATCCCAAGGTGGAGATATTTGCAAAAAGTTGAGGATTATCACACAACATACCTACCTACCAGATACAGGTGAGGGTGTGACTATCGAGGCAGGGCCCATTAGTTCAGAGGGCGCCAAAAACTAAGCGATAAAAAATTCAACATCACTATAAAACATTTGTTTGGACAAGATTTTCGTCTCCAAAATACAGAGCTCGATTATTTTTGACTGTAACTTTCACAAAATAATTCTGAGGCCGAATCATAATTTAATATTATTATTGTACTTATCTACTAGTTTTTTATACCCGGCGTTGCTCGGGAAGGTAAATGTGAAGCTAATAAGTCAACTCAACGAGATAATCTTCCCTTCCTCCGACCCTTCCATTCAGTCTCAAATAATGGTCTTTGGGGAGCGAAGCATAGAAAATAGTGCAGTATTGGCCAAAAGCATTTTTTTTATTTTTTTATTGTATTCACCGGAAGCTAGTCCACTTATATAAAAAAAACAAAAAGGATGGACTATGGGAAATGCTTTAAAATTTTTAATTGAATATACCTACGTTCTAAAAAAGTTAAGTGTCGGTTACAACCCACACGTTTTTTTATAAATCGTCATCGAAAGCAAGTGTGTAAACAAAATTTCACTAAGATTAGTCGTTAGGTCCTTTAGTTCTTCTTCAATAAATTCCAAGTAGGTAGGTACCTACCTACATCGTTTTCAAAAAAATCCTTTGTGAGATAAATAAATGAAAATCTAGATAAATCTAAAGTAATAAAGCAATCAAAATGTTAGTGTTTGTGTGTGTGTATGTGTGTGTGTGTGTGTGTTTGTCTCACGCCTTCTGAAAAACCAAGAGCATCTAAAAATCTAATTTATGTGCGAACGTGTACCTGTATACCTGATGCAGTGTCACGCTAAAAATAATGCGATAAAAATGCTGAATTTTAAAAATATTTCAATAACTATTTTTTTCATACAAAATTTTCCAAGTCGTATCTGTCAAAAAAGTGTACATTTTGCACGCAAATATCTGTTAGTTTAAAAGTTAGAAGTAGGTATTTACACAAAAAAAATATATTTTGAAGTATAACTTAGCGTTTAAGTAAAAAACATGGTGAATATTTGGTATAATTATAATGTTTAACTTAATTTTAAAGTAAGCCTTTTGTACATAAACGCCGCCATTTTAATATCTTTTCATACAATATTTCATTTTCCCACCGAATGAATATGTTCTTGAAAATAATAAACCTTTGAAATAAATGTAATTATGAAATAATAAAATGAAACACAAGACATTACGGCAAGTTTTAAGACATATATTGTAAAAATGTGTTATTTATTAGTAAAGATATAGGCATAATAAAATTGCATAATTTGTAAATAATATTTGATTTTTCTGACAATTTTCATTTTTATGGCATCGAACAAACCAATGTAGGTACCTACATATTCAAAAAATGTATCCGAACCATTCGATATTACTTATGTGTTCGAATCGTTTCCATGGCTACAGAAAGAATGTGATATTCAAATAAAATTTGTTAGGAATCGAATTTATTTAGAAGGTTGTTGTAGGTAGGTACCTACCTAATACTATTTACTTACAAATCAACAATAATATACCTATACTGATTTCCTATAGGAAAATTATTTTATTTATTTATTTACCAACCGTTTGTCCGATTATAATGAAACTTTGGTGAATTGTCGAGCATATGCCCAGGATGGTTTTTGGATTTAAACTTTTTTCTTATTCTTCTTCTTCTTCGTGTATTTGGTCGTTTTACCTATGAAGGGGGAGTATCCTGGGAAAAGAAGGTCCGACTGTCCCTCCATCTCTTCACAGGTCTTCCAGGACGGGTTCTGCATATAAACTTTTTTCTTCTTTTTCTTCAACGTGTACATGATCATCTTACCTATGAAGATGAACTATCCTGGGAGATGAAGGTCCAATTTTCCTTCCATCTCTTCGCAGGTTTCTGGATTTAAACTTTTTTCTTCTTCTTCTTCATCGTCTATTTGGTCATTTTACCTTTGAAGGTGGACTAACCTGGGAGAAGAATGTCCAATTTTCCTTCCATCTCTTCGCAGGTATCTGGATTTAAACTTATTTCTTCTTCTTCTTCTTCATCGTGTATTTTTGGTCATTTTACCTATGAAGTTGGAGAATCCTGGGAGAAGAAGGTCCAACTGTCCTTCCATCTCTTCGCAGGTATCTGGGTTTAAACTTTTTTCTTCTTCTTCGTATATTTAGTCATTTTACCTATTAAGTAGAGCATCCTGGGAAAAGAAGGTTCTTTCATCTCTTCGCGGTTCTTCCAGGATGGTTTCTGGATTTAAACTTTTCTTAACCGACTGATGGGACGGGATGTAATGAAGGGAAGGGAGGCACTAAAGGTCCTGAAGGGACGGGAGGTATAAAACTGCCTGAAGGGACGGAAGGTACTGAAGGGCCTGATGGGAAGGGACGTAATGAGGGATTAAAGGGACGGGAGGTACTGAAGGGCCTGAAGCGGCGGGTCCTGGAGTCTAATTCTTTTTCTTCTTAATTTTATGTAGACCTTTAGGGCAGTTTTTTTACAAACTATTTCCTATTGTCTAATTCATCTTCTTCTTCTTTTATGTATACATTTGGGTCATTTTTTTATAAAAATTATTTCCTTTAGTCTAATTATTATTCTTCTTCATTTAAGTACGTAGACTTTTGGGAGAGTTTTAATACAAACTATTTCCAATAGTCTTATTCATTTTCTTTTATGTAGACCTTTTGGTCAGTATTTATACAAACTATTTCCAATAGTCTAAATATTCTTCTTCTTCTTTTTTGTAGACCTTTGGGTGAGCTTTTATACAATCTATTTCCAATAGTCTAATTCTTCTATTAGGTATATGTATTTTTACTTATTTTATGTAGACCATTGGAATAGTTTTTTATACAAACTATTTCTTATACTTATTTTTCTCTTTTTTATTTAGTCTTTTGGGTTAGTTTTAAGTCTAATAGTCTATTGTGCAGAAATATTACTAACGATATGCACACTTGATGAAAATACATATGAAATGAATGGGATATGGGATGTGACGATATAACCTGCACTAGAATCTTTTCAATACTTTTGTTTAATTAAATCTAAACCATTTATATCACCCTATTTTGAATAATTTTCAACACCTAATATTTAAAGAATGGGGGTTGTGGCCATTACTGAACTCTTCACAACATTTATATTCAAATTAAAAACTATTTACTATAGTTCAAGTCTTCTTCTTCTTCGTTAATGAAGACTTTCAGTCAAATTGAGCAAAAATATAATGCACACTTGATGAAAAAATATAAAAACGAATGGGATGTGACCAATACTAGATCTTTTCAGTACCTACGTTTGTTTAATCAAATTTTAACCACATCCCAACATCCAAAATTACTAAATTTTCAATAGGTACACATTACAATTTGTTTTCGATGATAATATTTAAAAATGGGGGTTGTGGCCAAACCAATCTCTTTACAACGTTGATAAACAGTCATATTTAAAACCATTACGCATAGTCCATGCGAGCAGAAATTGTATAAATATTATAGGTACTTCATTCACACTTTATAGCAATATATAAAAAAGAATGGGTTGTGGCCATCACTTGAACATTTTACAATACTTAAACTCAATCAAATTTCAAACCACTTTTCATAGTCTGATATTGCAAAATAATTGGGTGACAATATTATAAAAACGATTGCTTTTTCTTTCACAATTTTACATTCTTGGCCAACGGCGGGACATAAAAGCTAGTCATTAATAAATTAACAAAAAAACAAAAAACTATCTTGGTTCTCTGACACGAACCATGCACGAACAAAGGAAAAATACACATCCATATACATACATACCTAGGTACATTATTAGGTTCATAGCACACACAATTATTACACTACCTACATACTAAAATTTACGAAAAAATTGAAATATTCACCCTCAAACTCTGATTTATACTTGAAATTGAAATTCGTACTTCTGACATTTAAATTAACAAATATTTGCTCATGAATAAGTACCTACCTACATTTTTGACATTTCATTCGTTGAAAAAAATATAAAAATACCCGTGATACCAAAAGATTACGAGATGCGACTGGTTCGTGTATGTTGAAGTTTTACTGTAGATAGGTAAAAACCCATCTTGCGAGACTAAAATAGAATATTATGTAGGTAGGTACCTATATAATGCGTCTTACAAAATGTCAACCCACCATGATACCTATGTACAACAAAAAGGCGATTTACTAATTATTAATAATTTGAGAAATCACGAATATGTTAAAAATTGTGAAATTGTTTTTGTTGCCTTTGGTTTAGACCTCCCGCCCCTGACTCTGTAGCATCACCACCACCCGCTCCCAACAACAAGTCAACCCAAACACACCTTCCAGAGCTGCTCCTAAACTAAACAAAGCTCAACAGATAAATATAATAATATTAATATAAGCCGTGTCATTGGTTCGTGTTCGTGTTTCGCTTCTTTGTCTTCTTATTTTATGTAGGCACTAAATATATACATAAATTAAGTATTATAATATGTAGGTATCTACTTATTTCATTTGTATATAACCTCGTAGAGTAGGTACATAGATATTAATATTAACAATGGACTCAAATCACTATATTTTATATTATTATTATTGTTAATATTTTTCTATTAGCACTCAAAATAATAGGGATGTTATGATAGTGGATACAATTATAACAATAACTTATTATTTTTATAAGACTGTCTCCGCCTATTCTTATAGGAACATACCTACCTACCTACATATATGTTCTAGATTTATTTAAGGGACTATTGGTACTTAAATATTTTATTACCAAAATTTATAAAATATGCTGTATTCTAAGCTAGCATGAATAAAGTTTGTTTTAATTAAATTATTAGTATTATATTAAGTTATTATATTATGGCTTAGCACTGCCATCTTATGAAAATTTGGTTAAACAATTTTTTATTTTTATACTATTTAGGTATGATACAATTTTATACTTATTTATACGAATAAAGTTCAATACTGACGTGAATTTTCACTTTTATCGTGTAAGTTAACATTTACAAATAATTCAGTCTCAATACAAATTTTGTCGTTACAATATCAATTATTATTTGTGGATAAAATATAATAATAAAAAGTAGGAATCTGTTTTAAAAAACTTATCTTATATGTTGATAAATTGGTTCAAGTGACCCTCAAGAGATGGCGTTAGTAACAATTTTGTAAACTCGAGTATTTCTTCGGGTAATTAATATTATTTTATGTATGTCGAACAATAAAACACTTTGTAGTAAGTAAATTAATTTTATAATTATATACGTTCAAGTGAGAGTGAAAGTGTTGCTACATTTGTATAAAATATTAACAGTACGCACAGAATAAACTGTATAAATTTTAATATTAAACTATGCAATATACTTACTTAGTTAGGTGCAATATGTACTTATATTGCGCACCATTATGTAAATATTATGATTTTTAATTTCCTCATTTCCAAGTATGTTTTTATTTTCATTTATCTCTGATTGATACTTTCCTAGTGAAAATATAAATCTGCTATTATTATAACATGACGTCGCGTCGCCATGATATACCTACCTACCTAATAGTAGTAAGTTGTGTGACTCCCATACCAGCGTACTAGGTTCCAATCCCAGCAGGATAGAAATAAATTTAAAGTTATTATAGTTGTCGCCAAATAACTTGAACTTTTAACCGAGAAGGGGGGCGATTTGCACGTAAACCAATGAAGCAAAAAGACACAAGTTCTCGTTTCGAAATCTCGTTCAAGATGTTTGTGGAAAATAGGAAAATTAGGTATAGGTACTTTACTCGACGCATGATGGCGTTCATGTACCTATGTACCTACTCCATGATATTTCACAAATAATATTTTATCATTCTTCCATTATTCTACTTATTAGGTATATTATAATAAGTAGATAACAACCGTGCTACAGCCACATAATATTATGTTATAGAGAACATGATTTGATAAAGTAGGTAGGTACCTATAGATAATTAGATATAGGTATGTATTAGGAAATAGATGGTAGTTATCAGTAGGTACCTTTAGTAATCATGCATATTGTGTAATTCAAGTGATGTTATAGGTATATATCAAACTACAAATTAATCTTCTTCGTCATTTTTTCTTCTTTACATCTCCATTCCTTCTTCTCATACTTGTTGAAGACCATTGGTTTATATTAGCCTTCCCTTTGGTTTATATACATAGGTACTAGCGTCTACAATCCGCATTCTGTTTCCGGTTGGCACTCTGATTGGTTGAAATCTCGTAGTAGGTATTAAGACAAATGAGATGCGATATTTTATATTAAATACGAAAATTAAAAAAAATATATAAGTAAACTTAATTTATAATTCATATTATTATAATCAAACTTAAACCTAACCTAAGAATGCAGAAAAGAAAATCTAGGACTAGACGCTACTTTGGTTTATCACGTGGTTGTGTTTGGAAATCCATTCTTTCCTCAATATCTTCTTCTTTGTCTTCTCCATAGAGTCCGTAGACCGTAGAAGTTAATAAAAATAAATATCATATTAAATTTAATGTTAATATCTACAAAGCGAATACGCCACGGAGATAAATTAAGAAACGAAACAATTAAATTTTGACCGTATCTATTCGGTCATAAGATGGTCTTGTCTTATGTTTTGGAGCATTTTTTATACTTACCTACATTATAATATATAGGTACCTAAACAATAGGATCATGCTGAAAATCAGCTGCTTTTGATCAAGGCTTTTGAGTCGGAAAAGTTGATCATATATTTCTTTGTATTTGTATGTAGGTAAACTTCTTTTTTCGTCTCAAATATTTTATTATCATTATTAGAGGATTTCGCAGTATCCCGCTCTACTATATTTGGTCATAAGGTTATACGACATAATAACATATTTAGGTATAGTCCTGGTTTATCCCCGAAGTGGCTGCTTTTCAGACAACACAAGAACTAGTACCTACCTACACAGCAAATTTCGGTCAGCCACAGACGCAACCGCAAAGAAAATGGGTATTAATTTAAAAAGTAAATTGTTGTCAGTTGTCAGATATTAAAACACTTATTCTTCTCTTCCGCTCATTTTCCCACGATATTTTGTGAGTAACTAAGTAGGTAATATATAAGTAATGGTCATTATATAGTTATATGTAGGTACATACCACAGACCAATAATCTATAGACACGACATAAACAAAATTTCTTGACACACACCGCGTGTCTGTGCCACCAGAATTTAGTGGCAATCAATATTTGGGGATATATATTTTATTTATTAATTTAATTAGGAAGGGATTATATTGAGAAGGTGCGTGTTCTAAGGGATTTTATTTTATTAAAACATATACTTCCAAGTATGATACCTATTGCTTATCTATGTCTGTTAATAAAATAATTGATAATATATAATTTATTGTGATGAAGGGTTTCAATCAAAGATATACTTACATGATTGATCAATACTGGTTTATTCGAAACAAATGAGATTACAATATAATAATAACTTAATTAATTTGTGATGTCCTGAGTAGGAACTAATAGGTAAAGATTAAACGCGACTCTATTCTATTGAACGATCAACACATGAATAAAATCTGTCGATCAGTTCGTATTGACCAACGACGCGACGGTGCATGGTGGGCTATGGTTCGTTGATCCTCGTCAATCTTCGGGGGAGCATTCGAGAATCCCGGGCCATACATGTTGCAACCCACCAGGCGCTGCCACAAATATATCGTGTTTGAATATTTTCGGAATGAAAATTGAAAGAGTACTCAACACTAATAACAAAAAGTACATGTTGTTAACAAAGGAATTTATATTTCGAAAAGTAAATACTTTTACTGCTATGCTTTAAACACATTCGTAGTCCTCAATATACGGCCACCTGGATTCCACTAGTGTTTGCTACCATTATATGCGTGCATGTCGCTACAATCATGGGACATGACAGTAGGTGCAAGTTGTGCATTCTGGCGCTACACTCGCAGGTGTCTTTCTCTCTGTATATCCATTTCTTGAGGTCACTGTAACAGCAGACGACACTCAATCTGAGCACATTCAGCGCTATATGAATGTGTTATCAATATCCGATTTATATTAAAACATTGAACGTGTTTGGGATACCCCCCATTCCACCTCACTTTGTGTAACCAACCCCCCGGGCCTAAAGTTATAGCTTCTGTCAGCTCTGTATATTCTTTACTCTGTAGTAAATACCTACAATGTTATAATTTATTGTGTAACTTCTGAGTATGTAGTAAATTCAAGTCATACCTATTCTGTTGATATTTTACAACTTCCACAGTGTAATACACAGTACCTATCTATCTACTAATTGTATCATTACATTAGATCATGTTACATAAGTGTACATTTAGAGCGATGACAATTATTCTACTAACTGTTTGGAAAATAACATACCTACCTACCATCATTGTTCTTATTTGTTCAACACTTGTAGCAATATTTGTTGATTCACTTTCAGATGACAAACTCAAAAATACTTCTTGTTTAGAAATTGAAACTAAATAAGTAATAACATAGAACTAAAGTGCTTTACCGAAAACCTGTAGCATTATAAAAATTTAAATACATAAACAGCACTGAC
The DNA here is from genome assembly GCA_963576475.1 of Molanna angustata. Classification (NCBI taxonomy): domain Eukaryota; kingdom Metazoa; phylum Arthropoda; class Insecta; order Trichoptera; family Molannidae; genus Molanna; species Molanna angustata. The sequence goes on from OY754988.1 coordinate 219,355, forward strand.
AGACATGCAATAGGGACAGTTATTATTTAAAAAATCTGATTAATTAGAGGACTTGACAAAAGGTATGTAAGTGCATAAAGTAGGTACCTAATGATGTTATTCTATATACCTAAGTAGTGTGTTTAATTTTATTATATTTGATTTGTTATTTTGTTTTCTCTCAACTAGGCTCTGTAGGACTATAATACTCATAATGCGACCTTCTTAACTTGACTTAAATCTTAAAAATGTATAAATCATATATCATAATCGAATCTTAATAGGTACCTACTAATTTGCATTCAATCATAAATAAATTAAATTCGTTAAGATCAAAGCTTAATTAATTGTGACCGAGAGACGTGAATTGCCGCTGAATGAATCACGACGCTTGTAGTTCGCTCCTCATATTTTTTGTGTTTTTGATGTTTTAAGTGGTGCAAAAACTTATATTTTGTGTTAATTTTTGTTTAAATGCTTATGTGAACATATCTTAGTTAAAATATTGTCCCCACGTAACCGGTGAGTTCGTTCCATTTTTATTTATTTTATTTTTTTTTGTAAGTGTGTCAAAACAATTGCTTAGTGGAGGTAGGTAAGCAAACAATTTGCCGGCGCTTCATGCGCTGTGCTAGCGAAATGTTACCTAGTAACGTTGTTGCCAAGTCAACAGATAACAATGTATTAGAATGTACGCCATCAAAACAAACTCGTAAGGCCCAGTCCACACCGATAGATCATGATAATACATTATTGGATAGTTCAGTATCCAAAAAATTCAAACCAAACATAAACCCCTCAGTACACCAAGAGAATTCTTTACTGTATAATGAATCCTCTCTTTCCCCATTTATTGTACATGTACAAAAGAAAGTAGCGGGAGAAAGTCTTCAAATACAGGCTATCTCATTCGGTTCGTTTATCTACAAAAATAAAATTGATAATATAAAAAAAATCAAGCCGTTGGGTAAACGCACAATTGCAATCGAATTCAAAAATTATTTAGCAGCAAATACTTTTCTTAGTAACAAAATTTTAGAACAAAACAACTACTTACCATTTATACCTTCCTTTCACGTAACTCGTCTTGGAGTTGTAAAAGATATACCTACATCTCTTTCTGACGAGGAAATATTAAGTAATTTGGAAGTCCCTCCGGGATTCGGAAAAATAATAAAAATTCGAAGGCTTAACTACAGAGACCGTAAAATTGAAATCCCGACATGGAAACCATCTCAAACTGTTGTGGTCACAATCGAAGGGCAAAAACTCCCATCACACCTTTACCTCTTTTACAATCGTCTACCAGTAGAAACTTACATATTCCCTACTATTCAATGTCATCAATGTTTAAGATACGGACACACTAAAACTAACTGCAAATCTGCAGCACCTAGGTGTTTTAAATGCACTTTACATCATCTTGGAAACACATGTAATGTAACTCAAGAAAATACTATTTGTGTTCATTGCTCGGGAAATCACCAGGCTATCGATATAAATTGCCCAGAATTGACAAGACAGAGGAACATTAAGAAAGTAATGGCTGACCAAAGTATATCGTATATCGAAGCAGCTGGAATGTTTCCCTCCGTGAAAATATCATACTCAGAAAAAACAAAAGCTGTCAACAATTCAAACAAAATTGAAACACAAAATAATTTCACACCAAAATGGAGGGTAATCACCCCTTCAAACAAAAATAATCTTAAAAAACATAGTAATACCCCCCCTTACTTGGATAAAAAACAAATCAACTCATTATTAATTGCACCAAATGGAAACCATCCAGTACCTAAAAATGGATGTGCTCTCCCGTTAACAAATGAAACTACCCCAGATACAATAATACCTGAAGACATTAATTATAGTCGTAAAGAAATAATTCTAAATTGCATATACAATATGATCCATGAACTTCTTACCACAGAACACTATATCTCAGTACCGTCCAACGATGCACTTATTAATAACACCTTACAAAATACTGTCAATATACTCAATAACAACCTAAATAAAGAAGATATCGATTCAAACTCTATCACAGAAACAAATTAGACCTTAAACTTGTAACTCGCACAATAATTCCCTGTATAATCTTTCATACAAAATGGCCTTAAATATTGCCCAGTGGAACTGCAGAAGTGCAATACCTAATAAAGACTCTATTTTAAAATTGCTATCCGAGAACCAGGTTCAAATAGCGGCACTATCTGAAACCTGGCTCCGCGATGAAAAAACATTCAAAATTCCCGGCTACCAATGCCTAAAAGATAATAGACATGATGGCAAAGGTGGAGCTGCGTTATTAATAAAAGACACATTTTTCTTTAACCAGATAAATTTAAAACCAATAAATTGTCCATCACAAGTTGTTGCTGCGGAAATAGACGGTACAACTTTTGTCTCAATTTATATTTCTCCTAATTTCCAACCCACCAAAAATATTTTAAGAACCATAATTTCTCGAATAAAACATCCCTTTATAATTATGGGAGATTTTAATGCTCACCATAACATGTGGGGTTCATCATCATGCACAAAATTAGGTAGAATTATAGTTGATCTGCTAAATGAGTTGAATCTTTGCATTATTAACGACGGAACACCGACACGTATCCCTGTGCCAAATCAACGAATCAGCGCAGTAGATTTAACAATATGTAGTCCCGATATTGCTCCATACTTGAATTGGAAAATACTTTCTGACCCATTCAATAGTGATCATCTTCCAATAATTTTGCATTATTCACAACCGTCATACAGATACATATATACCTCTCATATTGAAAACTCAAAATCCAAAAGAAACAACAAATTCGATAAAAATGTTTGTAATTTTGGAAAAGCTAATTGGTCAGGATATAATCATTACACCAACAACCCCAATATAACATTTACTCCCCCCTCAATAGAAAACCTACAAGAATGCTACGATGAATTTATTAAAACGATTGAAATATCAGAAAAATTTATACCTAAAAAGAATCCCAAATTCAAAAAGTATCCCTTACCTCCTCCTTGGTGGGACTCAGCGTGCGAAGAACATTCGTCAATTAGGAAGCAAGCATATAAAGACTACAAGCATAACATGACACTTGAAAATTTCTTGTATCTTAAAAATGTTCAAGCTAAAGTCAAACGGTTCCTCAAAAACAAGAAAAGAAAAGGGTGGAAAGACTTCTGCACATCACTTAGTATCCAAGTTCCAATTTCAGAAGTTTGGAATAATATCAGAAAATTTCGTGGCTCATACAAAACCCCATCTTCTAAATCATGCCCTAAACTATGGTCAGAAGATTTCTTAAATAAAATGGCCCCACCGTATGCTGTTAACATCGATGAAATCTCGTTACAATATTCACATACTAGCAGTAACTGGCTAGATGCCCCATTCCAAATAGACGAATTAAAATCAGTCTTACAAGTGGTAAAAAATACTTCACCTGGAATAGACGGGATCCCATATATTATCTTACATAATAGTAGCGACAAAATTCTTGAATATCTCTTAAAATTAATAAACATAATGTTCGATACAGGGGTTATCCCAGAATCTTGGAAAACTCAACTCATTATCCCAATTTTGAAACCACTAAAGGACCCTAATTCAGGTGTCAACTACAGACCAATAGCATTATCATCAACTCTGCTTAAATTAACAGAACATATTATAAAAAGACGAATTGATTGGTTCGTTGAAAACAAAAATATTTTGCCGTACAATATGTTTGGCTTCAGAAAAAAAAAATCCTCAGTAGAAAGTGTAGCCAATTTAACAACGGATATTCTTTTAGCTTTCTCTAGACAAGAACAGGTCATAGGAGTAAGCTTAGATATCACAAGTGCATATGATAATGTGCTTCTCTCCCTTCTTAAATCTAAACTTCTCCGAATTGGAATCCCCCTAAAATTAGCCATCTTCATAATGAATACTCTCCTGGATAGAAAAATCATTCTCGACATTCGAGGAATTGATACTCAAGAAAGAAAAGTCGACAGAGGCTTGCCACAGGGGTCAGTCCTTAGCCCTATCCTCTTCAATATTTATATTCACGAGATTTTTCATGTACTGTTACCCTCGGCACAGTTACTGATATATGCAGACGATTTTTTTATTTATGTATCAGGGAAAAAAATCCAACAAATGGAGAACATTATGAATAATACTCTCAAAAATATTTCTTCGTGGTTATCTGAAAATGGCCTGAATCCCAGTCCTCCCAAATGTAAAGCCATTATGTTTACAAAAAAACGCTCTATACCACATATAAAAATTCAACTAAATGACATTATCCTCCCTGTCTCTTCGGAATTAAGATTTCTTGGTATCACTTTGGATTCCAGACTATCTTGGAACTCTCAAGTTACACATATCATTAACAAATGTCAGTCTGGACTAAATGCAATGCGAGCTGTAACCCGTACTTGGTGGGGAGGTCACCCTTCTGTTCTACGTTTAATGTATATATCATACGTTCGCAGTCAAATCGACTATGGTGCGTTTTTACTTAGTCCAATTTCCAAGAAAAATTTACAACGCTTAGATAGAATACAATTTGAAGGTCTGAGACTTATATTAGGCGCTATGAAATCGACACCGGTATGTGCACTCCAGGTGGAAGCCGTGGACCCACCACTTGAGCTGAGAAAACAGTATCTGTCAGATAAATTTGTTTTAAAATGCAATATTATTAAATTCCACCCTCTAATTAGAAAAATCGCTATGCTTAAAATATTCACAAATCAATCACCATTTTGGAAACATAAAATCTCCCCTCCTCTTGTAAATAGCCTCACCTTTTTAGACCAATATTCATCGGATTTCATTAAATCTGAGACACTCCCAGTTTACTCATTACCCTATCAAAATTTAATCGAGCCGCCAAACATAATCCACTCATTAGGAATAACTCCAGATGCTTTTGCATCTAAAAGACTTAAACACGTAATTGAATCCAAATGGAATGACTGGAAAATACTTTATACGGATGGATCAAAAATGGACTGCAAAAGCAATACTGGAGCAGCAGTATTTAGTGATTCAGATAAAGTTGAATTACTTTTGACTCTCCATAAAGATTCTACAATATTCTCAGCAGAATGTATAGCTATAATAGAGGCTTTGAACTATGCAAATAAAAAACGATTCTTAAAGACATTAATATTGACCGATTCCTTAAGTACACTCGAAAAACTCTCTAAATCCCCTATTTTGTATAGTGATGACCACTACTGTATAGATATATGGAAAAAAATTAAAGAAATATGCAACCAAAACAGAAAACTTTGTCTGGCATGGATACCAAGTCACTGTGGTATACCAGGAAATGAGAAAGCGGATGAATTGGCTAAGAGAGCAACATATGGAAACACACGGACACATCCCAATATTACACAAAACGATCTCCTACCAATCGCAAAAAACCGTCTGATGAATAAATGGCAGTTATATTGGGACACAAGCTCACTGAAAAAGGGTAGACTTTACAAAACGACCCAACAAACAATTGTCAATAAGCCATGGTTCCATGATAAAGCTTTTGACAAACATTCCATCAGCGTTATGTGTCGTATCCGCATGGGACACTGTTGTACCAGAGAGCATTTAAAAAAAATAGGGATCATTGATAGCAGTCTCTGCGAATGTATGATTGGTGATGAGACACTGGATCATTTGTTTCTTGAATGCCCCATAAACGATAGGTATCCGTCCTTTTTTACCGACCTCACAGAGATTGGGGTTCCAATGCCAACAAATGTGAGGACATTGTTGAGCTACAATTCCAGGCAGGTAAACATTTTGCTCAAAAAATTCATCAAAATTAATGACATTAAAATTTAACTCTGTTCATAAAATTTAAATTGATCGAAGTAAAATAAATATACAAAAAAAAATTAGGTTTCTCTATTTTGACAGTTTAATATTTTAACTTAGATGGCTGAGAACACTCTTAACGGGTGAAGAGCCAACAAAAAAAAAAAAAAAAAAAATTGTGACCGATTTCATTCACCTATATTAAAAGCATTAATTTATGGTTAATTTAGGGAAATATTTCTTTATTTATTTATTTATTTATTTATTTACTTATTGATTTATTTATTTATGTATTTTTTATTTATTTATCTATTTATTTATTTATTTATTTATTTATTTAATTATTTATTTATTTATTTATTTATTTATTTATTTATTTATTTATTTATTTATTTATTTATTTAATTTATTTATTTATTTATTTATTTATTTATTTATTTATTTATTTATTTATTTATTTATTTACTTATTTATTTATTTATTTATTTATTTATTTATTTATTTATTTATTTATTATTTTATTTCAGAAAACTACAGCTTTGTAAATTGTGTGATTACATTATTATGGTGCTATTACAAGCCAATGATGTTTTACAATACATACCTAATGAAAATAAATAAAAAATACAAAACATAATGAGAATAAATAAAAAAATACAATACATAATGAGAATAAACGTGTGTAAAATATTGGTAGGTATCAAAAATAACCTACTTGGGTTGATTTTATAATATTGAAGGTGTGGAATATAGGTAGGTATATTTACTATAACAGTAGGTATATAGGTATGTAATATACGTAAGTTAATATGTACCTAATGGTACATACATAGGTATTATGTATATCAATGTTAAAATATTTTGTCATGGTTATGTACCTACCTATGTACCTACCTACCTACCTACTTACATACGTTATATATTATTCATTTTGCCAAAACAACTTTCCTTTTACTGAAAACCTACATCGGTTCCACCAGCATTTTTTTTTCAGCCCAATCTTGATTATCGATTGACTTTGGAAGGAACATATAATTTACGAATGTATGTAGGTATGTGTGGTGATAATTATCCCCTTATTTCAATCTAACAATAATACCTATATTCATTGCTTCACTGGACAATCAATAGTTTCGTATTTCAGATTAAAATGGACACTGGACAGTATAGTAATTAGGTACTCAGAATGTTTAGCAATAAATCCATTTTGTGAAAATACTTTGTTACAGTCCCACAAAAAGAAGAAACAAATCATTTGGTCCTTTCTTATATCAAAATAGATAGGTAGGTACCTATATGAAAATAAAAATCTTTATTAAGTTATGTTTTTATGTGGTAACAGTACGTAAAATTTTAACATTAAAGACCTTTTTTTTATTATTTGGAAATAATTGTTTCTTCAAGAGACTTAACAATATAGTCTGTAGCTTTTTTAACATTTCAACTAGCGAACCATGCGTTGAGATCTTTGCATTTTTTTTCAATGAAATAACCATTTGGAACAATACAGGGTTTTTATCTTATTCAATAAAACGTCTTAAAATTATTTGAGTTCGTTTGTTTCATTTAATTATTTTAATGAATAACGGAATGAATTACGTGTACTTTTATCCCTTCAAAAGAAAGCTTATTTTATACTGTGTTTTTTAATGTTTTGTTGTATTTCGCAAATAATGTTAAAGACAAAATATTCAATTGTATTGATCAATCTTTAAAAATATATTCTATTCAATAACAAAAATTTGTTAAAAATCATATTTCATTTTAGTGGTTCATTATTTTTTTCATAAATGATATTAAAAGAAAACAATACTTTTTCCTAGTACTATCATAATATTATATCACATATATTTCGTTTTTAAATAGGTACGCATAAAATTACTGCTGTTTGTGAGGTCCCTAGGCACGCCCCTGTAATCTAATGATAACAGTTGTTCTTACCCTAACCTACATAGCTCCCTCAACCAATGACGTTTGCCTATAATACAAGCATTTATGCTTAATTTAAGCAATGTCTGATGAGGATGGACGTCGCGAAACGGGACGTCTATCTGCGTTTGAGATGTGGTGCTACAGACCACAGATAATATAGAAGTAAACTTCAGATGCGACAGTATGAAGGAAAGAGGCGTAATCAAATATAAAAGCTTACTATGTTCCCCTCTAGTGGCGCTATATTAGGGTTTCCATGAGGCTTCTTCTTCTTCTTCTTAATGATATGGCATATTATTCAATTGCTGCAGACGCATGGCTATTAATAAAGTTCACTGGTCAGAACACATCAGCAACGACGAGGTACTAAGTAGGGTTGGAGATACAAGGCAACTTATGAAAAGAATTGCCCGACAGAGTACAACTTGGATAGGCCACAACATCCGGCACCCAGGCCTACTTTTTACCATCATCGAAGGAATAATTGATGGGGGCAACTGTAGAGGCCGCCCCAGAAACAACTATATACCAGATAATCGGTGACGTGCGCTGTAGAAGTTACAAAGAGATGAAGAGACTGGCGGACGATAGAGTTAAGTGGAAAGATCGAGTGTTTGGTGTAGACCAATCCTAGGATTATGACCCAGAAGAGAGAGACGAGGATGTATATTTACTTTTCACAAGTACATATTCATTCTTTAATTTAATTTACCTAATATAGAGTTTTTATTAAGGCAAACAAAATTAAGTCTAATTAACATTCAGATGAACATAGAAAATTGAATATAATATTTTATTTATACATTAAATTTGTTTATATTTGATGTTAATAAAGTTAATCACTATTATTCATTGTACAATAATAATTTAGGAATGTTATGTAGATACCTACCTACCTATTGCGGTTGATATTTTTCACACGAGTTGACAAAGACATATTCAATACAAAATAAAACTAATTGTCTCTAACTGAAATTAGGTTTAGTTTAGTTTAGTTTAGTGACTACAAGATCTTTATGTCGAAAATATATAATACTGTATTAAAATCAAATGGGTCATAAAATAATTATTATTTTGTTACAAAAAGTCTATTGTCCGTTGATACTAATTGCCGAGCAAGTACCTACTCGGTTTATTTGTGAAACTGCCTAATTATGTATATTGTCTGTCACATTCACTAAACTAAACGACACATGCAACTTTCTGACTCGAAGGTCACCACTTACATTTTATATTATGAATTTTATTTATTTATTTAACAAGTATACAATCCATGTACCTAATTATGTCAATGTTCGAGAATGATAATTTATCAATTTTAAACATATTTTTACACCAAATACTTAAGGCCCTACTATACCCTGGATATACGGATGTACGCAAAAATGCACACTAAATTAGCTTCTAATGTTTGAAACACGAGAAAAAATTGTATATCACCTGATATGTGATATACAACATTTTATCGTGCGAAAATGGTAAAATTTAGAGGTTTTTTTTAAATAGCAAGAAGAGTCATTGAAATTTTATAATAATAAAAAATTCAGCCGGTAGATTTTCATATTCTCTATCGAATAAAGTAAATATATACTTCATACGCCTTGTAGTTTTTTAGTTACTTACAGTAAAAAAATAAAAAAGGGTTTTACTAAAACTAATTTTACAAGAAAAGTATTAAACAAATTCAAAATTCAAAAAAATCATGCAATAGATTAAAGATGTACATACAAACTGTTCCTTATTTCAAAGACGTATCTTTTGAGGGTATTAGGGAAATTATTTTCAAAATATAATGTATAGCCTACTATAGCCTCTTAAGAAGGCTTATAAACATAAAAATCTCACTGCTATCCAACTGTCGATTTGTTCAAGATAATTCATATCAACAAAGTATCAAGCCAAGATAGATATTTGTGTGCCAGGTCTATATTTTTCATAGTTTATTCAACTTTGAGGTCTGTATGATGTGTGTGTGGTCCCCCCCTCCTTATAACGTTTGATCCGCTCAATGCAAAGTGCCTCAAATTTCAGAATATATAGAAAGTTATAGGCCTACAAAACTTTTATACTCAGAATTTTGAATTTTTGTTTCAGGCAGGGAGTATCAACTTTTGAATTTTTACTTTATTTTTCCATATACCTATCTCAAAAACCATAAAACTTAGAACGCTGAAAATTGGTATGAATATAGAAAAATACAAAATCTCAATTTCAGGGTTACTCAAACATTTTTATTAAGATTTTTTTTTATGATAAATTTATCTATTTAACTTCCTACATTTCCATAGTTTAAAAAAAATATCGAAAAAAGCCGAATCACCCCAACTAGAAAATTTAATTTTCTATAAAATATATGAACATTGCAGTTATACATCTCAAACTTTTTTTAACGATTTTTATAAAAAAATAATTTTATGACGATATCGTTTCATACAATTGTAAGGCAGTATAGGTACACTACACAATATCTCACTCAATAGTTTGATACCTACTTAATCTACAAACATACATCATGCTGTTTTCATATTCTGGGTAGGAAAAACAGACTGACCTCCATACTATCCTATTTTGACATACATACCTACCTACATGTTTTATATAGAAACAAAATATCTTAAAATATTTATTAATTTATGTTTAAGTTTTATACGTAGGTATTCTTCAATATTATACATACTATCACCCACGACAGTTGGATCTCATGTGTTACATGCAACAAGTATAAGTATTTTAAAATGAATGATTAATAAATTGATATTATGTCCAATTCTGATTCGTTTCAGAGTACGAAAACGTCTATAACCAACGGGCGACCGTGGATAAAAGGATTTCATCCACGCGGTGTGACGTAATGAGTCGCATATAAATGCAGTCAACTTTTTGACATTTCTCATATACTAAAATTCAGACGGATAAATTTAGACGAATCAGAATAGGACATTAGAGTATACAAACTTTTTCTGGTCACATATACGGTTCTTCATTTAAACCAGAAACTTTTCTGTGCGATCATAATATACCTAGAAAAGGCATATGATTATAGGTAAGGTATAGAAAGTAAATTGTGGGATATCTTATCAATAAATAGAGTGAAGATCAAACTAATACGTGTTGTGGCATATCTGTATGAAAATAGTGGAGCCTGTGTTCTTGTCAATGACGCATGACGAAATTCGGCCTTCGTTGCTCAGTTGGTATCTTACTCCTTATCCAAAGGTCTCGGATCGATCCCGGTGGAGACACAGTTTCCAATTGCGTTTTCAGTCAGGATCTGTGAGACGATTTGTATCATAAGTCTCCGATAAGGATCTTGAACAATCGATGAGCATGTATGAAATGATGCATGGATGTTAAGAAAGCGGGAATGTGTGGAAAAATAGAGGAGTATGGCGCTCGGTTCTTTCTGCTTACCCCGCAAGGGCGTGATGATATGTATTTATTTATTTATTTGTATAAGTTCAACGCTCATGTGAGCACTTACAAAAAATTGTTAAACAGGAAAAAAAACAAACATCATGTGCATTACTAAAATCTATCAAAAATAAAATAATACAAACGAAATAAAATATATAACCAAGTGAAACTAATAATAGAGAAATAAAATAGGTACTAAAAATACTTAGAACAAAATTTTATCAAAACAAAAATCTATAATATAATTACTGTAGGTACGCCATTTTTTTTTCGTCCTTCAACGGATCGCCAGTGAAATAATTTTTCCTTGAACAATTTTCGCGTTCGAAATTTTTATTTAATTATAAAATAAATTGATGCGAAAAAGTACAAATTAATCGTTTGAAATGTATTTTCTGCATAAATAGACAATATTATTGTTTAAAAAGGAATTTTCAACATTCAGAATAAATTTTAACCGTAACAATCTGCGGAATATCCATTTTGAACACTGACAACATTGCTTTCAATATGTCATAATAATACGCAAAAAGATGACAGGTAATGTTTTCGTTTAATCGCATTATTTAATAATATACATGTACATATAATTTATCATTATTATTGTATTATTAAACAAAGTCTAACTGTTGTGTACTGTTCTAAATGATATTTCGAAAGTACATTCAAATTATCAATGTTTGTAATTTCAAACATAGGTACGCATTTCTTCAAAATATTGTCGAAAATATTTTTTTTATAATTTCCGCATTTTTACTATAAAAATACTGTTTTATTACTTGATTTTAACGTTTTCACGTAAAGATATTTAGTTTTTAAATGTTGTGTAATGTTCTAAATGGTATATTTGACGATATTTAGTTTTATATGGTTATTTCGCAAATGCCGCGCGGCGGCCGCTGGGGGTTGGGCCGCGATAGCGGCTAGGGACAGAGCCCTTAGTTTTTTTTTATATAATTCTCAGTTTTTTTTTAAAAAACAATACGTAAAAAATTTCAAGAACAAAAAGCATAACAAAAACAAGTAAATAATATAGTACCTAGTAAAATTCACAAATGAAAATACACAGACGAAAATAATTAAAAAGTTACATGTTATTAAAAAGGTTTCTGTGCATCTCCCTCTTACAAAAGCCAATACCAACATTAAAAATGTCTATACTTGAGGAATACTCGTTAAGACGTAGCATGCGAACGAGCGCCGAATTATGTTGTTGTGCGTTTGTAAGATATTAATTTGTTTGTATGTAATTAAAAAAATATATTTAAGTCAAAAATGATTACAGATTTGTATAAGATCTCTCAGTCACTAATAAAAAAGTTATCTCAACAAGAAAGAACATGAATGTATCCAGGATGTTTTTACATACATGCATAGGTAGGTATATTCATCTTTATCAATTACTCTCTTGTGTGTTTCCTCTCTGAACTATATAATTTGATCATAATGTTACCATCACCGAGCAACTTATTGACAAATAATGTGTGGTCTAAAATATCAACGACTTGTGAAGTATAATTTGATCAAAGCATGGGCGTTGACATATCATTACTTCATCATATTACCTATATACATACATATACCTACCGAACTACATGTGACTATAATATTAACTGCTTACTTATCTTAAACAACATCCGGTCCAACGTAACTTTCTATATATCCGTTGGTAGTCAATCTGAGTTCAGCTGGTTGCTGGTAGCTACTGGTAACATATAGGTGCATGATAACTGGTCACAATAACCAGATCTGTAAACGCTTACTTCATTCATAGTTAAGTTATGGCTGTAAATTTTGTATGTTATGGTGTTCCGTAATCGATCAGAAAACATCTCACACCCGTATTAAGAGACAGCTATGAGATACCTCCTACATACCTATACACAATATTATTATATCAATAGGTATTCCATCTATAGAAGAATCTGTAATAGGACGATGTATGAGAGGGTCAGAAAAGAGGACATAAGGAAAGAATGCATAATTTTGATTATTGAGCAATTCAAAGACTGTATCGACCGTACAGTACTATGTAAATCTTTAAACTGTTGACATTGATAAAATTACAAATCATTCATAATGTATGACAGGAGGACTAAGGCATGACAGGAGCATCTCAATACTGGTGGGGAGTGGGTTCATTTAAAAGTATAGTTCACGGGTTGGGAATTTTTGATACATAATTTCATCATCGATAATCTTGATTTGTTTGCACCTCAGCTATATACATAGGTAAAATTTTGTTTTTATTCATGCTATCATGACATATCCCACGATGTCGGGTAACCATAGACAGGTGGGCGGGTGTGCACTACCTTATAAAAAGAAGAATGCGTGTTTCGCCACACCCTAGTCTCGTTTCCCCTAAAAAGGCACTACATTCAGAATGGGTAGTGAACCTCATTGCTGAACTATGTGAGATCTTCTTTTTCTTTGCATTGAGATGAAAAATTTTATTTTATTCGGTTCGTCAACAATAATAATCATGAAATTCCCACTGTAAAATGACTGTGAACTTATTGCAGTGTTTCGGAGACATGAAGAGAATGAAAAAAGTGTCTTTGACGAAGAAAATATATAAAGATGGGTCGATGGCAGAGCGGTAAGCGCGCTGGGCTAGTAATCCAGTGGTCGCGAGTTCGAATCCTGCCTCGACCGATTTCGTTCACATATAGCACAAGCATTTATTTGCTTATTTTAGGGAACGTAGGAAGATGTATATGTACTTGTTTAACAAGGACATATTCATTTAAAAAAAAAAAACGTCAGAGAATAAACACACCGTACATAGTACATACACATACATAGATAGGTATACATCAAAATAAAGCTCGCACAAACTCTCCTTCTCCCCATTCTCGATTATGCAGATATTTGCTATTTGGATCTTACTCAGGAACTTCTAAACAAATTAGATCGATTACAAAACGTCTGCATACGTTTCATATATAATCTTCGCAAATACGATCACATATCATTTTTTCGCAAGGAACTCAAATGGCTTCCTATCCGTCTGCGCCGAGATCAACACACTCTTTGTCTTCTGTTTAACATTTTGAACAACCCTAATGCTCCATCATATCTTACCGAAAGATTTCAACCTCTGGCCTCTCATGGACTCCCGCTTCGATCTAGAGAAGAGAGAACCCTCGCCATCCCATCACATGCCACGGCTTTCTATTCATCATCATTTACTGTCCATGCTGCCCGGTTATGGAACAACTTGGCCCTTGACATTAGAACTGCACCAACGTTAGGTACCTTCAAAACTAGATTAAAACGCGCGCTCATACTTTCCATTTCTTAACCTACATACTTCCCATTTATTTCCCTTTTCTTTCTCCTCTCCTTTTTTCCCTTCCCTCCCATAGTGTTGTAACAGGTCTTATCTATGATTTGTTTAATTTTCATTGATGTACATATTTATATTCTTCTTACTTTATTGTGTTAAAATGTAATATGTTTATGGTTTTATATATATTTTCTTTTTTGTACATGTACCATTTTGTCTCATAACTGTCACAGATGGTTGTCTGGAAGAAATTGCCATTAGGCAATAAGTCCGCCATTTGTACTAGCTATTAAGTAATGTACAATAAAGTGTTTAAATAAATAAATAAATAGGTACATTGTTATGAAACTTTCAGAATGCTATCTCAGCATAATAGGTACTAGTTGATAATCTGGAATAAAAAAATAGCCTTAGAAATTGGGGATTCATAACTCACTACTATATCCCCTTGGGTTAGTGAGGATTAAAAAACAGTAGATATTATTTTTGACCAGTACAATTAAGTATAATAGTTTTTGGATAAAGAGATATTATTTAGTCGTGGTTGGTTATGATATGATTTATGTTTGCACATTTTGACAGTTCTAAATGTAGGTACATTGTTTACAACACGAAATATTACATTACTATAAAATCTTTATCTCTAGAATTTGGAGTTTTACTTTTCCCACGACTTTATATTGTTGTTAGTTAGTTCACCATCTGTGGATGATGTTGCAAAACAAACTACGTCAGACATGAATAATATCAACTAAGTACATACAAATAACGCTTTAAGACAAAGAAAGGTTATACTAAACTCAAGAGTGTACGAGGCGCCATCTGTTATATAGTAGAGTAGATATGTATTATATAGAGCGAGGTCACAGCAGATCTAATGGAGTCTTTGTTACGTCAGTTTTTAACAGTTCACGGTCATCACCGATGGTTTATTTTTATTCAAAACGTCCATTTTAGGGTTGACAACAATTTTTAAAATATAATTGTCGAATTTGACCCATGTAAGAAGCATGAGATGAAGAGGCTGACAGAGGACAGGGCGGAGTGGAGTAGAAGAGAGGCAGCCATAGCTGTCACAGACCAATCCCAGGATTGAAACTGATAAGAAAAGAAGAAGCATTTAAGACGTGATAGAAAAAAAAAACATAAGTTCATGGTACTTATAGCCTTTTCGTCTTCATCGTGTATAGGTCATTTGACCTGTTTGTGAAGGTGGATTATCCTGGATGAAGGAGGTCCAACTGTCCTTATTTTTCTTTGCAGGTCTTCCAGGTAGTCTTTTGTTGTTGGGTATTTCTGTTTTTTCCAATTCTGTCGTCCATGCGTTCAACGTGGTCTCTCCAGAACCGTCTTCCTACATCCCCATTTTATTATGTCTTCGACACAGCATATATACCTGATCGTTTCATTTCTGATGCGGTACCTGTGAGGGTTCTTCCTGCCCAATGGAGCCAAGGGTCTTCAAGTCACACCAAGACAGCTTTTTGTCACACCAAGACACACGCCTTATATATTCTGACTTTGCTGGTGGTAAGCTTGCGTTTATTTGTCCATACAGATCGTTGCCGCTAGAGATCTCTACATCCGGTATGTAAATTGCATGACTTGATCTATAGGGTATAACCATTGATTATTATTCTATGGGTGTAACAAAAACGATCATCTGTAGCCTTACTCTTGAAACTCGAATCCGATCCCGATTTCAAATTTTCATTTAGAACTTACCTATCTGTCGCCTGCGTACATTCAAATGAACGACTATTACTATTAAAACATACCTATATACCTACCGCATTCATTCTCCATTACAAAGGTAGGTTCTTAGCGAGTCGGATCGTATTGGGATCGGATTGGCAGTGGAGAGTAAGGCCGCTGACATTTTCCAATTATTTGGTAAATAAGATACTGCAATATTGTAATGGACGATAAGTGGATAAAGGCAAAATAAACACGTACCTAATAGCGCACCCTTCAACTCAAATACCTGGTTTTGACCTGCTACGGAAGGTTTAGTTACAGTGAAACATAGAAGGGCTGCTGCAATTACTTACTTTGGAGGTAGGGAAAGAGGAATAATCCTGACTGTGAGCGTGGAGCTGAGCAGGCGGTGAACACGTGGTGCGAGACTGCCAGTTTAAGAAATTTATTGGATGTCTCCAAGACATCCATGAGGCGAAATTAGAGGCGGTGACCTGGCTCCCAGCGCTGGAACCGAGACTTTAAAATCTGATATAAAACCATACGAAAATTAAGTAAGTGAACAAAGACAGTGGTGACTTGGAGACCTCCTACGACAGAGAAAGCTTTGAGGCGACCACAGCTGATATGGAGGAATGATATGCTGGGACGTCCTGGATTTAGAATGCACAGGTCAGGGCGACGAAAGGAGGAGCGGAAATAGGAATAAGAAGAATAATAATATAGGTAGCAGGTTCGATTCCCGGTGGTGACACAGTTTTTAATTTCGTTTTCAGTTTGAATCTGTGAGACGATAAATAAGTATTATAACATTTTTTTTAAATCACCTTACCAACATATTTTTTCAATAATTCTGAATACGTGTAGGTACCTACCTACTTTGGTTGATTTGATATCTTAATAAGAAGACAAACCTCCTTTGTCTATAGAGTCACGATTCACATCAAATAATAATGTTTCAAACAAAACAAAGTTTCAAGAAATTCCTTCCGAAGTCATCCCTAATTAATTGTATCATCAGAATGCATCTCATGGGAGTCTAATAGACATATGTATTTGTTATATTATTCATACAAAACATGGGCCATGTGTTAAATCGTATCATTATACCACTTTATGAGAGAAGAGTTATAATAAACATTAAAATAATGATATGGAAAGGTCAGTTATATGTCAAATTTAAGAATAAAATAAATGTTTTGTGATGCCTCCACGAAAATGGAAAAGAATTGTCTGAACTGCGAATTTAGATGCTGTGTATTTTTTCCTCTCGTATTAATTGAAATTAGATATGAACAAGACCAGGGTTATCTTGGTCCTGTTCTTGCGCCTCCTGTCTTTCATTCACGGGCGCAAGTCTGGTCAAACGGTGAAATCAAGACCTTCATGATTACCCGTATCCTGGATATAATTATCGTATGTTATCGTAACTTATTATAGAACTCCATATGATAATTATATCCATGATAGTTTTTTAATTATTTATTTATTTATTTAGTACCACAATATTCTAAAGAATCTGTAATAGGACGATGTACGACAGAATCAGAAATGAGGACATAAGGAAAGAATGTAAGATAAAGAAAGATGTCATTAATAGAATGAAAGTGAACACATTGAGATGGTTTGGGCACACGGGGAGAATGAATGAGGAACGCCTGACGTAGAAAATATACACTGCGGACAGGAATGGAATGAGAGGTCGGGGCCGCCCAAGGTATTTTGAAAGTTGGAAATGTCAGAAGCATGAACAACAGACGAACATGTATAAGACGATGTATGAATTTCGACGAGGCGATGAATGTGTGTCAAGATAGAAGTAAGTGGCGTTCAGTTCTCTCTGACTACCCCGTGATGGTAGGGTATATTCTAAAGAAGATATATTAAAGATAACTGCTTCACTAGACAGAATAGTCATGAGTAATATGGGTACATATGGGTAATAATGAGGGTTTTGATTTCACCGTTTGACCAGACTTGCTCCTCAGATGTGTTGTTGTAGTTAAAATTACAGTAAGATGTTATGATACAGTGTTGCATCGGAGAGTTTCATGGAAGTCGAAATAAAATACTTCACGGAAGGTTGAAGAACGAACAGCAGAAGTTGAAACTAATGAATTTACAGAAATTATCGAGTAATGATGGAGACACGTTGGCGTGAGAACACTCATATCAGTCATATCAGATCCACTAATGAACTACATTGTAAATAATTATATGCATTTAAGAATGATCGTGTTGAGAGATGTATCCATAAGGGTTATATTAAATTATGTACAACAGATATAAACAAGTCAATGGACGCAGATCTACAGTTATTTAATATACAGATTTATTTAGAAGTCATACAAACAGTAATACATTATCAGATGTGATAGACAAATAAGACAATAGTGTAAATAGATGCAAGATGATAGATTTCCACTCTTCAAGGGAATCCAGACAGAATAACACCAAAACGATGGAATGACAGTTGGGAATCCACATCACAGGACATGAACATGTCTCAGGATCTACGCCTATCATTGCGGCACAACTTTGGTCTTTTTTTTTCAACAGTATGCATATTTTTACAAACTCTAACATTTTTAGTAACTGAATACAATTACGGAGTATGACAGACTTGGTTGGTTGAAGATATCTGAATATTAGACTAATACTAATCAGCACAGCACTGTTGTTTATGTGGAGTGATATTGGTGTCTATAATTTCTACTTGATGTAGAAGTATGTAATGCTAGGCCATGGAAGGTCGTGATAGTTAATAAGATGAGATGAGTTGATTACACCCATTTATGCCAATCACGAATGTCTTAGTCGTGCATCGTGAACTTTTCTACCACTAACAAATATGTTAGTGGTAGAAAAAATATCATTATCAAGTTCATCGAAATAATTAAGTTAATTACATAGTATCGGATTTGAAATATGTACTCTCCAATCGTTATCTTGAACTTTTGTTGAACAAAGAGGGTAGGAAAAAGATTGGTGTGATATAAAAAGGGATGCGGTACAAATGCAGAAGCAAAATGGAGGATAGTGATAGTAACAATGGTGCAAATACTATACTTCTTCCATAGGCAGGTGTATTATAACTAGCAAATTAAAATCTACCGTCAAATCCATTAATCTTATTGGAAAATGATGGATGAAACAGACGGAGCTGGAGATACAAGTTGAAGGAAGCCATGTCTGGATTAGGACTGTAGCGCCATTGAAGAAGAATAATCTTTATTTACGTAAATGCGTATATTAGTATGCCTATCTTTAATGGAAAAATTAATTAATTATTAAAGTAGGTATATTTTTTCTTTTTCATGTGTCTCACTGTTGTTTTAAAAGGAATATATTTTACTGCATCAAATTTCTCGGATTAGTTGAAAGACAATGCATTATGGTAACATACTCGTCTTTGTATATTTAGTAGAACCCACATTAAATAAGAATGCTCCGAGTATCATGAACGGAGAGAAGGACAAATGTGTCCATGATTTAAGAGCTACACTTTGCGTCCAAAGGATAATCCGATTCTTTAGACATGTGGCTTTGGGCGCCTGGACTACTGCAATGGTATCTACGCAAACCTCCCAAAGTTGGAGCTAAACAAACTTCAATCCGTCTTCAACGCTGCTGCTAGGCTAATCACCGGAGCCGCGAAATTCTCACACATATCCCACCATCTACGAAATCTTCACTGGCTAAAAGTGCCAGAGAGAATCAAGTTCAAATTATGTTTGTTGACTTTCAAAGCAATCCATGTCATGGCTCCTACGTATCATTCAGACTTCTATATCCCTCTCACCGTAAACGAGCGACAACAAACACTTCGGTCAGCCACCACATCCATGATTGGCAAGTTGACTGAAATAAATAGAGTCAACACTACATCCTTCGGTGATCGTGCTTTTGCTGTGGCTGGACCAGCCTCGTGAAATAAACTACCACCTGAACTGAGGCAAATCGACAACTTAGCACTATTCAGGAAACACCTAAAAACTCACTTCTTCCGCGAGTCTTACAAAAACCTGTAATATATTCAAAGCGTCCTTGAGATGAGGTTATCACAAAAACGGCGCTATAAAAATCATCCTAATTTATTATTATTTATTTATGTGTCAAGGAAAAAGTGAATCTTTGAGAGTTCGGTAATGCAGGGGAGTGTTCCAGGAAGAAGACCAAGGGGGAAATCACCGATGAAATGCATCGAGAAAGCGAGCACTGTGAGATGTAGCCCACTGTGTGACGTAGGTATATCTGTTGAGGATCACGAACCTGTCATGAGGAAAACGAAATATATGGATATAAAGATCTGGCCTTTGTTGAGTCTCTACAGGATCTTCGATCGCCGATCTGCAGACCATTCGGCGAGTGATTGTTGAGGACAAGGAAGAAGAAGAAAATTTAAAAATAATCAACCAAAACATTTGAGTCCTTCATTCAACTATTGATTGTACTCTGATTGAGAGGTCGATTTCGGCATCTTCCGTATTACAAATACCAAACTTTACATTAATTTATTTATGTAACAAATTAATAATTCACGCTGACCTTTATTTTTATATTTCCGATTTTCTGTCCTTTTGAAATATTGCAGGGATTATGTTTTTACGAAAATATAAATATCATTTCTGAGATAATTAATTATATCAAATGGAAACAATGACAGTCAAATAAAATAATATTCGATATAAAAATGACATGGCAACACAATAGAAAATAATAAACTTTGTTTAATGTTAATAGAATGTATATACGAAACTCGGTTGAACCGCACGAATTTTTTTGCTCTTGTCAATTTTGCGTTGGAGTGAAGTAATTTAGTCAATGTGGTTTCCAAAGTGAATCTTTGCGTGCATTGGGAGTTTGTGTTGCTTGCTGGACTAATTTATTTGTGGATTGGTGGCGTTACTTGAACGCAAAACTTGATTTTATCATCATCCCAAACACAAAAATTCATAATATTCAACGGTGTTCTATGCGGGGAACAATACTAATTGTTTGTGTATTTTTGTGACATCAAACTGTCAATCGGCCTGTATGAGTACAATTCGACACCAATACAGTCACATTGAACAATATAGTGACTTGTGACGGAAGTTGCCAGATCGTAAATTAAATTCAGTGATCTCCATATATATATTTTTTTTTCTTTCTATTTTTTTTTTTGAAATTGAAACATTACCGTGGATAAAATGGACTCAATAAACTACATAAAAATACAAAGTGAGTCTTTGCAAAAACTAACTGATCTCATTATGGACGGTAATATTAAATTAGGCAAGGCTCAGATGTCCAAATTTTTAGCAGTGAAGAACGAAATTGCAACAGCAAATAGCCTCGCGGCTGCACGAATGGCTAGCTTGGAAGGCGAAAACACTAGTTTGAAGAACATTATGGCCTCTAAAAACAATATGGGCGAAACCACGTCGGTCATGTCACCAACCTTGATGATAGATGCCATAAATGAGATGGAGGAAAGAAAAATCAGAAGCAAAAATGTATTATTGTTTAATGTACCTGAAAGTAACTCCGATCTATCCTTTAATGGCATGAATGATGATGCCAACACTGTGACGCATTTGTTAAAAGATGTTGATGAAAGTGGTACCCTTAAAATAATTAAGTTACATAGAATCGGAAGAAAACTGGAAGATAAAGTACGACCAATAAAAATTGAACTGGATACAAGTGAACAGGCCAAATTCATTATGCAAAATAAGGGTAGAATACGAAAAGAAATTCGCATAAAGCGCGACCTCACAGAAAGCCAACGTAGAGAACTCTCGGATCTGTGGAAGGAGGTGGAAGAAAGAAGAAACAGAGGTGAAACAAATTTAATGGTAAAGTTCATAAACTCAACACCAAGAATTGCTGTCACTCACCATAAATATACAAAAAACTAAATTGCCAATTGTATTGCTACTATCAAAATGTTCGTGGAGTCAAGACAAAGCTAACAGACTTAAAAAATAATGTATCTACTCTAACTCATCATGTGATAATGTTAACGGAGACATGGTTGGACCAGGATGTGCTCACCTCTGAAATTGGTTTTATGGGGTTTAATGTATTTCGCCAGGATCGTAACCAACATAACAGTAATAAAACAAGGGGGGGAGGAGTTCTCATAGCAGTTAGAGATAATCTTAAGGCAAAAATAATATCAGTCTCCGGAAGTACTTTAGAACAAATATTTGTCCATGTAGACGTTCCACCGGCGGGAATAGTTCTTGGATGTGTATACATCCCACCCGGAGCAGACATCTCAAAATATAAGCAACACTCTGAAGATGTGGAATCTCTTCTCACAAGATATCCCAAAGCTAAATTTGTGTTAACTGGCGATTACAACCTGCCCAATATTCGATGGTCACAGAATTTTGAAGACAGTCTTGAGAAGAATTTTGAGTTCGAGCATGATCGTAATCATCTGGTACATGGGGACACAAACTGTGTGAGTGAATGTGCTAGATCCAAGGAAATAATCGAAATGTTAAACTTTTTAGGATTAGTGCAAAACAATTTCAATACAAACTGTTATGGTAAACTCTTAGATTTAGTCATATCAAATGAAATGAGACTGACTGTAGAGTTGTCTAGTGAAGTTTTATTACCTGAAGATAAATATCATCCTCCCTTGGAAATTTGTACTATGTGTTCAATTCCAGAGTTTGAACCACGTGTAACCAAATTTTTAAATTTTAGTAAAGCAAATTATACTGCAATTAATATATTTTTGAGAGATGTGAATTGGTCTTTTCTCCACGAAAATTTAGATTTGGATCAGAAACTGCAGAAATTTTATAATATTTTGAATCAAATTATTGAAAACTATGTATCTGAGTCGTGTATAAGGTTTCAGGGATATCCAGTATGGTTCAATCATGAAATAAGATCTCTAATCACAGATAAAAAACGGGCCCATAAACGTTTTAAGGAGACAAAAAATGCTGATGATTACCAGGTATTCTCTGACTTAAGGAAAAAATGCAAGAAACTGGCTAGAGAGTGCTACAACAATTACATGGCTGAAGTCGAGAATGGGGTCCGATACGACACCAAGACTTTGTGGAAGTTTGCAAATTCACAGCGGAAGGATAACAGTCAAATTCCTGATACAATGTTCTACAATGGTAATGGAAGTGATGACTTACTTACGATAAGTAGTTATTTTGAGCATTTTTTTAGAAACATGATGGTACCTGACACTGGATTGGGTTCAACAACCCTGCACGATCCTGAGGTGACTGTCTCGATAGGGAGCTGCAGGTTGAAGTTTCTGAACATTGTCAAGGGACTTGAAAGACTGGATGTAAGAAAACCCACAGGTCCTGATGGCATCCCAAATCATCTTTTAAAGAACTGTAGTACATATATGGCTTTCCCATTGTATGTACTCTTTAATGAATCTTTGAAGTTGGGATATTTTCCATATTACTGGAAAGCTAGCTTTATTATTCCGATATATAAAACGGGCGAAAAATCTAATGTTTGCAACTATAGGCCAATAAGTATCTTATCAGCGATCCCTAAGTTCTTTGAATCCCTAGTTCTTGATAGTCTTGCTCCTATTTTGAATGGCCTGATTAACCCCTGTCAACATGGATTTATAAATGGAAGATCGACATTGACAAACCTTATTATATACGAAAATCATATTATGGAAGCATTTGCTAATAAATCTCAGGTGGACTCGGTCTATACTGATTTCAGTAAGGCGTTCGATAGAGTGCCACATAGTATACTTCTTCAAAAAATAAAATTGTACGGAATTCATAGTTCACTTCATGATTGGCTGTCAAGTTATTTATGTTCAAGAAAAATGGTGGTTAGAGTGAAGAATGTTGAGGGTAATGGTTTTGTGACATCTAGTGGTGTGCCTCAGGGTAGTCATTTGGGGCCTGTTCTATTTATTCTATTTATAAATGATATTATAAAATCCTTTGACGGAGTAAACTGCTTGCTTTTTGCTGATGATTTAAAGATGTATAAGAGAATAAACAGCATTGAGGACAGTTTGGTACTTCAAAAAAATTTAGAGAATCTTGAGATCTGGTGTAATAATAATAAACTATTCTTAAATGCCCAAAAATGTCAAATAATCAGCTTTCACAGAGTAAAAAACCCTATTGTGTATGAATACCGATTGAATAATACATCGCTGGAACGTGTGACAAATATAAAAGATCTTGGTGTAATATTTGATGAAGGGCTTACTTTCATTCCACACATAAACAGCGTTACAAATAAGGCTTTAAAATTACTGGGGTTTATCCTGAGACTAACTAAGGATTTTAAATCAATTAACTCGTTAAAATTACTTTTTGTATCTTTGGTTAGAAGTCAGGTGGAATACAACACACCAGTGTGGTCACCGTATTACACAATCCACTCAAAGTCTATAGAAAAGGTCCAACATAAATTCTTCCGTTATATCAACTTTAAACTTCAAATACCGATTGAGGAACTTAATTATAACTTTATTCAGTCCCTGCTTGGGTTGCAGAGGTTGTCCGACAGAAGAATAATCGCTGATTTAATAATGCTCTACAAGATTGTCAGAAATGTTTACGACTCGCCAGATTTAACAAAATTAATTTTGTACCGCACCCCAATGCGAGGTACTAGGCAGATCGTAACATTTCACTGTGATAATGTCTGTAGAAACTATCTTTATAACTCTCCAATAATAAGAATACATAGGCTTGGTAACATGTATGGTCATCTCACTGACATTTTTGCAGACTCCTTAGCATTTTTTAAGCGAGCACTGTCGGACGGTTTCGGAAATCAGCAGTGATATTATAATTGTTCATGATTAGGTATGTATTAAGAAACCTGAAATGTATGTGTGTGTATGTATGTATGTGTATGTGTATGTATGTGTATGTGTATGTGTGTGTATGTGTGTATGTATGTGTATGTGTATGTATATATATGTATGTATGTGTGTATGTGTATATATATATATGTATATGTATATATATATGTATATGTATGTATGTGTATGTGTGTGTATGTATGTATATATATATATATATTTTTGTATTGATTGATATTTTGTTTGTATTCTATTATTATTATTTTAAATTGTTAAAGAAAAAAAAAAGATTTTTTTTATTTGAATAGTTTAATGTTTTTATTCTATTATTATTATAAATTTGAAAAAAAAAATGTTTCATTTTATTGGTAATTTGCTTTTATTCCATTATTATTATTTTAAATTTGTAAAAAATGTTGTGTATTTGATTGGTATAGTGTTTTTATTCTATTATTATTATAAATTTATAAAAAAAATATTTTTATCTGATTAGTAAAATGTTTTTATTCTATTACTATTATTTTAAATTTGTAAAAAAAATGTTTTATATGATTGGAATTTTGTCTTATTTAATTTAATTGTAAAGTGCTATTTATTCTGTAATTTAATTGTCATTTAATTTAATTATTTATTGCAATTAATTTTGTTTAATTTTGACCTGGCAACTTACAAATATTGTAACGACGGTGTAGTGGATGTTGGTGTCTCTTTCTCGCACGGTGTCTGTAGTGCTGTGTGGGTGGGACGCCAGCTCTGTAGGTACCTGTAAGTTGTAGTGTCAGGTCGATGTATGTGGACATTTGTGTCCCATTCTGATTCGTTTCAGAGTACGAAAACGTCTATTAACCAACGGGCGCTTGTGTAAAAGGATTTCATCCGCGCGGTTCGACGTAATGAGGTCCGTATAAATGCAGTCAACTTTTTGACATTTCTCATATACTAAAATTCAGACAGATAAATTTGGACGAATCGGAGTGGGACATATTTCGAATTGTGTGAAGGATTTTGTATTTTTATGAATTATTGTGTTGTTTTTCTTTTGTTTAATGCGAGTTTTGTTTTATTTTTACCATATTTTTATAATGGCCAAGAGGCCGTGTATGTAATAAATAAAAAAAAAATAAATAAATAAATAGGGTATGGTTTTGTAGAATGTTGCTATTATTATATTATTAAAATATGGGTGTGGGAATATGTATTTTTTGTGGCATCTTCTAAGGAATTGTATTAGGAGCGCATAGTCATTGCAGAGGCTAGATCGATTCGTCAGTTGTTCTAAATCTGCGGGTTAATATTACGAAATTATACGTTAAGTTATATTTTCTTCATCAATGTAGGTATTATAATTATAACAAAAAAATCATCCATCCATACAACCTGCACAATAATATTTCGTGACAAAAATGTTGAATTAAAAAAATATATATCCACAAAAAGATTTCAGTAGAAAATATATTAAAAAAAATAAATGGTAGTTACATGTTTTTTTAAGTTCAAATTATAATAATAGTCAAATTATAGTCACATTATAGTAGGTATAGGTTATATTCAAATTTAATGTTTATTCAAATGTTATCACCGATGTGAGATTAATAAACAAAATATCGTACATTAATGCAAAAAAAAATAATCTGCTATAACCTAATTTTTACTCTCCACTACTATGGAATAGTGGGGTTATTATGATACAATTTTAAGCGTATTTTAGATGGGTGGTGGCAGAGCGGTTAAAGCGCTGGGTTTCTAATCCAGTGGTCGCGAGTTCGAATCCTGCCACGACCGATTTCGTTCACATATATGTAGCACAAGCATTTATTTGCTTATTTTAGGGAACGTTTGAGGATGTATAATATATGTACTTGTTACTAGAAGGACGTATTCATTCTTAAAAAAAAACAATTTCTCAATAAGTATCATGTAGAGAGTGCATACCTACTTTGAGTTTCGTCGTGATGTTTTTGTGTGTATGCTGTATATCCATATGAGGCTTTTGATTTTACCGTTTGACTGTACTTCCCCCTCAAATGATTTAGAATATTCTACCTACGTATATTTTAAAATTTGTTTTGAAAATTTATATTGTACGCTCTCGCAACCGCATTATTTCTCTAATTCAATAAGGGTAACATGATTGAAACAGTTGAGAAACACTGAGGACCATAGATAAATAATAGCAAAAAATAGCGCGAGTTTTATCTTAATAAATTTAAATTAAGGGTTCGTGAGGATTGAATCACAAAAGTTTATTTAATGATCTGGGAATTTGGAATAATGAGCCATTATAAGTTTCAAATAATATAATCATATTTGATTTGTCTGTTTCTATCAAAGACCTATGTACTTTAGTATATAAGGTCTTTTGTTTTTATGGACATTTTTTATACAAGTTTACGAAAATACCTCAATTATGTGAGATTAATTTTATTCCAGGGATATTTATAAAAAATGACACGATTATGATACCTATATAATGGCAGTTACTGAATATTACATAAAACTTACGAAAGTAATTATATTCGGTTTTTATTAACTGAGTGTATATTGTATGCATATAATATTTATTAACTGAGTGTATATTGTATGCATATAATATTTATTAACTGAGTGTATATTGTATGCATATAATATTTATTAACTGAGTGTATATTGTATGCATATAATATTTATTAACTGAGTGTATATTGTATGCATATAATATTTATTAACTGAGTGTATATTGTATGCATATAATATTTATTAACTGAGTGTATATTGTATGCATATAATATTTATTAACTGAGTGTATATTGTATGCATATAATATTTATTAACTGAGTGTATATTGTATGCATATAATATTTATTAACTGAGTGTATATTGTATGCATATAATATTTATTAACTGAGTGTATATTGTATGCATATAATATTTATTAACTGAGTGTATATTGTATGCATATAATATTTATTAACTGAGTGTATATTGTATGCATATAATATTTATTAACTGAGTGTATATTGTATGCATATAATATTTATTAACTGAGTGTATATTGTATGCATATAATATTTATTAACTGAGTGTATATTGTATGCATATAATATTTATTAACTGAGTGTATATTGTATGCATATAATATTTATTAACTGAGTGTATATTGTATGCATATAATATTTATTAACTGAGTGTATATTGTATGCATATAATATTTATTAACTGAGTGTATATTGTATGCATATAATATTTTTATGTTATCCAACTGTCGATTTGTTCAAAAGAATTTATTAAGTTTCTAGCCAAGGAAAAACAAGTCAAAAAGAAAAGCTCAAAATTGTAGTAGAACAATTTATTAGTGTGTCGGTTTAATTGTATCTCTGTGTGTCCGTTCCATATAACTTTTGATCCGCTTAATGCACAAGGCCCAAAATATAGATAATTATAGACCTACAAAACTTCCATACTCATAATTTTGAATGTTTGTTCCAGTCAGGGGTAATTAACTTTTGAATTTTTACTGCATTTTTTCTTATATCTCAAAAACCATGAAAGATAGAATGCTGAAAATTTTAATGAATATAGAATAATATAATATCTCTAAATATCTCATTATTTCAAATTTTCAGAGTTTTTCAAACTTTTTTTTAAATAAGAGAAACATTATTTTACGACAAATTTATGTATTTTTAAATATCGAAACAACTCAACTAGATTATTTAATTTTCTATAAAAAAATATACATTATAGTAGTAGGTAGATCTCCAACTTTTTGTAAAAATTGAATTTAATCGTTTCATACAATTTGTATGGCAGTCAGTAGTTTGATACTTAATCTCCAAACGTGCATACATACCATGTTGCTGTTTACATATTCAGGGTAGGAAAAAAGGACTGACCTCCATACTGTCCTAATTTGGCATACATGTTTCGTATAGAAGACATAGGCCCGAGATATCAGTTGGCCCTTAAATCGTTGGATTTAGTAATCCAAGTTAAAAGTTTAGGGAAGATTAAATTTCATTCGCGTATTTCAGTGCAAAATGAAAGGTCAGTTACGTAATCTTCAACTATTGATATATTTTACGTTTTCTATGGTTATTGTCTATAACGCATCTGTCAAATTGTCAATAACCTTAAATGATACGTGACGCGAAGCTGTGACTAAATATTATTTTATTATTATAACAACACATTATTTTATTTGTTTCATTACACAGCATGTTACTTTTTCAATTTTTTATACCGATCGATGTTTTTTTAAAATTAAAATTAATCATTGTAGTGACAAAATGTCATTGAATATTATGTACTACGTACGTAGTACATATAATTCAATGCAAAATGTATGTATATTTTACAGATGGACATGGAACTAAGTGAAAATGGTTAAATAATGTGTTATGTAGAAAATTTAAAAATACACATTATATATATAGAAACAGGATGGATCAATTTAAAAAGTGGGATGAAAAAACATCGCAAAAATAAAGTTTTAAAATGTGGGCCTGACGTTTCATTATGGCTGACAGTTTGTTTCGTTTGTTATCAGGCAATACATTATAATTATGTAAAAATGAAAATAAATATTAAATACATGAACCACTTCTATACCAAGTCTTTTATTTTAACGTCAAAAATAAATCATGATTATAATTATTATGCATAGTTATTTGTAGTATAAAATGAAATAAAACATTAAAGCGTGCGGCGATTAGTACGCCACCTTGCGAAAAAAGATTAGAAACAATACTTAACTCAAGATTAAGACACGCGATTCGCCAGAAACGTTGAGTTAAATATTTGTCGTTTAGTGACGTATTTAAGGGAAGATTATGTACTGAAATACACAATATTTTTGTTAAACTTGAGTTGAACTCCTAAGGGCCGACTGAAATACCGGTCCTATGTATTCTTCATCTATACATACTATCGTCATCGACAGTTGGATCTCATGTGTTACGTGCAACTAGTTAATAATAACATCAGAAGAATTGCAGATTGGAGAGATGGAAACGATGAAGGGCGTGGACTTCCTGTGACAGGAGTCTTCTCTCTTCTTTCTCGCGTCTAGTTCTTCTTCCCTTTTTTTATTTTATTTGTAACATAAGAAATAATATACAAGGTACACATCAAAGTTAACAATACAATATTTTTACAAAAAAAGATCCTTAAGAACTAGATGCGGAATGTAAACTGCCTCACTAGGTTAAAAACCTGTTCTGAAGCAGCTTATAATTATATAGGTATATTGTTTAGGGGTGCGTGTGTGTCATTGTATGTTAACGTAGAGTTGTTTATTTATCACTGTCTTGTCTGTTTCTTTTACCCACTTCTTTAATCCACATTTAAAGCTGTTTATATTTGTAGTTTTCTTCAATTCAATTGGAAGCAAATTGAAAATTTTTACTCCAAGGAAATGAAAATTTCTTTGTCCATAAGTCAACTTGGTTCTCGGTATCTGTATATTTGCTTGTCTAGTCTGTCTAGTCTGACGTGTAGTTTGGGTCGATTGGAAGTCGTTAAGGTGTGAATAGATATAAGTGCAAATGTTTTTAGTATATAACTGTGGTATGTCTAGGATGTCAAGTTTTTTGAATAGTTCGGCTGAGGGTGTGCGAATAGGTACATACATTAAATATAATTTTCAAAGCGGATTTTTGGGCTTTAACTATTGAATCTATATTTGTTCTGTAAGTGCCACCCCACCCTATAATACCATATTCTACTATTGATTGGTAAAGTGAATAGTACATTAATTTAATGACAGATTTTGGTAAAACATTTCTGATGGAGCGAAAAATGAAATTATTTTTTTTTAATTTCATGCTTAAAATTGAGATATGGGGTTTCCATTTTAAACATTGGTCAATTGTTATTCCCAAGTATTTCGTTTGTCTAGTTTTTTTTATTTCAGTACATATACAGTTACTTTGTTGGTCTTTGCAGCCATGAATTTTCAGTGGTCTATTTTCATTTGGTTGTCCCTGGTCCGTTTTGGTAAAAGTTATGTACTTATACTGTTTTGTCATTGTTTAATGTAAGTGTGTTACAGTTTAGCCAGTTTTTAATAATATGCATCCCACTTTCTGCTTTTTTGTAAGTAGATTCCCAGTTTTTATAGCTAAATAACAACACAGTGTCATCTGCAAAACTTATGATTTGTCCTCCTATATTCATATTGCATAGGTCGTTTATGTAGATGAGGAATAAGATAGGACCGAGTATGCTTCCTTGAGGTATTCCGTAGTCCTTCCCTTCCCTTCTCGTCATTCGTTCAATGGATATTCACTTTGACTGTCTGTTATACTGTTCTGTAGTATATGTGCGGGGTTTTGACTTCGTATATTAAGTTCCGATTCTATATATTTTGAAGAACCATATTTTAGTCGAATCAACAGTCATAACTTTTCTAATTTTAGTTCATACCTAATTGAAAGCTTACCTACTAGTTATTTTCACAGTCCGGAATATTTTAGATAAGTTGAAAACATCAGTTGTGTATGAAAAAAATGGATAATTTACACGTTTTGATTTATGTTGAAAATAAAAACCAAAGAATATTAGTGCAGATTAATATTGAAGCGTTAAGTTATTTTATTTTATTGAAAGTACACAAACAATGACTGGACAAGTAAAATGGTGATATAGGCCCAGTATTTCAGTCGGCCCTTAGGAGTTTAACTCAAGTTTAACAAAAATATTGCGTATGTCAGTACCTAATCTTCCCTTAAATACGTCACTAAACGACAAATATTTAACTCAACGTTTCTGGCGGATCGCGTGTCTTAATCTTGAGTTAAGTATTGTTTCTAGTCTTTTTCGCCAGGTGGCGTACTAATCGCCGCTCGCTTTAATGTTTTATTTCATTTTATACTACAAATAACTACATATGCATAATAATTATAATCATGATTTATTTTTGTTGTTAAAATAAAAAGACTTAATATAGAAGTGGTTCATGTATTTAATGTTTTCTTTTTTACATAATTATAATGTATTGCCTGACAACAAACGAAATAAACTGTCAGCCATAATGAAACGTCAGGCACGCAACTTTATTTTTGCGATGTATTTTCATCCCACTTTTTAAATTGATCTATCCTGTTTCTATAAATATAATGTGTATTCTTAAATTTTCTACATAAGACACTATTTTACCATTATCACTTAGTTCCATATCCATCTGTAAAATGTACATACATTTTGCATTGAAGTACTACAACTACGTACGTACGTAGTACATATTCAATGACACTTTTTCACTACAATGTTTGATTTTAATTAAAAAAAACATCGATCGGTATAAAAAATTGAAAAAGTAACATGCTGTGTAATGAAACAAATAAAATAATGTGTTGTTATAATAATAAAATAATATTTAGTAACAGCTTCGCGTCACGTATCATTTAAGGTTATTACAATTTTGACAGATGCGTTATAGACAATAACCATAGAAAAACGTAAAATATATCTATAGTTGAAGATTACGTAACTGACGTTTCATTTTGCACTGAAATACGCGAATGAAATTTAATCTTCCCTAAACTTTTAACTTGGATTACCAAATCCAACGATTTAAGGGCCAACTGAAATCTCGGGCCATATAGAAAAAAAATAGTCACGCCCAGCATCAATAAGGTTAGGCGACATCACGGCGATATGACATAAATAAACATGGCTGAACAGTGCGCAGTAAGCATGAGTAGTCCATAGACTTTTATTATAATATACTAGATGAAGTACTCCGTGCAAAAAGTAATTCATGGAATATCGCGCGTTTGACGTTTTGGTTGGCAACATATTTTAGTTTTCCTTACATTTCAACACATCCTAGGGAACTGTTCTCTAAACCTTAGTAAATAACATGTTTTTAGACAAATAAATCAGAAAACAATTCACATTAGTCGTTATTTTCTATAGAAAAACGATGTGGTCTGGAAAAAATGCTAATTACGACATCTAGTATATAACTCAAGTTTAACAAAAATATTGCGTATTTCAGTACCTAATCTTCCCTTAAATACGTCACTAAACGACAAATATTTAACTCAACGTTTCTGGTGGATCGCGTTAATCTTATATGATTATAATAAAGATCTATGGAGTAGTCTTCGCCATAGACAATTTCAGTTCAAATTATTATTTATGGTGCATTAATATTAAAGATTAAGAACAACGTCAGTTACAGAATGCGAAATTAAGTTAAACTATTTTAGAACGTTCTTATTTTAGTACAAAAAGTTACTGAATTGTATATATTGTGGACGGCACGAGGTGAGATCTTTGAATATCGCAAAATCCCACTAGATGGCGACGAAAAATAAATAGATCTATTTAATTCCGTTTATTGATGTAGTACGGCACAAGCGCGGGCGCAACAAAAGTTTCAAACGACTATCACTATATTCTAAATTTGAATTGCGTTCAGTTTCGTTTGATCATCGTGCGGGTTGGTTGTGTGTGTGTGTATGTGCGCATGCGCCGTCAAATATATTCCCGCGTTCAAACAAATTATATTATTTCTTGTATGATTCATTAATTTTATAACAGTTTTGTGTTAAATAATTATATTTCTGACTGATATATAAATGGACTATTGGTTCTGTAATGGTCGTTTGATTAATTAATTGGATTTATGTAAATGTTTTCGTCCGTTAATCGTGTGGCTTTATTAATTTCTCTTTCGTTGGAACGAAAACGAAGTGAATTTCTCAGTGAAAAATAATAATTCTTGGAATTTGAGTGCATCTTCTTGTTCGTGGTCAATCACGAACAGACAGCTGATATCAGAGATAATAACATCTCCCAACTGGTAATTATCAATTATGTTTTAAGAAACAACACCTACACATTATATTATGTATTTATATGCAGATAAACAAACACACGAATGTTTTGATTCTGTTGCATTATAATGTTATGTATTTTTCTGTATTTATCGTCGAATTATCTACCCTATTATGAAAATTCTCAGAGATTATTTTATCTGTATATAGAAGGCACCTATATAGATATAATTTTGGAAATTATAAACTTACACAAGAGAAGTTTGTGATATTGTTATGTTTTCATTGATATTATATTCTGTCTGACTACGAGAAAATTCTAGTTAACTTTGATTTTCTTTCAAATTCTGTTAGAAAATATGACTGTTTCTTTTTTTGAATTAAATTATTTTGGTCTGTGTTTACAACTTATTTTCAAATGTGAAATCAATATGTACGTAGCTTCAAAATTCGATTGAAATCATTAAAATACGTTTTTATGGATTTGAATATGTCCTATCGTACGAAAATACTTAAATTAATGTTCAAATCGCAAAAAAATATATAACATTTCTATGCGACGCAGTTAAGTAATTTCTTTACGAAATATGTATTCTTGGAATTTTAAATTATGAACTGTAAGTGCATTTTTAACCATATTGGAAATTTGCAACTAAAATGTGCAGGTATGACCGAGGCTGTATAATAATATAAATCATAATAATATAAATTAAGAAAATATTAGTACCTTTTATTTTTATTTTATGATATAACTACAAATTATTATTTATGAGATTTACATACAATTTATAAACTCGTAAACAAAAACTATAGAATAATATTGATTTTTTTAAACAGATTTTACGATTAAGTACATTTATTTATTCCATCACGGCATATCCCACAATGTGGGGTAACCAGCGACAGGTGTGCAGTAACTCATAAAAGGAAGTACGGCATGAGCGTGTATCCCAAAACCTCCAGTCTCATAATTATGCCATGGGTCAAATTGTGTTAATGTCCTTTTGTTAAAATTATTTTAAAAATAAGTTTTATTTTTATTCCCCTGCATATTTTATTATAAGTGGTAATTAAATGTTATTCTTGCCACACTTTCAATTGGTCAATAATATCAAATATTGTTTCTATTTGTATTTTAAAAATGATTTTTACCGTGTCAAAAAAAAGATTTTCCCGAAATTGGTCGAAAATCAAAAAATAGTGTAATTTTGGTCATGTCATGTTCTTCTCAAAAACATCACAACGATCGCATAACAATTAAAAATACAAGAAAAACTATAAATTTTCTTGATAGTATAGCAAAGCTATACTATCAAGAAAAACAATATAGTAAAGCTAGTTCTGATATTTCTCAACTGAAAATGTGGTTTGATAAAAATTTGCTATCACTCAATGTTGATAAGACTGTCTTTGTTCCTTTTGTTCATCAACATAAATCATTACCAACAGATATAAAAATTACAATACACAATAATCAATGTTCGGCATCTTCTGACTCTTGTGACTCGTGTAATACCCTTTTGAAGGTTGAGCAGGTTAAATACCTAGGAGTGATTGTGGACTGCCTCGTTAAATGGAAGGAACACATAAGTTGTGTTACTGAACGCATAAGAAAAATGTATTATATATTTTATAACTTACGAGACATGTTAGACAAAAAAACAATAACATCTGTCTATTATGCGTTCGTACACTCAATCCTGCGCTACGGAATAATAGCATGGGGAGGAGCTTATGTGACCACCTTATGTCCTTTATATATAGCCCAGAGAAGTGTCTTAAAAATAATCCTCAGAAAACCACGTGACTACAGTACTAGCCAATTGTACAGTGAACTGCCTGTCCCTTCGGTACAGAATATATTCAAGAAAGTGGCTATCTGTCAGGTGGTCAAAGAGTTGATTGTTAATGGGGCAAATAATGACATATTGTATGTAACTCCTAGACTACAACTTGAGGGCTATATAAGACTCCCCATGAGGTTAACGAAGTTGGGGCAGAGCCATTATTCATTCATGGGTGTAAAATGGTACAATGCACTGGATAAAAATATAAAAATAAATAATACTGACAACTTGTCAACTTTTAAAAAAAAGTTAAAATAATTTTCCTCCTCATTGTGCCATATGAATGTATTAATTTTGGTGTATTGTATTGTGTGTGCGAGTATATCTTTATTGATTGTTATTTTTTTTTTGTTTATTTTTCCACGTTTGTAAATTAAAATAATATATATTTTTTTATGAACTCTTTCTATGTATTTTATGTATCTTGTTAAATTTAAGTGTTGTGAACTCCTCCCCGAAGCACAAGGTTTCCTTCTTTTCGGGGAGAATTTCAAATTTATTTGTGATGTATATATATATTTTTTTATAATATGTCAAAATGTATCCTTTTTATACTTTCTTATTAATAAATTTACTTACTTACTTACTTCTTGATAGTATCTCAGGTGTTTTAAAAATAATACCTTTGTAAGTCTTACTGACAAACAATCATTTTATTCATTTATTTAAATTATATTTATCTGAAGCAATAATATAATAATATGCTTGGAACACTCTCAATTTCGTTCTCTTATTCTTTGATGACGCTACAGCCCAAATCCAGCCATGGCATCCTTCAACCTACTCCTCCAACTCAGTCTGTTCTCTGCAGCCTGCAGCCATTCCCTGACCTGTAATGTGTCTTACTCCCATTTCAGTCTTACTCCTTTCTCGTCTGGGTGTCGTACCATGATTTTCTTCAGTCGAGTAGATTTTTTTACATGACTGCATATTCTGTTTTTAAATTACTACATGTGCTGTTTCAAAATGACCGCATATTCTGTTTTTAAACGACCGTATATTCTGTTTTTAAATTACCGCATATTTTGTTATGAAATGACCGCATATTCTGTAATTAAACGACCGCGTATTCTGTTTTTTAACCACCGCATATTCTGTTTTTAAATTACAGTACATTCTGTTTTTGAATGACTAGATAATATTATATTTTAAATAATTATCAGATTTTGAATGGCTAGATAATATTCTATTATTAATCGACTAATTATTCTGTTTTTGAATGACTGGATAATATTATATTTTAAATAATTATCTGCTTTTTAATGACTAGATAATATTCTATTATTTAACGACTCAATATTCTGTTTTTGAATGACTAGATAATATTCTATTTTTAAATGACTAAATTTAATATTCTGTTTTTGAATGACCACATTATTTTTACATATTATTTTTATACTGAATTTCCTTATATCGTACCTACCTACATGATGAACCAGAAATAGTAATATATCTAATTAATTAGTCTAAGTTTATATAATATATGTTGAACTGAATATAATATAAAGTTAGGAATGTGGGCAGTACATAATTAAATTAATAAACATGGCTTCCTATCACGCCAACATCACGGAAGTTCTGACTATCGCTGGATGAAACTTTCATGGATCATCAACATTATATTCTACTTTTAATGGAGAGTTTTGTATGCGGCAAATTGAATAACTTTTGATTTTCTATCACTATATGCACCTAAGTATATTGATAATTAGGAAGCAATCAATATGCTTCTTAATTACAGTTAATATTGTATAGTATAAGGCGTTAGATAATCGACAGACTAGTATAAAAAATGTACCTATTCTATCTCAACTACAACATGGACTATACAAGTCTTGTACGTTATCCTGTATCGAGGATAACGTCCATTTTATATACATGGATTAATTTATGTTACGCACGCCTATCTGCTCGACTTTTAGTTATATTTGAATAATATATTATTTAGCAATGGGCCTGTTAAACCCCTAACCGTCCCTGTGGTTCTATTTTATTTCATTTAACCAAACCTAACCCAACCCATCCGTTTCCTGTTATTTTCAAATTGTCAATTAAATATATCATAAGTATCTACTTCTTACAAATTTGAACAATTTTAGTTACCATGTTACATGACATGATGACTACATGACAATTGACAAGTTATAATAGCTGTCCAAGAAGATGCATAAAATAAAACGTAACACCTAGAATTTGTTAGGGGTTAAAACTGTGTGCTAAAATAATATTCAAATACAAAGGGTCGAGCTGGTAGATACACGATTTCATCCATAATATACCGAAAACACACGCCACCGTACCTATTGTGAATTATTTTAGGTATTATTATTTGCATTCTAAACAAGTATTAATTTTTACCCATTGCCCCCTATTCAGTAACTATTGTAACAAAATAGGAACATACTAAAATTGCAGATTTTAGATTTACGATCTTATTTCAACTTGGATTAAATGGAATAGGAACGTACCTATATTGGTCGGAACGTTCTTAAAAAGTTACTGAATTAGACGTATTTTGAGTAATGATGAAAATTATGAAATTTTCATCATTTTGATAATTATTCATAATACGTCTAATTCAGTAACTTTTTAAGAACGTTCCGGCCAAAATAGGTACGTTCCTATTCCATTTAGTCTGATGTTGATATTTTGTAACGCTGAAATAAGATCGTAAATCTAAAATGTACAATTTTAGTATGTTCCTATTTTAGTTACAATAGTTACTGAATAGGAGGTATTGTCATTGTTTTAGTTAATAATTTTTAATTAAAATGATCCGTTGTATTTATAAATCGATGATTTTGTATCTCATCGAATCCCGGTCGACGATTGACGAAAATCGTTTTCACATATCATGCCTATTTTTAGGTTAGGTTAGACCAAAATAGTATACAATCATTGCGACTCGCGATAGGGGGTTGATTAACTGTACGAGTGCAGTGTGTGAGTGCATGTATTTGTCCCATCTTATGACTAAATTCTATTTAAACTCGATTTTGATTGCATTTTTCATGTAGGTACAAATGGCGACTATAGTATTACATATATTATGTAGGTATGTAGGTACCATCATGGTATAAAGTCTCTTCGTACTACTCCCATAAGTAGGTACTTTACATATAAACCTTTCATTTCATTTATGATAACAAATGTGAAATAATACAATGACAGTTTAAAGTGCATAGTAACATTATGTAGATATTATAATGATAATATTAGGTAGGTACTACTTAATATTGTCTATGGTATTTTATTGTTATATTATCAAAAATAATATGTATCATAATGTATACGATACAAGTAATCACAATATAATTTATTATGAATCAGACAGGCCACCAATTATTTAAGAAAATGTATGTGTTATGGTTAACAAACATGTCCATGACATTCTAAAATAAAATGAAACCAGGATATAAATATACATATATATGTAACTATATAACGAGAGTAGAGACCGTGCAATATAATAGGTACAGGTAAGTACTTACCTATACATATCTCTGTAAAGTTAACTTAAATTCTTTAAACTATATTTAATTGTTTTGAATCGTGATTACGATATTACGTATGTAACGTAGGTATCAAATTTTAATTATAAAGATTTCTGTAATGTCTAGCTATGATTTTTGATAAACTATGAAGATTACCGACATTCATAATGGATCGTATAATGGATCGGAAGTGACCTACATCCAACAGTAGACGACTAGCAAAGAAATAAAGAAAGAATGAAGAAGATATTATGTTGGGATGGAGAAATACATGCAAATGTTGATGAATTTGGCTAAATAATCACCAAAGGATATAATTAATAACTGTACAGAATAGCATAATTAAAAGGATCGAGTAAAAAATAACTGTAAGTACACTTCTTGTCCTCGCACACCTGTTCTAGATACTCCTGGCGGGGACGCCCTCTGCCAGTTATTTCCTCCGAGGTGATGTATAAGAGATCCACGTGTGGCAACACATGGCCTATCCAGTTTGCGCGCCTTTTTAGTATGGTGTTCAACGTGTGCCTGATTTCTTCAATTTTGCCGAGAACCTCATCATGTAATATGGTCCCTCCAAGATTTGCCGAGTATTCGTCGGTAGGTCCACATATCGAAGGCCTCCAATCCTTTACCATCCCTTTCACCTATTTATTATTAATTTATAGAAAATAGCAAATAATCAAATTGCAACAGCAATGCTCCATTAGGCAAACTACTTATGCCGAAGCAACATTGCGGAAATAACGTATCTGTAGATACTTGATGCCAAAAATCAATACGTATACAAATAATATTCATATACCCAAAACATAACAAAGGCAAATTACAAAAGATAATGTAAATAGACAACAAAATCATATTCAAAAAGAAAGAAAATATCCAAACAATGCATGTCCTGAGATGATTTATATGATGTGGAAATAGGTCAAGGCTGTATGTATTTGAATTCGTATCCACTCGATTTCTAAATTATAGTATGTAATAATCTACCAGCTACCATCAACTTGCCCATTGGCCACAATCCCTATTTGATCTTTGTCCTAACAACATTCTTGTCGTCACACAAGCAAAGTTAGGTTCTCAGTTACACGTCGTTGTTATTGGTAACCTGCTTCACACAACATCTACCTACTTATACTAACTTATATCCTTTCTCTTCATCCGATAGAACCTTGGAGCCAGTTTATTTATACTTATCTGTCTATTATATCCACAGTTTCCAATGCATGCTACAATAAATTATGCGCAGCCAAAATCAAGGTCTAACAAATAATTTTATGTAACGTATGATTTGGAGGCAACTCTGGTTATGTCTTAAAAATCAATCTCGAGTTATGCTCACGTTAATTGCGTCTTATTGCTTATGTTATTAATGCAACAATTGTTTCATTTAAGTGGATAATCCGATACACTTTGAACGATAAAAACAATCTAATCTAATTTATAATACAAAATTGTTCTTCTCCTTATAAGTGCATTCAGGAATCTGATATACCTACGGGTCAGAAGTTAAAAATGGTGAATATTTTCCTTTGTATTTTG
The DNA here is from genome assembly GCA_963576475.1 of Molanna angustata. NCBI lineage: Eukaryota > Metazoa > Arthropoda > Insecta > Trichoptera > Molannidae > Molanna > Molanna angustata. Next base: position 259,957 of record OY754988.1, read on the forward strand.
TCGTTCCTTTATTTTATTCTTAAAGATAAATCTATTTTTGACTCTTTTGTGTTATTTACCAGTTGATTGAATAATTGAGGAGCAACGAATCCTTATCTTCTCGGTCCAATGAGGTTTTCCTTATTGGTGGAGAGAAGTTGTGATTAATAAGCATGCTTTGTGAATCGCGTCTGTCAACTTATACCACATAGAGTTATATATTTATTTAAAAACGTATTTGTACAAAAACAGATACTTTCTTTGGGTAAAGGTCACTAAAGATCCAAAACACATCAAGGGAAATGTTCTATTTTTTATGTTAAATATCCATGAGATACATTTTTAGTTTCACCCCATCTAATAGTTCCATGTGACAGGACAAATTGGGATTGTTCATTATAATCTATATGTATCTTTTCTATTTTGCTCACAAGCTTCATATCTGCAGGATTCCTATAGGCTGGAGAACCATACTGCTCCCTCTTAATGTCCACAGGCCTGTTTATCAATTGACTTATTTCACCGCATGACACGATACAAACTTGCCTTCAAGTTGGTCTGAAATAAATTTCTATACACATATGCCTGCTATGGCGCAATTAGCGTGTGCAAGTAAGATGGTCATAAATGAATATTTATAGTATCTATGAATGCATAGGTATCTTTTTTGCTTCATTAATTTTTATATAATTTGACGTTTGCATCTTTGACGAGGCTCAGCGCTTAGATTTATTAGTTGTTTATATTAAAACCGGCAAATATACCGGATCCATTTATGTTCTTGTCCTTTTCTATTTACATCTTTCATTCACCTTCTTTACAAAACTCGTTCTGTCGCTAACCTTTTTATATAGTTATCGCGTACTTACCTAGAATGGCTAACCTCAAATACTTTTATGGAAGTAGGTAACTCGCTATTTTCTCCTTTGGAAATGATTGGTTTTCTTTTCGTTTATATATGGATCTAACCAAAACTACGTACATAGTTAAACTTCTGATAGCACATTATGTTGTATACTGATAGGTTAATCGTCAATTTATTCCAAACAGCCAGAGGTACTATGTTACCAGCCAAACCAAATTTCAGGCCAAACTAGTTTGTCTTATGCGTGTCTCATAGTTTTGTCCAAGACCATTATAACATAACCAATATATTCTAACCAAATATTTGGCATGAAAAAATTCGTCAGATTTGTGCACATACAATAAAAATATGTATTTTTATAGCACTGTTTAATGGTTCAAGATGATTCCAATGGTGCTGATAGTTAGATATCTGACAGTTTTGTGCTGCTCTGGAGAGAGATAATCATATTATACTTAATGCAGGATTCGCTTATAGGTACGAGTCGCATTACATACATGAAATATACAAATAAAGGGTTTGGCTGATAACAAATGTAATAAAAAGTATGAGTGGGTAGGTACTATTAAAATAAGAAATATAATATATTGAAGAGAATTTAATTGTATACCTATATCTGATCTGATAACTTCTTGAAATGAGTCAGCATCGATTGTTTTGGGAGAGTAATTACTGAACTTTCAAAAAGTTCTCACTTTTTTAACGACTCATTTATAATAACATTTAAAAGTAAAAACCATAATAAATATTTCTTGATATTACGACTACAGACTTGATTTAAAGGCTAGATTTTAGGTGTTCATATCTTAATAACTGTGACACTTAGAAAATTAGGTCTACAGGTAAAAAGCTAGCAAATAACTTTCTTAATCTTCTCAAAAAATGTCCAAGTGCCAAACACCCTGTATGAGACGCGGTCCAATTCAACTGAAGCCCTCTCTCTCTCCTTAGCTTTTATCTCACATGGTGGCGGGGTCAGCTCTCTTCACTGTGCTCCTCCACTTCATCCTATCCTGAGCATTGTCCTTAGGAGGAGGATATATGCCCACATATCTTCCGCCACCGAGCCTTTCCATCGTCTTTTTGGGCGCCCTTTTGGTCTTTTGCCGGACACTCGATAGTCCATTGCAGTGTAACATATATTTTCTGGCGGTTTTCTTCGAATATGTCCGAACCACCTCATCCATCGGCTTCTCCAATTCAACCGAAGTCCGATTCTTTGTTAACACTTAAAACTTGTAAACACCACCTAATTTATGTTTTATCCCGCGGTTGCAGAATAATTCGCAATCTGTAAAAAATCCACGTAAGTATAAATAAAAAAGTACAAAAAACGTTCTTGGCTGGACATAAACACCCGTTGGTGTTTGTAGAGAATCGAGCTTTTGGAGGTCCGTTTTTTACAAATTGTATTGTTGTAATGTGTACAACGTAATCAGTACCAAAGAAAAGAAAGCATGGTGTGGGGTGTGTCGCAAGATATTGTTGCCATGGAGTTGTGAGTGTGTGTGTGTGTGTGTGTGTCTCATAGTGATCACAGCACCAGTTGGCATATTACCTACATACCTTCCTACCATACATACCAACTACATGCCTACATCAAGTAGATTTCTCTTTCGTTGGACACTGCTACCAGCCATCAGCAGTCGAGTCTGTCCGTCAATGAAAATAACCTGCCTCACTTGTTATGTAACAACACCTGACTACAGCGGTACATATTCAAATATTACCAATTATCTTGTATCTGTATCAAGATTTTATTTCGACTTATATTGAACCACGAGGTTTTTAAATCACAACACGTACCTACATTGTTAGCACATACTTTTTTTTTACTCAGAACCCAACATTCGGATCCATCAAACATCGTTTTGTAAATTGTGACTTTTGTTTTTCTATTCTCATTATCCGAGATGCAAGATGTCTTCTCAAACCAAAGAAACATCGGTTAGTCATATTGGTATATCCGGCGCTTAACTTAGCGGGGTGTTGAGACTGTTGGTGTAAGTGTCTGGAAGAACACGTGTCAGGATAAGAGGAAGACGGCGAGGAATGCTGGAGACGGCCAAGGTTCGCAACGGGCTGTGAAGCCACTGATGATGATAATGATGACATATATTATATTTTTTGATAATAATATCGTTCTTGTTATGTTAAACGATTTGCGTATACAAGATATCTCGTACAAGAAAACTTTGTTTATCTAAATTATTAAATGAAAACACCCAAAATGAGGGTGATTTGTGCCCTATTTTTTTAGTGGAAAGTGTTTCAATGCAAGCCTCAAGCCCCGAAGCCTTTTATAATTTATTTATATGACAAAACGTAAATTTTATGCTTCTCAACCTCACTGCTACTGTGCCTGCTTCGATGTTGGTAACTTCAAGAACAAGTGAGAATCTACCTACCTAATTATTATGTATGTACATTACCCCCTATTCAGTAACTACATATATGTATTGTAACTAAAATAGCAACGTTCTAAAATTGTAGATTTTAGATTTACGGTCTTGTCTCAGCGTTATAAAATATCAACTTGAAATAATGGAATAAGAACGTACCTATATTGGCCGGAACGTTCTTAAAAAGTTACTGAATCAGAAGTATTATGGATAACTATGAATTTTTCATAATTATTCAAAATATTATAATTCAGAAACTTTTTAAGAACGTTCCGGCAAATATAGGTACGTTTCTATTCCATTTAATCCAAGTTTATATTTTATAACACTGAAATAAGACCGTAATTCTAAAATCTACAATTTTAGAACGTAAGGACCTATTTTAGTTACAATAGTAACTGAATAGGGGATATTGCGTTGTAAATTTTGAATTTAAATTTTAGACCGAATATAGTTGAATACATATTTAAAAGGTACTTGATTTCGTTCACCTATAGTACAAGCATTTGTGCTTGGTTTAGTGAATGTATGAGGATGTATATGTACTTGTTTCAAGGACATACTTATTCATATTAAAAAAATATTAAAAAATGAGTGTACAAAAAAAACACTGTCGACTACAACACGTATCGTGCAATGAACATTTTCGAGTATTCGCTACTTGAAAATGTTCGGTCCAAAAAGGCATATGAATGTAAAGTAGAATCATTAAAATTTATTTATTTTTTAAAAGAATGAATACTTTCATGTAAAGAGTACAAAGATAACCTCATACATTCCCTAAATTAAGTATAAAGGATTGTGCTTGAGGTGAACGAAATCGTTCGAGGCAGGCAGGATGGGATTCGAACATCGCCATCACTGGATTACCAAGTCAGTGCGATGCTCGCTTTGCCACCGTCCCATCTAGAATCAAATAGGTAGAGCTCAACAAATAAGAGAATGAGAGTAACAGTATTATAAAGCTTTGTTGGAAATATTTATGTGTTTAACTGCCTATATTTCCAAATGATTTTAAAATATCGAAAAACGCCGAAACACCCCAACTAGATTATTTAATTTTCTATAAAAATTATATTATACAATACCTACATCTCAAACATTTGCTACAAAAATTCTTAAAAGTGAATTTAGTGACGACATCGATTCATACAGTTTGTATGGAAAACACACATTATCTACGGGTAATCTAATAGTCTGATATTTCATACATACATTAAGCTTAATTAAATGAAATAAAACACAACTTTGTGTATTCTACTACTACAGTTATAGCTTTTATTAAATTGAATAAAAATTCATTCCTCTACATATTACACGAACAAAGTTCCCTTCCTCAGGAGGATACAAAGTATACTAAGTAGGTACCTATAATAAATTGTAGTGGTGTACACATAGTGTTTTATTTCATTGATTTAATTGCAAAATTATACCACAAAGTAAAAAAATTAATTATCGTTTATCGATGATGTGATACATGAAGCTGTTTTTTTATCTATTCGGTGTTGGAAACTAGGACTGAACTCCACACTATCCTATCCTAACATACATGTTTTATATAAGTTAACAAAATATTTGATTATATTCAATAATTTATATTAAAGGGTTTATACTTTTCCACCTACGTTTATTTATGACATACAATCTACGTATTTTGATTTATGACATACAAGGATTTTTACGTATTCTTACACTGTAAATATAGGTACTATCGCCGTCGACAGTTGCATCTCACGTGTTACATGCAACTATTGTGTTTTTGTAAGATACCTAATTGTAAAATATAAAAAAATAAATGTTTTAAGCAATAAGATGTTTATTTGTCCTTTAAATAATATGTAGTTTTTATAGGCATCAAAGGTTTTACTACTACAAGTCGATGTATGTATTGTAGTTAGCAATGAACTCTGTACCTATCACATCATCATCAATTAGTTTATATATGTATGTACATAATATGTTATCTGATACAATTTATTATTTTTCCATATCTTTCTCTTTGCATGTCTGCGCAGAATTACTAACTTATAACTCGTTGAAACTTGGTAGGTATTATTATTAGACACGATATCAACGAGTACATAATGGTGGTGATTGGCTTCCGTTTGCACAATCCTTGGTCCACACACACACACACAACCAACCAACATCCGCGTATTTCGACATTATCATCTGAACAAAGGAAACTGCATTCAGATTCTGACACACCTCTCCTCCTGACACCATAACTTCAATTAAACACTTACTTATAATTTATAATAATCTTTAGAGAATACCAATCTGCAGCAGTAAACAAACAAACAAACAATCCGTCACAGCATAATATCCCACAATGTGGGGTGACCAAGTATGTGGACGTGAAGTACCTACCTTATAAAATGAAGCACGACACATGCTGTATTCTAAAAAGGCAGTATATTCAGAATGGGTGGTGAACCTCATTACTATGTGAGATGTATTTTCGATTATCCGGCTCTTGCGGGACACTCGAAAACGACGATAATCAAAATTTAAAAAGACTGGGGTTATAAGAAACACAAAATTCGGAAAATCGTTCCACAGCCAGGCTGCTGTGTTGATAAAAGAGTCGAGAAGCGGTTTAGTGTGAACGTGTGTTGAGATTGAGTAAAACGAGTGACTCTATTGTGCATGAATGGGAGGAAGAGAGATCAGGGATGCAAGTTCTTCTTAACTTCACCCGTGGTAGTATAATCTATAGAATAAACCAAGAATACCAACCGACCCTGCGTCTGTGGTATAGTAATATCAATCCATCAGATAATTATGGGTCGTTAATCAGACATAGGTACAGCACGCCTTTGTACAGCATCGAGTGTATTCAGTAGGTATTGGGGGGCGACACTCCAGAGGCGACTACCATATTCAATAATTGGGCGTATTTGCGCTTTGTAGAGAATAAAAATTAGAGTTTTTGAAAAATATCTACGCGCTCAATATAATACACTCAATTTTTTGGAGGCGAGTTTCATTTTAGCTTCAATGGAGCCCCTGTAATGTAATTGGTTTGTTTTGGATACTCCAAGCAGGTCGATAGATTTGCTGTTAGGTAGGGTGCTTCCGATGAAAGACATTAGCAGTTCGTTAGGGTTATTCCTCGTCGCAGAAATAAGGCAGCCTTGGGTTTTTATTATGTCACTTGGGGTGCGCAGTTTGCAAATTTGTGTTTTTTTTTTGTTTTCTGGTATATTATGTGTTCTTCTCTACGACTAAAAATCCCGAGTGAATTTCCGGAAACTGGTGTGCTACATAAAGCTTGTTTTGTTTTGTGTTCTTATTCGAATCTCTTCAATAGGTAGGTACTTTGTTGTATTTTTCAAATATTATACTCATATAAGTTTTTATTGCTTTGTTTTTAGCTTTTTTGCATAAACTATTTTGCAATGATTTTGCTGCAATAGAATTGTATTTTATTATAGTTATTACTAGTTTGTTTTATCTGAAACCGTTGAAGATCCTTTGAACGTAAGCTGTAATTTCAACAATATCTTGAATTCCTAATTATACTGCTGGTCATAAAATAATATGTTATGTCTGTAGTTCTAGATTATTTAATATCTGTTATATTTGATAGTTGTTATTTAATCGTAATCAACTCGCCATAGTAACAATAATTTATCGTCTCAGAGTTATGAAAGGTCAGATCTTGAAAAGGTTCCAGTGGTGTCTTGATATCTAATGCCATGGAAATGCTATAAAGTTCTTCTGACGAAACACACGGCTAGTTTCCCAGGCAAATGTCGTGTTGCGAGTAAAACCCTCACACTCGTATTATTGTATTTTTAATTTATTATTGCTTTTACATTAATAAGATTCTGATGCGAGTGAATAAATCGCCCCGATCGATTTCGTTACGAACCTATAGCACAAGAAGGTTTAGGGAATTTAAGAATAAAAAAATATTTCATGTCAGGCCGTAGATTGTTTACGTTCATACTGGCAATTTCGAACGCAATTGTTTTATGAAACAAATAAATTCTAACTAAAATACAGAATATACATTATCTATTGTTAAGCGATATAAATGGTACATAAACAATTACAGTAGGTACTTATTTTGTATGAAATACAAAAATATATTATGAAATTCAAATTAATTTTATTAAAATATCAAATAAATCAAGACGAACACAGTTTTAACATGCATTGTCATCAAGAATAAAAATATTCTAAAAGTTTCAGAGCCTTAAATGCTCGGGAAGTTAGTTAAAAATCAAAATTCCGTTACGGACAGGTGATGTTAAATAAAATAATACATATACCATTTACACAGTAGATACTTCTTCTTCTATCATGTCGGCAACGTTCTAAACTCCCTTCCCAGACCAGTATGTCAGGATTGAGATGATCCTTCCAATTAGTCCTCCCACAATTCCCCTTCGGTGCACGTCGCCCCCACCAGAGGCCACTCTAACAGGTGTGCCATCGTCTGATTTTCGCCGCAGTCACAAAGTCCATCATGATTGGTCTCCGACATTCTCCATCTCGCCAAATTGTCCTCGCTTCTTCCACACCCCGTTCTTAGTATGTTCAGAATTTTCCAGAGACACCATGGAAGGTTAGTAGGCACTTATTTAATAAAATAAAGTTATGTCAATAGGTTCTATGAAATAGAGATGCAGTTCTTCAATGAGTTATCCTCAATGATAGTCAGTTGCAGAACTGAAATAATCAACATGATAAGAGATGCAGTCAGCAAAAATAAAAAGTTTTATCACTATTGTATCCTGACCATCGATCCGTTAGTTCATTCCGTTAGAACGTTCGAAACTTCAGCCACATCATGATTATTATAAGTATAACGAAACATAATGATATTATATTCATGATTGCCCTTTTTTGGTGAGAGTCATTGTCTCTAGTATAAGCAAAAGAAGCGCTGAAAGATTGAAATGCACGCAGCGATCCATGGGAAGATTCATGCTCGGATCAAGTCTAAGAAACAGAATCCGAAATGAAGATATAGGGCGTCGGACCCCGAGTAGTAGACGTCATGGATCGCATAGCCAAGCTCAAATGGCAGTCGGCAGGGCATGTCACAGGACAAGTTGGTGAGCGCTGGGCTCCAATAATCCTTGAATGAAGACCATGAGAAAATAGAAGAGGCATCGGCAGGCCTCAAAAAAGACGGAGCGATAATGTTATCAGGGGGCAAGTCTGGTCGACTGTGGCGAAATCAAAACCATCCATGATTACCCATATCATGGATATAATTATCTTATGGAGTCCTATAAAATCTTAAGATATTAATTTCGCCGGTTGACCAGACTTAACCCCCAGGACGGCGGGGAGAAAATGGATGCAGGTGGCATCAAACAGACAAAGATGGAAGGAAATGGAAGAGGCCTATCTCCAGCAGTGGAGGGAAGAAGGCTGAAAGAAGAAGATTCATGACTAAGGATGGCGGCTGTAGTCAATTGCTCATTGTGTGACCCAAAATTAAGAGACAAAAGACTTAAATAGGTATACAACATTATAAGATTAAAGAAAGAAAACAATGTATATACCTACAACTATTACTCTGTTCCTACAACCTACAATAAAAGAAAATATTACCGAAAATAAAAGAAAATATCTTAATTGTTACAATTTACATATTCAACCTGCCTTCAGTGTTGGGTATTTCATTTTGTTTGACCATCAACGGTCAATTATTCTTCGTCCAACTCTTTACAAATGTGTTTATCATTGGTCGACATGTTGAGTCTATAGAAAAATTAAACAATTTCTGTTTTGAGACTTCTGGTATTGCGACACATAACGACATAAAAGGTTTCATATTATGTTGAATTGAATGACAAATCTTAATTTAGAGGATGCTTTTCAATGCTGACGAAGATTGATGTTTTTTATATAATAATTTGTTTTGTTATCTGACAACATATTCCTTTAATGTTGAAGTGATTACAGAAAACTGATGTCGAGGTAAACTTTATAATCACTAATTCACACTTTATGTTTGTTAAACATTGTATGTCATAAATTTATTGATTTATTAGTAAAGTATCGTATAACTCTATTAGTATTCCATTGTTTTGTTTGATTAGTCAATACATTGTTAATAGTTGTTCTTGTTAATGAGTCGCTTCACTCTAAACCCTAATGCTTGTATTTTATCACAATGTAATTACGGTGAAATAACATTGCTAAATACCATTTAATGAGTTAATATAAATAAAAACACTTCGGTCGAGTAATCCTGCCATCGACAGGTGTAATATAAATAAAAACACTTCGGTCGAGTAATCCTGCCATCGACAGGTGTAATAGATATAATAGATGAAAAGAGACCATAGTTCCTAGTTAATGATTAATAAAATATCTAAACAACTTGAGAAAAACACTGATGTTTTTGCCATAACTGTTAATTCCATGACATCACTCATAAATTGTAATGTACATATCGCCGTTTAATTATACCTATCAGATTTTTGAATCCAAATTGTCTTAATTAATTTATTGAAGGTGTCAAATTGTATATATTTTTAATCTATTGTAAAATACCACGTTCAAGTGGCGAGTCTTCTAACTAATCGATGTCAGCCATTCCAGAGGACCAAAAAGTGTTTGACAATTATTTTTTAATACAATAATTCTCATTTGAAGAATCAGCCGATACTTTATTTATTTATTTATTTATTTATACATCTTCTTGTACATAATATAAACAAATATAATTGTACACTGGCGGGCTTATTGCCATTAGGCAATTTCTTCCAACCAACCAGTTTACAAAGTATGACAACATTGTATATGTACAACAGCAAATAAAAAAGAGTAAAAGAAATCAAAGAAAATACGTATAATACTTAAATACTATAAAAACAACAAAAAAAAAAATATAATTCATAGCAAGAAAAGGGATATGGTATATATTTATGGTAGTTCATTTTAACCATTTTTTACTTGTATAATTTTGCACAGTCGCTACTTTTATAAGTTATTTCGCGATGTGTTTCGGAAGAGCTGTCCATCCATCGACCGGCGTGTTGAGACTCAAAAATGGACAATAATTCTCTGTTGGGAAACTAACCACAAATGCCGTAGCAAAAGTCAAACAACTAAATCAGTATTCTATTGACATCTATCGTCCGCCAGTTTCTTCGTCTCTTTTACGACCAATTATCTGGTCTATATAGTTGTTTCTCGGGCGACCTCTACAGTTAAGTGGAAAGATCGATTGTTTGGTGCAGACCAATCATAGGATTGTGACCCAGAAGACGAAGAAGATTGACATCTATGCAATAGTTATTCAGTGTCTACTTAAAGGAATTTCTGTAAGTCATCTTTATAAATTAGTTAATATGCCAATTTTCTCATTTTGGCAAAAGTCATAGGTAACCTACTCAATGATATAATTTTATTTAAACATCGAATCTCAATTCGGTGGAAAATAATAATTGGGTGCTCTTCTTAGCAACTTTATTTGTTTCTTTATTTACATACGGAAACCTGACATCGTTGTTATTAACAAAATTCTTTAAATCACTTTAATATTTCTTATTGTTTTTGTGCTGTGTCCAATTTCTTAACAAATTGATCATCACACCAAAAGTGACCTTAACATAGGTGAGTAATATTTTTTGATTAATTTAATGCAAGTACAAGTTAGTAATTGCAACTACATAGGTACTTTATATATTCGGTTAAAAATGTAAACTTTGACTGGAAGTGCTTGTACGAAGCTACTCGCGTGAGCGTATCATAAATTATGTTTCAGTACATTTGCTACACTCGTAAATATATTTTTTTTAGTTATTTACTAACGTAACCAAATTTACGATGTTCAGATAATATGTTATGTCAAACATTCAATTTGACAATTTATTAAAATGTCTCTTCTACACTTCATGTACTGATTCATACCTACATTTTTCATATTTTCGAGAATAAAAGTTTCTTTTGTGTTTTCCATCATATGTAGGTACCTACTTGATACTTCGTTGTATAAATGTAAACAAATTCATCTTCTTGTCCTTGGCCTTTTTAATCCTTTTTTGCATTTTTAATCTTTCGCCCCAAATTCGCTCAATCATATGCATCTTCCGGTGTAACATCGCTGTCCCTCGTGTCTTTCCTGACCACTGCAAACAAATTCAAATACTTTTATGCAGAGTAGGAGAGCTCTTATGCATTTGAAATATACACTTTTACGAGAAAACCATTTTCAACGTATATTGTAGGTACGTACTGTGTACCTTTATATTATAATTTACTACACTAATTATTTATTTATTTAATTGAAGGGGCAATTTGCAAATTAGCAAATACATACACCAATTTGCAAATTACCAAAAAAAAAACAATGAATGTTAAATATTTGCCAAAATAGTTCCCTGCACATCACATAAAAATAAAATTACTAAAACACAGTGTAAATAGTAAAGTATTTTTGAAATTAAAGATATAAGAAATTAAAATAAAATGCAAAAACAAAGAAGACCATACAAGATAAGTAATTCAAAATTAAAAACATACAAATGGTGCAGGGATAAGTAGGAATTGGGAGGAGTGGGGAGGAATAAAGGAGTAATGTATTCTATGCCTCATAATATTATCACTGCGTCATTGCCATTATGACACATAAGACGTATAATAGTTGTTTTACTTCACAAAGGTTTTAACAGAACAATGAAAATTAATTAGCCGAAACAGTTGTGTTTGGAAATACATTTCCCCCAATAGGTGTTACATGTTTGACAAATGTACAGGTACAAGAATCAACTACCAAAAAGACCCAAGATATTATACATTCTGTTATATTGAACAAAGAATGAACCACATTTGCTAGTGGGTACCTTTTGTTAGCTTATTTTGCAACACCTCTTTTTCTATTATCTGTAATGCGTACATTTGATCATTATGATAATTTCGCAACATCGTCATAAGCGATATTATCTCCGTTCGTGGGAACTTCATTTACTTTAATTCTATCGTTTGTTTTATGCCATTTTTGTGTCATTCCCATTAAGTATAATAATATGTTGGTACCACAATCAAAACTGGTCTATATGTCTTTGATCTGGGGTAATTTTTTATTGCTTCTATGTTTTGACCATGCATTGTATTCAGTTGCATACAATGCACTGTTATTAAATATCTTGGATTTAAGAGTATTAATGAATCAGTTATTATAGATCTTGCTCCATTCCATTCTAAATGCTTTACAATCATTGTTATACATTGACCTTCTTAGATCTAGTTTTTTCAGCGGAACTATTTTAATTTGTGTCTGAGGTTTATTTTTATACATAGCTCTTAAGCAATTACACTGAAAAAAAAATTGTTACCACCGAACTGGCTACCTGCGTTTTTAGCCAAACCTTTGTTATCAGGAATAAAGGTAATCTATTTATGACTGTACTGTTATTATTTGTCACTATAGTTATTATTTTTTCAGTGCATTTAGTTATATAATACAAGTTTTCGAAGTATTATTTTCTAACATGTAATACAAGATCAAGACTTAACATTGAATACCTATGCAGGACCGAGATTTCGCATATGAATGTAAAACCAACTCTTGGATATAATTTTTCTTGGTTATAATGTTCAGATGTGTGATGAATTGCTGGTGTGCGAAAGGGATATGCCGAAATGCGAAAGAGATGGATGTAATGTATATATTTATATCCTATTCTGATTCGTTTCAGAATATGAAAACTTTAAAATCAACTGGCGACCGTGGATAAAAGACACCAACGTATCTACCTTCATTAAAACCCAAATATCAAATTAATATTTTTTAATTAAATAATAAAATTATATTTTGAATTAGATCACGGTTCGATTAAACAATTTCGTTTGTGAGTGTGAAAAATGCAGATTTGATCATTAACATATATGATTATTTTTCAAACTGTTATATAATTTTATGTGCGATAATTATTATTATATATTAAATTTATTCACCGTCTTCTTTATTACATACCTACAACTTTAATTATAAATGATATACTTACATACCTATTACAAAACTTATTACGTATAGGTAATACACATACTTATTTAAAGTGTAAAAAATACACAAGACTTGAAACGATAAATTCATTTACACAATCGTTTGAAGCTATCAACGTGTTACAAAAAAATAATTAATTAATATGAAATCGTATCATTTCATAGTCGTTAGAATGTCAATTAATTAAATTATTTTATTTTCTTTTAGAAACTATCAATTCATTTATTTTTTTTAAAACGCATATTGGTGCTTCAATGTATTTTTCAAATCTATATGTGAAGCGCTTTTTTAAGCAAAATGCGCGCACGAAACAGTTTGAGATAAAGTTTAATGCCATAGTTTAAGTTTTTCATATATGCAGGAGTTCAAACAGCTAAAATTTATACAAAGGTAATGGGTTGTATTGCAGAGACGAATTAAAATATGAATGAACATGTAAAGGCATTTAAACAATCAGGGGGACGAGTCTGATCTAACCGGCGAAATCAAAACCCTAGTGATTACCCATATCATGGATATAATTATCATATGGAGTTCTATTATATCCTAACATATAGAACTCCGTATAACAATTTAATCCATGATATGGATAAACATGGAGGGTTTTGATTTCGACGGTTGACCAGACTTGCCCCCCTGAATTGTCACTTTAAACTACATACCTAATACATCCATTTTATAAAACACTAGTGATGTTCTTTTGTCATTTTAATTTTATAAATCTTCGTTTATTTTATTCTTAAGTTTAAATTATGACTAAATTTGACAATTCAATAAAATTTAAGCGCTTTTCCAGAATTAAAGTCATAATATAAGTTGTTATGAGTTGTTTTCTTATTATTCTTTATATTTTCGTATTTATGTCATGCACTTTGCTTTATTTTCGTTTTATATTATTTTCTAAAGTTATTAACATAATAAGTTTGTCTATATTTTAATTGGTAGGTAGGTGTAGGTATACCCACAGACAGGCTATACCTTGTGGGATTTTTATGTGCACGGTTGCTTTGTTATGATTGATATTATGTATGTGTATTAACAGTATACCATATCTATATCATCATCAAAAGATTCGATCCTGCGGATTGGTTTGCAGAAGAAGTCTACATCTCGCTTTCCACTTCTCTATATCTTCTGCAGCTCTCTTCAGCTCAACATATGTGGCGCAGTTCATGTCCTCGCACACCTGGGCGAGGACATGACTCCCGTTGGGGGCGCCCCCTGTGGTTTATCTATGCATATAAATAAAACAAAGTTGGGTTAGTTAGACTATTATTAACTAAAGAACGGCTGGACCAATTATTGTAATGATCTCTTATTTGTTGGATTCATCTCCGTCCCGGATAACATAATAACTAGAAAAATATCGGAAAAAAATAAAAAAAACATGTAAAGAAACTATACGCCTGGTACCTATTACGCAAACAAAATAACTTATGAAATCTATGAATTAATTTATTAAAAATATTAATTAATTTATTTGTACCTATTCATTTTATAACGTTGTTGAAATACTATATAAGGTACCTATAGCTAAAAGTTAACACGACATCCATTGACTGAGGCGGTACAAAGTTCGCCGGGTCAGCTAGTCTTTAATAAATAAATATAATAAATACATTTGTTACAAATACCTGAAATTAAATTAAAAGTACTTTACTTCAAATCATACATTGTTCGTTTTCATACTGCCATTGTCAAACGCAGTCGTTTTAAATTAAAATACACAACATGTTAACGAAAAATACATAATCTACTGTGAAACAATATAAATTTATACTTAAGGGGGGGACTGCTGCCAACGTACCTATTTTTCAATTTGATATACCATCATTATTTCTTATCAAATCGTTTTGAAAAAAATAATTTAGATAGTTTGGATATTAATAAACAAAAATATACCTTAACTTTTTGATAATGTTCTGTATAAATTCTTGTAGAAAAATAATGGCATACCCCGATTTTCAACGTTTATCATATATTTTTAATAAACTATAAGGCGTAGAGTAATATATTTTTTTTTTAAATTAAAGAAGACAAAAATATCTAGAAAAATATATTGTGACGTTGTATTAATGCTTCAGGTTTAGTAAATAAACCTAAAAAACATTTATTTTCCATTCAGCGCCATTGCGTAATAAATGTTTTTTTGGTTTATTTACTTAACCTGATGCGTTAATGCAACGTCATATCATATTTTTCCAGGTATTTTGTTCTTCTTTAATTTATAAAAAAAAAATATTGCTCTATACGTTATATTTTTTTAGAAATTTTAGATAAATGTCTAAAATCGGGGTATGCTTATTATTTTCCTAAAAGAATATATATAGAACATAATCAAAAAGTTAAGGTATATTTCTCTTTATTAATATCCAAACTAACTAGGTTATTTTTTTCAAAATGATTCGTTTAGTAATAATGATGGTATATCAAATTGAAAAAATAGGTACGTTGGCAGCAGTCACCCTCTTAAACAATTACATTTTACAACATGTAAAAGGAAAAATAGTTATCAAGGAATGTGTTATTCAAACGTAGGTACGTTTTATGTGCAATGGATATTTCCAAAAATACTTGTTATCTATCGTATGAACTTATGTTATTAAGTTTTGTTGTCTCAACTTCCGGTTATTATACCTTTGTTTATTTTGACGACACTTTTGTTCTTTTGTGAGGAAAATTAGATCACTAAATATATACCTACCTGCTTACTAAATATCATATTCTTACTTTCCATTACTAAGTATATGTACCTATTATCATACAACAGACACGATAAGTAAACATTTGACACTAAATGTGCCTTCTCAAGAAATTTTTACCATATACATATGTGTGAATTCTTTGTTATTTTGAACACTATCCCAAGGGAATATAGTGGGAAGTTATGAAGTCGCAATTTTTAAGGGTATTTTTTTGCAGATTGCCAACTAGTATCATGCTGAGATTGTATTCTGAAAGTTTCATCATAAAAATCTGTTTGAGTGCTGTGAACTATGTACGGCGTGCTTATTCTACTTTATCGATTATAGAATAAATACATATATAGGTACTCATTCGTTTCTTTTCAAATTTGTATATCTAATACTCCCATAGACCCAGTTAGATTCTGAAGGATATCTGATCAGTGCCTCTAAATTTTTTCTAACTGTAAATTTTCAGTGACCCCAAGCTAAGGAAACTTAAATGTTTATATTTGTATATTCAAATTGCTAAAAAGGGACGTCTCTCTCATAAAATGACATTGAAGAATCATCAAGTTTTCATAATATAATATTTAAATCAAAAATAATTCAGTGTTAGCCACAACCTACACGCTTTTAAGAATAAATATGTCTTTGCAAGAAGTACATACATAATACATCAAACATAGGTACATTCCCTAAATTTAGCAAGAATGCTTGTGCTACAGACGAACGAATTCGGTCAGGTAGGGTGGGGTTCGAACTCTCCATCATTGGCACCATCCATCATCTCACATATTTTTATTTTATTTCGAACTGCTTTTCGACCGACCATAAGTAACATGATACCTATTGTCAAATTTATACTTGTGTTGACTAACGCTAAAAGATACAAAAATCACAACATGGTGACTTGGTGATTAGTTATATTGTGATGATACAAAGAACTTTTTTGACTTAAAATAATTGGGTTAACGATTGTTCATCTGAACTAAATGTTTGTCACTTTTTTTTCAACTTCCAGTCTTTCATTGTAACATATTTCATCAATTTAAATACAGTATTCATATACACTTTTCATATGATTCATTTTAAATACGTACAAACTATCACGCCGTGTCCCTAACGGGGTAGGCAGAGAGGATCGAACGCAATACATTTCTATCCATGCAAGCATTTATATAAGTACCTATTTCTTAAACACCTTCTTCCTGGCACTGTCCCAACTTACATACAACCAATATTTGGCTATTGGAGTCGGCTGTTCTCGCCCTAAGCCTGATATCTACGGTTCTGTGTATCGCTTTCATCCAGGTGTTCTTTGGTCCACCTCTGGATGATAAACGAGTTAGGATTAATATTTATTTCCAGTATGGTCTGGGGATCTCATTTCCGTGGTCTCAAGATGCCTTGCATAGGAATTGTACATTGTCCAGCATGCAGAGCCATACATAACTGCGGGTCTGACAATTGTTTGGTATAATAGGTACTTTTGGGTCACACAAAATTCCAGACACTGATCTGAAATTCATCCAGCCTAGGCCCGTTCTATGGTTCTACATTCTGTCTTTGTGTATCACAGAGCCAAGGTATTTGAATGAATCATAGATTGTCACAGTGGGTTCTCCATTTAGATACAATGACAGAGTTTTCGAATGGAAGAAACAGATATTCCATCTTTTTTCGCTAATTTTTCGGCCTTTATCCATGATCCTTATTTGTTATTACTTTAATATAATATTTACTAATTCTTACCTATATTGCACACTAGCGGGCAGGCTTTTACCATTTATAGCTTCCTTTACAAGCCAAACATGCAGCCGTTTATATCATTCATGTACTTGATCATTCCATATCTTTTTAGAATGCCCGCTATTGTTTTCTCTATCACTGCCACGTTAATGATTTTTGTTAGTTCTCCCTTAATCATTCTTACTTACAATAGGCTTAACCCTTAATTAGGCGCATGAAGAAAATCACACAAGTAGTCGCATGGGGTCACTACTGACCCCAAAGAAATAAATGAAAATGGTGTGGAAGAAATAAATAAAACGAAGTATGTATTATCAAAAAATATTTAAATGCTTTATTATAATCATGATAAAGAAACATAAACATAAAATTGACTTTAAACAATTAAAAACACAAAACAACTTCTAATTCCTCTTAAAACTATGTATTTTTGGTAGAGCCGAGATCAACCTAAAAAAAATATATTATTCACATTCATTAGCAGATTCATCTATTTTGCATCCATTGCAGTAAGCCCTGAAGTATTGCTGACAAACAAGTTTACCACACTTATGGCATTTATTTGGCACTTTTTGTCTTGACGAACAGCGACCGCGCTCAGGAGTTAATAATAACAATAAACACTCCTTGCACCCTGTGCAAGTGGCAAGTTTATACCCGTATGGCAATTTCTTCCAACTAAACAGTGTTTCCAGCCCAGAGAAGCAATATTTGCGTGAGAAATGATTTTAAATAAATTTCTCCTCTGCTAGGAATCGAACTTAATCGAATTTAATTGATGCATAACTTCCTGTATATCGTGAACCTCACGGAGCCGCTTTTTTGTCGAAGAAGGGACAGCACGCTGTTGAATACGACTTTTCTGGTAATCTTCTACTAGTTCCTCCGCTAGTTTCAAGAAAATCCGCCTTATATGCGTGCTACTCTTATCAGTTTTCGATACAGCAATGATTCATATTGAAGTATTGAAACAAAAAAGGAATAAATTACAGAAATAAAGACAAGAATATATAAATTAAACATGCAGTACAATAATGCACAAACATTAGTAACAATATATAAATAGATATACGTAAAAACACAAAAATGAATACTTACCTTTCGCCAAAAATTGTTACGTAATTGGTCGCATGGGGTCAGCACCTAAGAGGCCAGCGACATGTGCGTACGCGTTGTTTTTCCAACCATAACTGATTTGCATACCCCGCGGGGAGATAGGAAGCTAGAATGAGCGCTGTCGCGTTCCAAACACTTTATGATATTTTTTTTTCAATTTGAAACTGTCATGACCCCATGCGCCTAATTAAGGGTTAAACCACTTCAAGAGATTTATTTTAATTTTCCTTCTTTATTTTGCATTCCCTATAATTAAATGACAATATCCGTGTTAGGTAATATTACAATACATATATACCTATTTGTAAATAAATAATAGGTACAGATCAATCGATTAAAAGTATTGGCAGTCAAAGTATACAATAATAAAAACAACATTGCGCAATTTTGTAAAGTTATTATGCAATACAAGACATACTTAACCAAGAGTGGGTGGGAATCGCAGCGTATTTTTTTTTTGTTTCAATCAGGTCACAGTTCGTTTTATTATTGGTCGGCCTACAATATACGAGTGCAGTGTTACATTATTATACCTAGATCATAGATCGTGTGTAGATCCATAGATCATTATTGTTGATGTCGTGTATTGCGTAATGGATAAATAGTATTGTTATCTGTATTACAAGTGTGGGTAGGTAAATCACGGTTGGCATTTTGCACTACCTATTATTTGGTATCAGATCTATACTTACCGATGAAACCCTGAGGCAACATAAATATGTCTTAAGTGAGATATTGCCAAAATTATATAGGTAGGTACTTAATCCATAAAAAAATATATTGATGTAATAGATATTGCCAAAATTATATAGGTACTTAATCCATAAAAAAATATATTGATGTAATAGTAAGTATATAGTTGTCGCCAAATATATTGAGCCATTTCTCCGAGAAGGGGGGCGATTTGCACGTATACCAACGAAGCGAAAATACACAAATTTGCGCTCTGCGCACCCGGAAGCCTGGTTCAAGATATTTGGCGAAAACTATACATACATACAGATATCTGCAAACTTCTTGAGCTTTTAAGTCATGTAGTGGTTTGCGCACAGACCCACCAACTAAGCAAAAAAAAACGCAATTTTGCGCACTGCGCGCCCACGTGACGGGCTCAAGTAGTTTTCTGGTAACTACCATCTCGCCATATCCCTCACGTGATAATAAAGCCACATTATTCAGTTTTGAAACGCATCAATTGTCTTATCAACATTAATGCGTCGTTTTATACGTGTCCGAGCTTCTTACATTTTACTCCTTCAGAATATTACTTCTTCATATGGACCATTCCATTCTTGGACGATCATCACTTCTCGTTCCATCCCTGTCAGCCTTTCCCTTATGATCACCATATTTTGCTGGGTTATATTTTAAAATAAGACATGATTATTTGTTTACAATATAAATATTTGTTTTTATGATTATAAATATTCAAGAACCTACCTACAATATGTAACTGACAAGCATTTTAGCGGAAGTGACAATTGTTGGTATATTTAACTTTCAAATTTAGTGACCGATAGAATATAATTAGTTATAGATATCGTGTAAACAGTCTATTACAATATTTGAATAATTGTTTTGGTACATTAACGTTATAACTTCTATATTCATTATTAACAAGTTAAGGAAGTGGCATGTACCTATAGGAAGTTCAATGTTCCTACAGCGATGTTTTATTGTGTATTGTCAATAGCATGAAAATCCGTAAGTGTAAGTACTATTAATAAGTTAGTGTACTTTTGATCAGTATGAAACCTAGCTCTTTCACAGTTAAATAAATCATATCATTAAGTCGTTTATTGCAAAATTGGACGAATTGTTCTGTTTAAATAAATACGTCTACCATTACATACAGATGTCAGTTGCTTAATATCTCATTGTCTTTGGACTGATCTGCTCACCGTCATTTCAAGAGTTTGAAGTTAGTTATCAATTGGACATTAAGTCAAGAAGTCCATTGTGCGATCTCGCTGTGAACTTTTATGCCTGAACATCAGAATCTTGACCTTGTGCCAAATCTGTAAATCCATCAATTGATTTAGCTAATACGAACCATTCCGAACTTACTTAAATTGAGATCCAATTGACAGTAGGCAGTAATATGGGTGTTGCAAACTTTTTTGCTGTATTTTAAAATACAATTTTTTGTTTATTTCAAACCATGTTTATATGTATAGCTGCTTCAATAGTTGGTTCTATTGTCTATAGTTTTTCTTTGAAAATTTTATTGATCAGTGGCCGAGTGGTAAATGTACCTACTTGAATAGTAATTCAGCAAAAGGATCCGAGTTTGAATCCTTACATTTTCAAACGTCAAAAATATAGACATTTTCATTTATAGATAATTCTTGGGTATGTATTATGAATGTACTTTTACTCTGGACAAAATACATTATTTTGAAATAAATGAATAATCAAACAGACTCATATTGTATGAAGAGCCGACTCATTCATTAGAAGGAATCTGACATCTTAATTGTGATTTTATTTACCTACTACAGTAAATTTGTTGAATGATTGTTGTAGAAAGTTTTTATACCAAGTATGTGATGACCGGGAGATAAATTATTCTACTTCATAATTTTATGTACTTACACATAATATGTACTATGTTTATACACTGTGCGTAGTAGGTAGGTAATTTATTATCATATTTAAAAGAATAACAACAGTCTGAAACTATTTATTATAACATTGTAACATTTTTGGTACATGTATCGATTACAGACTTATGGTTACTGATATCATTTTTGGTACATGTATCGATTACAGACTTATGGTTACTGATATCATTTTTGGTACATGTATCGATTACAGACTTATGGTTACTGATATCATTTTTGGTACATGTATCGATTACAGACTTATGCGTAACATTTAAATACAAGATTTTTTTATATCTAACTAAAATCTTTAGTAACTTATTAAAAAAAATGTACTTCAATTAACTTTATATTTACCATACAAACTTGATAGAATTTCAATAAAAAAAATAAACATTGTACTACAAAATTAAGTGTTAAGAATGTGGAATTTGTAGACTTGCAAAATTTGATTCAGCTTTATATTTCAATACACCCCAAAATTATTTCTAAATTATCTTTATACCAACAGCCATGGCACAGTTGGTAAGCCGTTTGGCTTCTTTGCGGGCGTCCTGGGTTCGATCCCCCAGCAGAGGAGACATTCATTTATCGCGCTAATATTGCATCTCTAGGCTGGAAACACTGGTTAGTTGGAAGAGGATGCCATATAGCAATAAATTCACCACTTGCGCAGGGTGCAAAGAAGTGTTTATTATTATTACTATACCGGTATATATAAACCAAGCAACGGAGGAGTTCTCAAATGCTTATTATGTATGTAATTTTTAAATTTTTTGTAATTGTTTAAAAATTTAACTGTAAGAATTTCCTGACTGTTGTACATGTGTTGATTATTGCATTTTTTTATTATTATTATTATATGTTTGTGTGTAACAATCATTTCTTAATATTTGTTTGCATAAAATAAATAAGATTACAAGTATGGAAGGTAATTTAAAGCGGATACAACTAAAAATTATATTAATGTTATATCAATGTTATTAATAACATTGTTTAAACAAAAAAAGTTAAAATGATTAATAAAATAAAACAGTAAACGGGACAAAAAACAAAATAAAAAATACAATATGTAGGATTTGGGAAAGGTGAAAGATGTAGCTATTTAGTTAATACTCGTTTAAATAAAAAACATTGTTAGACAAAAATATTAGTTTTCCCATTATATCATATTTTTTCAAAATTATAAAAAATTAATAATCAAACAAAAATTCACTAAACTAGAAAAAATATCTAAGATTTCAAAATAGGATTACATAAGGTAGGATTTAGGAAAAAGAGAAAGGAGGGAATCAAAAATGATGGATTAGTTATTGTTGTTTCCTAAAATTATTGTTGCACACTTCTGGTTTAATCTTTAGAATTTAATATTATGTTGTCAATACATAATAGTTGTATGATACAATAACTCATGGAAAGGCTTGCGGCCAATTTCTGCTCTAATCTGCAGTTTCCTTTGTTCAGTTTTTGTCGTTTGTGCAATTATTATTGTAACAAAAACATGCAAGTTATGTGTCAAATATAAATACACAATCCTTATAGTATCTGTAATGCTAAATTATAGCTTTTTTTTACTGAGCACTCATTGTATTCTATTGTAGGTACGACAATTAGATTTTTTTTGTAAAGTAACAGCTAAAACACTATGATACCCAAAACGTTGATCATTGTTCATTATTTTTTGTACTAATTGTACATAATTGGGTTTAGTTTCAATATAATAAGAGGTAAAGTCTGTTTCATAATTATCATCTTCAGAACTAACCTATGATGATTTCTGTCTGTCTGGATCATTTTTTTTTGTTTATTTTGGATACTCAACAGTAGAGTAGAATATAATAACATAGTATGATATGATATTAAGAACAATGGCAAAAACTGCCGAATGCCGAAAAAATGGAAATTTGCCGTCGTTGATATACATTTTCCAATTGTCTGACTGCACTTATACTGAAAATCATATTTCATTTATCAGAACTCAACAGTTACGAAACAAGAATAGGTATATTTTTCTTAGAAGGTATCGATGGTCAATAACTTACAGGGTCTGATGTACATATTATCTGATTTGCATGGTCATTTTATGCGATTATGTAACTATCACTAATTATGTCTTTCATTGAAATCCCATTTGTTGTTATCTTTTAAGTTGTATATATCGATACGATACCAGTTTTTTAAAGTCTTTCAAGTTGTAGGTACACACATTTCACGCGAAAAATACAAAGGAATTCAAACTGCGTCGATTGTCGAATTACGTAAACAATGAAAGTAACCATTAGCTATTTACGCATTTTTGAATAAAAAGAAACTCCCCAGTATTTTTTCTTTGTTTTTAAGCAAAAGACCATCGCAACTATTGCAACCTTCAAAGAAGTACCCACAAGATCAAATATGTTCTTGTAACAAGATACATATAAATCCTCATATATTCCCTGCATGAAATAATCACACATCTTGTGCTGTAGGTGAACGAAATCGGTCGAGGCGAGATGCGAACCCGTGTCCTCTGTATTACTATAATTACTAATCTAGCGCACTGGCATCTCTGCCACAAACCCATCTAAAACATTGAGAAGGGAATTTAAAGAATGGCATTATTGGTTAAAACCTTTTTCAATAAACTAATCTCGTTAACGAGCTGATGATAGGTCGTAAGTACACTAGCGTCTGGCCGGAGTAGGATTTAGTAGTACTTAATATTTCAAATTTCTCAGTTTGTTTCTTAAAATATACATACAAAGCTAAATATTTATTTATTTATTATTCTTACACAAAACAAATACAACATATACAAACTTACTAATAACGCCCCACTAGGCAAAGTCTTTTCTGTTTATAAATATAACTTTTTGAGGTTACTTTGATCGAAAATTGTCCTGATTGCATTTAAGTAGAATAGCCGTACAAAGTACACAGCACACACACATACATTGTGATGAAACTTTTAGAATACAATCTCAGCATGATACTAATTGATAATCTGCAAAGAAATAACCTTAAAAATTGCGAATTCATAACTCTTCACTAGACCTATTGTATATGTCTCCCTAGGAGTAAAATAAAAAAAAAACTTCCGGATACGGTGTTAAAAGCAGTATTTTCATATTGGATTTGGTTGCACAGGGGAGTAGAGTATCGTTCGTTGAGTTAAAAGGAGCCCCTTAAGCCCGCATACCTACATGGTCGAAAGCCCGTGTGGCTCGCCTATTCTGGCTGGTACTCTGGTCGCCTTGCTGGTGGGCGTGAATTCGTGAATCCAAGTGAAACCACGATTGCCTTTTGTATCCTTGGGGTACTGTGGACACCGATTTGCTGATTCCAAAGAAGTATGTTAGTGATGTAGATATGTATGTAAGTGTTTAGTTAGAGGTAATCTAATCAGGTTTGTAGGTTTCCAATGCGTCCAGTGAAAGTGTCAAAGAGACGTGTCGCCTAATTCGTTTTGCTTTCGTCAATATCTTTCATCTTCTATTTATCTTTGTATAGTTTTATTATCGCCGCTGTCTGCGTTGCGGTAAAAGCGCAAAATATTTCTTGTCACATCTAATTACTTCACCACGATCTTAACTAACCGCAGTTATAATAAATTGCGGTATTTGAATTTGAGAAATAAAAATGTTGGTACAAAGAGGTCAGTACTTGCTATCTTTGAATTAAGATATTCTTAGAGAATTTGAAAAACGATATTAATTTTTATATAAGTACTTCATAATTTAGAAATCCTGAACTATGTATATGTATTTGATAGTCTGCGATCAAGATTGGGCAAATGTTTATAAAATTTATTTTACGAAAAAACAACAACCAATCTTAAGAAAATGTCATTCAAAAATCTTAAACTTTTCAGAAAATATCTTTTAAAAACATTAAATAAATTACATTGATGCTACACCACTTATACAGTTTACATCACTCAAAATTGGTGTAAACAAAAGATGTATAATTTTAATTAATTAGTTAAAATGAGCCATAAAGGAATAGCTGCAAAGTATCGAAATTGAATAATATTTGTTTGAAATTCCATCAAAAAAGTGATCGATTGATTCGTTTTAATCAAAAATATGTGAATTTATTTTGAAATTTTGCTAAATATCTTGTTGTTTTACTAGTTCATGCTAAATCGAGACATTCTGCTTCAATGTTGACTGTTGTCATTTTCCGTCCAGCGCTTCATAACCTCGAAGGTGTTAAATACTTGAAGTGCACATGTTGTCTGTTGGCAATAACACGTACGTATAGAAACATAAAACCACAACAACAGCTATTAATGTTTTAAATTGACCATAGCATCAACTGGAACAATAGAAATGATATCTACATCTGATTTATCGTCTATGGTTTGACTTTGGTGTGATCTGACTTGATCATTTGATAGATCGAGAGATATAAGTTTATATCGTGCGCCTGCTCATAATTATTAGACATTCAGATAAACATAATTCGCTTTCGTAACATGATCATACGTTTGATGTGGTGTTACGGTTTAGGCATTTTGTTTGTGTGCGCTTTGATAGTATGTAGGTTCATTTGTTACCAGTTTTCACGTAACTTCAATACAATGGTTGAATGTAAACTAATCAGTCGTCGCTATTAATTGTTTATTATTTTTAATTTATTGATTACGTGGTCAAATTTTCATTGGTGCTAATTAGGTCCCCTCGGTTGGTGATGGAATCTTAGGAATAAATATTTGGAGTTGTTATATTGCTTCAACTTAATGAATTAACACATTAATTAATTATTTAGACTATGGTTAGGATGGTTTTGGTCTTGTATAATCGGTCTTAGCCTATATCTTCCACATACTCTATTGTTATTAGTCTTTTTTTTTAACATGTCCACGTAGGGGACGCCAGCTATTAGGATTTGGGTCCATTTTACTTTTCCGAAGAAGCGCACTACGTAGCATTGGAAGGGGTTTGCAATCTAGAAAAGAGTTTATTAATTCGGATTTTAAAAAGACCCGGGTTGTACGAAGGTGGAAACACAGAATTCGGAAGATTGGAGGTATTGGGGGGCGCCACTCCAGAGGTGACTGCCATATTCAATAATTGGACGTATTTGCGCTTTGTAGAGTATACAGATCTGGGTCTTAGTAAAATATCTACGCGCTCTATATAGTACGCTCAATTTTTTGGAGGCGAGTTTCACCTTAGCTTCGATGGAGCCCTTGTAGTGTAATTGGCTCGTTATAGATACTCCAAGCAGGTCGATAGAGCTGCTGTTAGGTAGGGTGCTTCCGTTGAAAGACACTTGCAATTCATTGGGGTTTCTCTTCGCAGAAATAAGACAGGCTTGGGTTTTTGAGCCGTTAAATGAAGCAAGATTACTTTCACCCCAGGTATTGATTGAGTGGAGGATTTATTTTTTGATGAAGGTCTTTCCGGGCTTCTGATATTTCAGTTTTATTGGCATAGTGTACTATTGCAAATATGACACAAAATCCTTTGATTCAATACTATTTTTTGTAAAATATCAGTAAAATATATCGTGTCTCATAGTTTTATACTCAAATAAACACAATTTTCAATTACGGAGAGAACTTTTGGAAAAACTGCTCTTACCATAACCATAATATATCCTCAGTAACCTGATTGTTCAGCCATCTGTTTTTTGTTTGCTTGCTAAAAATTTTGTTTCATCATAAATTCTCAAATGTATGTATCTCAATAATATATTTATTTTCTCAATAACTATTAAATTTGGGTCGCGTTTAATCATGAGGTCAACGACTATGATATTTATTATCAACAACAACTTTTTTCGCGTATATCTGTAAAACTAATTCTGCATTTTAATGACTTCAATATTGTAACAGTTTTATAAATGACTAATTTATAATAATTAACACTTAACGGTATTTTGATAATATCTATCTATAAAATAATCCGGTTTGAAAAAGACAGAATCAAATCGTTTGTAGTTCAGAATTGATATAATTTCATTTTGTTAAATATCGCATGTATGAAAATTTCTTTTAATACCTACGATTCCTTATTACACAGGAAAAAACAGTTAGATAATCGTCTAAGAAAAAAAAAACAGCTTTGTTTTATCGCAATTTGAGATATTGAGAGGAGAGAAATTTCGCAGTGGGACTTCATTGGGAACGTTTTAGAGCTTGTAGCTCTGTTTCATCCCCGAGCTGTGTTCAGATACAACGCTCGACGTCGGGCGTCGAGTATACCTGAAGTTGCAGATTATGGCGTTTTTCACACCAATCTTACTGAACGCTTTCGAGCGGCGTTTCAATCTGAATGCAGCATCGGGCGTTTTAAATGTCAAATGTCATTTATCAAACATGTCTCTTTTTAGGTTATATTTTCATCGTAAGACAACAATTGGGCAGTGAAGTAAATAATGATCTCTGACCTTTTATTGGAAATTTTTGAATGATATTTTTATAAATTTACCTCTTTGTGAATGCATATTCTCATCATAAATAATGTCAACTGACATAATGGATACCACAGAAACAAATAGAAGCGTTTGGTTCGTACACTCGACGTACAATCTGAACGCCACAGAGTGTCTTTCGAGGTTCTGTATCCGGTCATTATGAACGGCTTAGAGCGTCATAATGACAATAATTATTGCCAGGGAGAAGCAGATGCTATTGGTTTATACTAATGTTACACGAGAACTGCGACGTCGGGGAGGTCCAGCAACAGTTGGTCTGACAGAATCCATCCATTGCAGTTTGGATCCTCTTGGTTTTCTGCGTTGTGTGAGGCGTTTTATTGGGTTGTCGTCGTCCATTCTGATTATGTGACTGGCTCATATGATCACATCGGGCTCTGCACACTTTTCATGATTTGATATTATTCATTGTTAAAAGAAAATGTATTGACTAGACCAGTTTCTCGAGTAACGTAGCCACCAGATACCTAAATGCTTATTATTTGTAAATAATATGTTATATTTTTGTCTATATTTATTGGATTATTTCGTGTTATGAAATTGTATTCAATATTTTACAGACCTTGGTCTACTTATTTAAAATTTATAATAGTATAAAAACTATTGAGTAAAATATTGCCAATTTTTCTGTGCATGTTGTGAAGACTCGAAGATATATGTAAAATATATATTTTTAGCTCTTACTAAATAGCTTAGATAATAATTAATGGTACATTTGTACTCTATAATAGTTGATAATGTTGAATTTTATATATCAAAATAATTCGGTAATAGTGTTGTAATAGTTTATTTGCTAGGCACATTTTATTTATTTTGATCCAGTTTTTTTCGAACAACGAATGACGGAATGAGTTATTTGAGACCGGTTTCTAAGTGGGCAATTTAATTGCTGGATCCCGCATCCGTCTGAAAATTTACCAATATTACAAAAAAGGTTTTGTCTTGGAGAATTTTTTTGCTTAATGTACAAAAACATTTATCAATATAGTAATTTTACCCGGCAAAATAAAGACAATTAAGGAGAGATGTAACTTATTCAATTGACTAAAATATTAAAAAAATACAACTCATTATTATGAGAATATTTTGATTTTTAATATCCTTACTTCGAAGCGATCGCTTATTCCTTCGCTTCTTTCCTACAATACATATTTATATATTTATCATTTATTATATGTGGATTGTAATAAATAACATTGGTTCTTCACGTGCCACAAATTTTACTCCGAAAAATTGTTTGGTAATCATGGTAAATTTTGTGCATCAAAATTATTTGGTAATAATGGTAAATCTTGTGCATCAAAATTATTTGGTTATCATGGTAAACCTCGTGCATCAAAATTATTTAGTAATCATGGTTAACCTTATTGTGCATCAAAATTATTTGGTAATCATGGTAAACCTCGTGCATCAAAATTATTTATTAATCATGGTTAACCTTATTGTGCATCAAAATTATTTGGTAATCATGGTAAACCTTGTGCATCAAAATTATTTGGTAATAATGGTAAACCTCGTGCATCAAAATTATTTAGTAATCATGGTTAACCTTATTGTGCATCAAAATTATTTGGTAATCATGGTAAACCTCGTGCATCAAAATTATTTAGTAATCATGGTTAACCTTATTGTGCATCAAAATTATTTGGTAATCATGGTAAACCTCGTGCATCAAAATTATTTAGTAATCATGGTTAACCTTATTGTGCATCAAAATTATTTGGTAATCATGGTAAACCTCGTGCATCAAAATTATTTAGTAATCATGGTTAACCTTATTGTGCATCAAAATTATTTGGTAATCATGGTAAACCTCGTGCATCAAAATTATTTAGTAATCATGGTTAACCTTATTGTGCATCAAAATTATTTGGTAATCATGGTAAACCTTGTGCATCAAAATTATTTGGTAATAATGGTAAACCTCGTGCATCAAAATTATTTAGTAATCATGGTTAACCTTATTGTGCATCAAAATTATTTGGTAATCATGGTAAACCTCGTGCATCAAAATTATTTAGTAATCATGGTTAACCTTATTGTGCATCAAAATTATTTGGTAATCATGGTAAACCTCGTGCATCAAAATTATTTAGTAATCATGGTTAACCTTATTGTGCATCAAAATTATTTGGTAATCATGGTAAACCTCGTGCATCAAAATTATTTAGTAATCATGGTTAACCTTATTGTGCATCAAAATTATTTGGTAATCATGGTAAACCTCGTGCATCAAAATTATTTAGTAATCATGGTTAACCTTATTGTGCATCAAAATTATTTGGTAATCATGGTAAACCTCGTGCATCAAAATTATTTAGTAATCATGGTAAACCTCGTGCATCAAAATTATTTAGTAATCATGGTTAACCTTATTGTGCATCAAAATTATTTGGTAATAATGGTAAACCTCGTGCATCAAAATTATTTAGTAATCATGGTTAACCTTATTGTGCATCAAAATTATTTGGTAATCATGGTAAACCTCGTGCATCAAAATTATTTAGTAATCATGGTTAACCTTATTGTGCATCAAAATTATTTGGTAATCATGGTAAACCTGGTGCATCAAAATTATTTATTAATCATGGTTAACCTTATTGTGCATCAAAATTATTTGGTAATCATGGTAAACCTTGTGCATCAAAATTATTTGGTAATAATGGTAAACCTCGTGCATCAAAATTATTTAGTAATCATGGTTAACCTTATTGTGCATCAAAATTATTTGGTAATCATGGTAAACCTCGTGCATCAAAATTATTTAGTAATCATGGTTAACCTTATTGTGCATCAAAATTATTTGGTAATCATGGTAAACCTCGTGCATCAAAATTATTTAGTAATCATGGTTAACCTTATTGTGCATCAAAATTATTTGGTAATCATGGTAAACCTCGTGCATCAAAATTATTTAGTAATCATGGTTAACCTTATTGTGCATCAAAATTATTTGGTAATCATGGTAAACCTCGTGCATCAAAATTATTTAGTAATCATGGTTAACCTTATTGTGCATCAAAATTATTTGGTAATCATGGTAAACCTCGTGCATCAAAATTATTTAGTAATCATGGTTAACCTTATTGTGCATCAAAATTATTTGGTAATCATGGTAAACCTTGTGCATCAAAATTATTTGTTAATCATGGTAAATCTTGTGCATCAAAATTAGTTGGTAATCATGGTAAACCTTGTGCATCAAAATCATTCGGTAATAATATCGAATTTGGTGCATCAAACTCAAACATGGTTACGTTGGGGACGCCAGCAGGATTTGGGTCCATTATACTCTTCCAAAGAGGTGCTCTACGTAGAATTAAGGTGGGTTTGCAATCTGTTCAAGAAAATATTAATTCGTTTCTTGAAATACCTGCGTTGTAAATATTTTAGGTGTATAGTAAAGGATTTTTTAAAACATAAGTATATGGTATATTTGGTACAGTAAAATTATTTGATAATAATGGTAAATTTGGTGCATCAAATTTTTTGGTTGTAATGGTATATTTGATACATCATATCAAGTAAAGACAATTTTTTGTAATCCATCCACTGCAAATTGATGTAAGAGATCTGTGTAATGTATGTAGGTACATATGTAATGTTTATATTATGTAGATGGGAGTTGTTCACAGAAGATGGAGCATGTGGTTGATGGCCGTATAATTGTTTGGTTTCTCTTTCTTCGCGGTATGTGGTTCATGTACCACGTGCTGCACACACACTCACACACACACATAGTACATTTTAATATACAATTCTATATTGGCCAAATATAACCCAACACTTAACTAACAACGCTCGGATCATCAACCGATGGTTTCTGATATGTATTAATACGTGAAGCGAAAACTACGGACCCCATTTTAAGTGTAAAACTGCGCATACGGAGGAGTTTGAGATTTGGCATAGATAAAGTTTATATGGAGAAGGAATGCAAATAGGTAAATTTAAACATTATATTATGGTCGCCCGTTGATTTAGACGTTTCATACTCTAAAACAAATTAGAATAGGACATATTGTGTTGCAAATACATTAAATTAAATAAAAAAATATTTCACGTCAAATCATAGATTGTTTACTATCATGCTGCAAATGTCAATCACATTATATCAAACGCAGTTGTTTTAAATTCATATCTAATGTGAAACAATAAGAAATGTTAGGTCCCCAAACGATAAAGTACACTTTTCAATATGTGAAAAGAAAACTTTGAATCCCTTGATGAATACATGTTTTTTTTATCATAGATCAGGAGCAATTAATTTTCAAAATTGAATGTATTTATTACATTAGAATTTTGAGCTCTAAAAGATCACTAGTTCTTAACATTCTTCTATGTCATTCGTCGTCGAATGATCTCCATTTTATGAGCGACCTTCCACATTCTTGTCTTCGTACATTTCTTCAAATGCGTATTTATTTATTACCGTTCACAATGTAATAGTAGTATAAATATCACCGAATACCTGATTTCTGGGTGCGCAGAGCGTAAATTTATGTATTTTTGATTCGTTGATTTACGTGCAAATCGCCCCCCTTCTCGGCGAAATGGTTCAAGATATTTGGCGAAAACTGAACCAAACGACACGTGTGCAAGTGAGACATGGACATGACAGAAGTCACATAAAAACAAAACAAATGCGGTTGAAATGAGATAATTAAGAAAAAATTGTTATTGGGCAATGTATACAATGAAAGAATGTATAATGAAGAAAGATGTCATTAGTAGAATGAAATGTTACACGCAGAGATAACTTAGTCATTACGGAATAATGAATAAAAAATGTCTGACGAAGAAAATATGCAATGTGGACATGAATGGAATGAGATGCCGAAGCTGTCCAAAAATGAATTGCACGACCATGTTAATGACATCCATCAAGGGACATGTTATACCTAATGCTTGATATAACGTGTATGAGATGATGTATGAATTTATAAAAAAAGTTTGCTTCGTCGTAGATCATAATTGGTTGCTGATCGCTATCTCCGTCGTTTCTATTTGAGCCGGAAAAGAGTGAAAAATGGTAATTAGCTATAATAATATTATTTTACAATTACATATAGGTACATAACACCCAATATAATCATTATATTTTATAGCTTCAATTTGTCGTGAAATTATGTTCCTATTGATTGGCTATAGATAAAATGAGCCAACTTCAACACCACCGATCGTGTTGCGTATAGAACTAAACTGCATCATATTATTACACATCATATTAATAGCATATCATCATCTGTAATCATGATCTCGTAGTAATCTTTTGAAAGTTTGAACGTGACCTTGAGTCTAAGTTCCGAGTTCTCGTGTATAAATTAATGCTAGGTCAAGTTGTAACATAATAACATCTACATGTGTTTTCATTTTAGTTAAAGATCTAATCTTTGAACTCGAACACAATTTCTCCTCGCTTTAACTAAATCGTAGCTTCATAATTATTTTCAAGCTATCAGAGAAATGTGTAATATTACAGATGTTGTCAGATAGGGGAGACAAAGAAGAAGGAATTATTGAGACCAAGTAGAAAGAATGGACTCCCAAAAGCTACCATACCTTGTCGTACATGAAATACCAGAGAGAAGAAGGATGATCAGAATTACCCCAAAAGGTGGTGCAGAAACATATTTCCGTGTATCCCTTCTTTGCCATTGTCCGCTCACCAATGTGTTTGAGAATTTTCAGTTTCAAAGTTAGTTGCAATAATTTTAAGTATCAATAAGTAACACGGGGAAAAATAGTACAAGTTTGAAGATCAAGGCGTGTGGATATTTAGATCATTGCACAGAAAAAAGTATCATTGTGAACCAGCAATATAGGAGGCATCGGTGAGATCGTTTTTTATACAGTCCTGCACTTATTCTATAACCTGAACCCATCACCTGATGTTTTCTACAGGTGGAAGGTTACATGGGAGTTCACATCATAAGCGGCAACAAACTTTGCACAAACACGCCCTAGTGGCCTTCAATGAGTTAAAGAAGAAAAAGAAGCAGACAATTCTTTTCCGTCCTTTCAGAATATTGTTAACATGATCGTGCCGATGTTTGACTTAGCGGCCAATAAAACATCGACAAGACCATTTAAATGATATTCTAAAAGAAGGAAATGTTATAAATAACAGAAGAGGAAGTATAAGACTGTGTACGACTTCCGTACGACCAGTGCTAGTCGCGGGTTCAGATGGAAATTTTCAGACCCAGAAAAGCAAATATCGCGTGAGAATTAGATATCTCTTCCGCTACAAATGGAAATTATAATTTTTAGCAGAAATCAAAGGATTTAACGCTTTATCGGGGTTCTGGCGGTTTTCCTGATTTCATTTTCACAGTCGGCCTAGTATTTTCAATGTACCTTCTTTAAAATGAGTACATTTATTTGATCAATAACAGTGTTATTTATAAAAATAAATTTGGTTCAATTGAACCCGGTTCAAAGTTTTATTCTAAAATTCAAATATTCTCATACAAGAATAAATAATTCTTGTATGATAATATTTGAATTTCAGAATAAGACATTGAACCGGGTTTAATTGAACCAAATTTATTTTTATAAATACATAACACTGTTAAGGTTTATAAATTGCACCAAAACAGATTTATTGACATAAACGATATTTTCTAACGAACACAAAAAACTTGAAGCCTCAAATGGATTTGGTTCATCAGTAGCTATATGGCAATTAGAAGACAACACAGTAATAAACAGCGCACTGATCATAGATCATATTGGATAAAAAGGACACAAAATAAATATATTTGCCCCGATTTTCACCTCCAAGAACTTGGAAACTAAAACTTGGAACTCCTAAAAACTTGGGGAGGGAATATAATATTTTCATGGTTGGAATATAATATAAAATGTGACTATGTCCCGGCGTCGTATATGCTCCGCAAGGTTAACGAAAACGGAAGACTCGCCAACAAGTTTGGTCAGCGTGGTGGTTCAACTGCCCAAACCCTCATGGACAGAAAACAAAAAGGAAGGCCCTAAATCCCCAGCAGTCTACTAACCTCTGGTCAAAGTAGCGGCCAGATTAAGACGCACACAGAGGGTGATAAGAATCACATGATAAAGCTAGGCTACCAACTAAAACTGACCCTTGCTACGTAGAAACACCAGTGGAAGTACAATAAGGAGGTCTTTGTCCAATATCGGACTCAATAAGACCGATAAGAGTAAAAAAACAAAAATTATTCATACTAATGGAAACCTCTTTCATTTAGCGTTTCGCCAGTTGTATAAAATGATTTTTCGATATGCTTAGATACTTCCTCGTCTCAAAACTACCTTCTTTCAAAAACCGTATGTGAGGTGGCAGTTTATCGAACATCTTAATACTCTGTCCCGCAATGCTGTTTGCGACCGTTGCCAGTCTCCACTTAACAGGTCTGATGTTGTTTGTACCACTCGTATTGTATCGGTGATATTCCGAGCTCAGGGGAGTATTCTTCATATTGCGTCGATTATGGCATTCCTGAATGTAGGTGCCAGCGAATGTGAGAATGTCCAAAGTATTCACGGCAGGAATCTCTTGGGCGCCAATCAGGAAAAATTGTAAAATATATAAGTTTTAAGTTTTTTGTTTTTTTATATTTCTTTATATTGAGACGACGAACATAACTATATCGCATGGATTATTCCATAGTTGATAGTCTTTGAAAATAAGAGCATAAAACTTTTGCGAAACGAATAGGAATGTAAAATATGTTCAGCAGATTGAAGAGACAGACTGTGATCTGACAATAAACCGACTTTCCGGTTATTTATTTGTTAAATTTAACACAGAATAATCTGTTGCTTGTTAATGAAAATAACATAAAATATTTCAATATTTGGCTGATAGAATAACAGAAGACCGCTCACCATTATAATATAAATTATGTGATTTTAATATCCGTGAATATTCAATTTATTTTCAAGTTTTCCAATAGGTAGGTAAGCCAATAAAATATGTATTAGGATTCTTCCGCGTATTGGCCAATACTACATTGGAATATGGTGTGTCCTCATTTACCATTATCGTGTCCAAGTCGTGAACTAATATCACGAACAGAATGTGAAATATAGTAAAATACAATATGCATAGGATTAGAAAATCACAAGTAGGTAATTATATGTCAGAAATAGATAGGATCTTCAAAAAACATCTTGAGTCATCATATTTCACTTATAGACAGTTCTAGATGAAACTTCATAGAAAAGTAATAGTGGGGACCTACCTACCTACTTTTTGGTTAGTAAAATAATAATTTTTTAAATAAAAACCAAAATTTAATGGCATTAAAACTTTTGCGCGCGCCGTTCACCGAAATGTGTCGATGTCTACAGAGGGCTGTCGAAATTTTGTAATATTGAACTGGTTCCTGTAAAGCGTGCTTCGGACGGGATTTGATCAAGAAACTGTACTAGCCTTAGCGACTCGTATCTCGTCCTCGTACAATTAATATATCAGCAATGCACACAGAAAATGGCCAACTAATTCAGACAACATCATTATAATATGTAAGTATGATATTTTTGTGCGATTTTCTTAAAAGAAAGTTGACATTTCGAAGAGAATCATGCATGGCAATAGATTCATAGATGTATCGTGCAGGAAATAAAATTTAATGTGTTTTGAAATGTTGTATGCAAAGTATCTTTATGTTCCATAATACATACAAACTGGTAGACACCAGGTACTACTGCCATGGTTATCTGAGAGCCAATAATTCTTATTGTATCATGTGCCATATAGACGGGTGAAACGAAATACAAATAGATAAAAATGAAATAAAAATGCAGTTACAAAGTTGAATGACATCAATAAATATTAATATCAGTAATAACAAAGAAGAAATGTTGGAAGTCGTTTTTGAGAAAAAAAATGATGTGCATTTGGAATAAATCGCTTGTAACGCTGTTGTATCCTACTTCATTTTTGTATTTCGTGTATTATTTATTTTCATGTGGTGTTACGTTCGTACCTACAGAGTAAAAAATAATAACAAGCAACATTATAAACTTAATATAGAGATCAGTATAGAGAAGAAAGAATACGTTTGCGGGATGAGAAGAACGTTGTTGACTAAATTTAAACAAAAAATAAATGCGATAACATCATAATATTAAATAAATTCTAAAAACTCTTGCATTTCACATAGGATGCCAAAATGAAGTTAAGTCACACAATGAGAGACTCAGTTTCTTCAGAATGCAGAGCTTGCGTAGCAATTATCAAAATTAGCAAAATTGCAAATGGTGAATTTAATGACCCAACTTAATACAGAAGACGCTTTTGGAGAAACCATGTTGAACACATGTACGACAATAGAATCGTCAGAATTGCAAGGAAAGAAATACCCAACAATGGAAGACCACCCGTAAGACCTGCGAAGAGATGGAAGGACAGCTGGACCTCCTTCTCCCAGGACAGTCCACATTCACAAACAGATCAAATGACCTAATACGCCATGAAGAAGAATTTAAACGTAAAGCCGAATCACTTGGAAAAGGGAACTAATCAATTTAAGACTAAGTAGCGCTAATGAAGGTCAGTATATTATTCTCTATACAGCTAGTACATGTTATACCTAACAGAGTTTCGACAACGACACCATAGGTTGATTTATCAACAGAATTGCCTACTTATATACAGGAATAATTTTGTCACATATTAATATAACTGATCGATTTTCAATTTTTAAAATTGCATGTTCGTGTAAAAACTGCGAAGTCTTAATGCCTGTTATTTTTACCTTAATTGCATTAACCAAATTCGGAAAAATATGTTTGAAAATGGCAAAATCATGACTAGGTGAAGAGTAAAAGATAAACTCTTTTCTATTGTAGTAATGTGAATGACTTTTGGAAGTAGGTAATGTTTAAATTGTATCATCAATCAAATCACCACAGCGCAGACCATAAAATCGTACAACAAAGACAAGAAATGTCAGTGACAATGTCTTTGAACTTGGATATATGTAATGCAAATATCACTTTTGTTACGCGGACACGACACTCTATCGCCTACAGAATTGCTAATCGGTAGAGATGTGCTTCTAACAGCAATATCATGCGCAACAATTGGGTTGGTTGGAAAGTCATTCAGTTTTCTAAATCTCGTTGATACTAAAATTAAATCAAGGCGTTTCAGGTGTACATGAACGGTCGAATTGGATAAATTTAATCCCTCAGCGATTTAGCAAGTCAAGCAATTTGTCGTTGTTGTTAATTTTTTCCTTCATCAGCTTCAACTGTCCTTCAATATCGACATTTCCGAAACGATATTTCGACAACATTTTTTGGCACTGGTGCTCTGTGGTGAACAGAATTTATTTAATATTATGCCAAAAATGCATCTTTTAATTTTCTACATTTGATACGGGATCGTCATCGGCCCATATTTGTCCTAGCTCTCCTACTCCACTCCTCTCGTTCCTGTGCTTTTGGTCTATGGTCGCCTCTCGTTCCCCACTCCATCAGTATTTTCGTTCATCTATTGTCATTCATTCTTGCCATGTGTCCTATACCCATATCCACTTTGATAGGCAACTAAACATTACCTATTTTGTAGATTTTTTTTATCCAAACTAGCCGTGCTATATCAGCCGTTAAAATATGTATTTACTTAGATCAAAATATAACAAAAATAATATATTCAACATCACTACTTCACTAAACAGAGTTTGTTCCGAAGCAATACCTGGAAAGGTTGTATAGTTATTACATTTTATATTTTTTAAATAAAACATGCATGTTATACATAAAAAATACAATAAAAAACAACAGCCATCACTGTAGAAGAATCACAATAAAAAATAACTACAAAAAATAACAATATGAATGATAGAGAGGCAGTTTTTGTTATACATATATGCGTAGTGCGAAATAAGAGAAAAATCTTTGGCAAAAATTTGGTATTCATTTACCGAACTCGATAGCTACCCGATATTTTGCTCCTTGTGTCCTTCGTCCTGTGTTCTTTGTCTTGTGTTCTTTCGTTTTTAAAAAATAAATATATGATTGATCTAGTGCACAGTCCAGTATGTCCAGAACTTTGAAAGATTTACAAAGGTTTTCAGAGTCTAGTAAAGTAAGGTAATTACTGCGCCACCCTTGCATATTAAATTTGGGACAATTACACAATTTTTAAAATTTCTAAAATTATGTATAAATAAGTTTTTTATTTTACTATCTGCGTATTCAATGTGAGGTTCCCATCTTAATGAAAACGCGGATAAGCGTAATGTTGGCTGTGATCAAATACAATAAAGTTTTCCGTTTGAAACGAAATGACTTTTCTAACCACTTATTGGTTTCATTGACATTCAGATATCACAAATGATTTTGACTTTTTATTATCATCCATCGTCCACAAACCAACCAACGTGGTCTCGTGTCTTGTTTGATATGTTCCGACCTGATGTCTCCACTCTCCACAGAGTCATGGACATTTATCTGAATGACAATCGTTTTTATTCAGCAACTGGATCACGATTAATTTAGTGAAAGTGTTTCTTGAACCAAAGGGTATATAGCTTCAGTCATGTTCTTACTTTTAAAAACGTTCATAAAGTTTATTTTTTATCTATTCGGTCGGACATTTGTGTGTAAATGATTCATTTATAAGATAAAAATCGGTTGTTAATTATCTCTAGTATTTAATTTATTACATTTAGATTAAGTAAAAATTGTATTTTATCGATCGCCTTAATTAACACGAAATAAGGTTGGTTGTTTTTCTTCAGTGCTGTGATATTTGATTTGTAGCAAATGATAAATGGGTATTTAAGAAAACCAAACCTTTCTTTTTTCCGAAAACTAGAAAGGCATCGAACTCACCTTTTTTTACTTATAAGAAAGCTTTCTTCTTCTTGTTTTCCTCAGCAATTGTACCAGATAATGATGCGGGGTCCACTTTCTGCGTCTTACGCTTCCACCTACCTCGGTTCTGCGCATCCTCTGGGATAACTCCGTTACTTAGCATATAATAATAATAAGTTATTTGTATAGCGCCGTTTAATGATTCGAGATGATACCAAGGGCGCTGGTTGTTTTATGTTGTGTTGCTCTCTGAAACAAATCTGTTTTTAGTCCTTTAGTGAAAATGCTCTTGCTTTGAGCACTGCGGACATCTAGAGGCAGTGAATTCCACTTAATCGGACCACTCACACTATCCTTCCTCACCTCATAATAAAGCATTTGTTGATTTAGGTATCAGCAGACAGTGTTTTAATTCATAAAAAGTATCTATAATAATATCTATTGTTCAAATGCTGATGCGTCCTACGATTAGTTTTTAACTTGAATAGTTTCTACAATATCGTATGGGGTATATAGAGAGAAACGTATTATTATAAGCGTTTTTGCAATAATAAGCTTTGTTATTATAAGGTTTCACTCTTTTCTATTATTGTATTCGAGTGTCCTGTAAGAGCCGGGTAAACGAAAATATAACAGGCAACAATAACATCTCACATAGTTCAGCAATGAGGTTCACCACACATTCTGAATGTAGTGCCTTTTTAGGTGAGACGAGACTGGTGTGTGGGTATACACAGATGTGTTGTGCTCCTCTTTATAAGGTAATGCGCACCCGCACACCTTTCGCTGGTTACCCCACATTGTGGGATATGCCGTGATGGTATGAATGTATGAATGTTTTTGCAATGAAGTATCGTATAAATAATTTAGCATACAAAACGTGACCCAGGTGTAAAAATTTGTCGAAACTTTACATAACGTACAATAAATTTCTCTTGAAGGTATAGTGAGACATGTCGATCAAATACTATTGTAGGTTAGTACATACATATAACTTTCCATCACGTATCAACAACAGCATGTTGTGCTAACTTTTTTCAGCGTCGTGAATTTAAAAATAAATATATGGTCGACATAATTAACATATACACACACACATACCAACACGGTATATACCATAACTTGGGGTAACCAGCGGCAGGTGTGCGGGTATGCATTAGTTTAAAAAGGAACACGAGACATGACGTGTGTGTCCACACGCAAGTCTCGCCTTACCTAAAAAGGCAACATTCAGAATTGGTGGTGAGCCTCATAGCTGAACTTTTTGAGGTGTTATTTTCGATTACTCGCGTCTCTTACGGTAGGTACACTCGAAAACGATGATAATAGAATATAGTGGAAGCAATATTCTATGCCGGGGTCTCACAGCAACGTAATTCTCAACTCTCAAAATAATAACAATTTTATTCTGTAATCATTGGGTCATGAAATGTCATGTAACCTAAAGAAGACGATATAGTTTCCTAAAATATCAGTTTAAAAATATTTATACTTAATTCATAATGGTTTAGGATAATTTATTTAATACCCATATTAATACCATAACTCGGTATTTCTAAAAAGGATTTTTTTTATTCAACTTTCATAAAAAAATGCCTTTTATATTCGAACATGTCCATAAATAATATAACATGTCAGCCATTGACACACCTCTACTGAGCAAATTCCAAAACATTTCAAATCAACCTCGCTGTGTCTTTTTTTCTCTCGACTTATTAACTAATAATATTCATGAGGTCTCAATTGAAATTTTATATTAGTTTTTTTTCTTCAAATGACTTAAGTTTGAGATAAAATACATATGTAATGTATTATGTATTTGTTATTATACAATGTTAATATAGTGGCGAGTTTCGACCGTTTTACACTATCGAGAAAATAGTCGAGAAAATATTTCCATAATTTTTTTTAAATACCTACTTACCTACATGTTTAACATTTTTTTTTTGCTTACATTATCTTTTTCATGTTAATTGTTATTGTTTATTATTTCGTTTTTTATAGGTATTCATTTGTTATTATTTTTTTATTTCATTTGTTACGGATATTACCTAAGCCGTATATTGAAATTGAAAATTGAAATTGAAAAGTTTATGTATGGATAAGGTTATGTACTATGCATTTATGTATAAATAGGGTTATATATAATTTTTAGCATCTTATTTGCTGTTTTGTTTCTTGGAATTTTTCTAATGCATTTTATAAATTTTTTTACTGCACTTATTGTTTTTATTACATATATATAATTTTAAGCTTTTTCCATTTCTTTTGATCCTCTTGCTTTGTTGTATTTGTCATGTTTGACATACTGTTATTTGAATTTTTAGTTTTTTGGAGTGAATTTGAATTGTTTGATAGTATTTTTGTGCTTTAGTTTCTTCAATTTTTTTGTATTATTTCTTCTTTTTTTATTTTTTCCCTTCTTGTTTTACTGTGTGTTTTTATCATGTTTCAATAATGTTCATTATGTTTGTGTAAAAGGCTACTAAGCCGTAGACTAAAGTAAAATAAAATAATAATAAAAAAATATAATAAATAACCAATTTCTGTTTATTGAGTGTGAGAATATTTCATATAGGTAGTTATACTAAATACTAAGCAATTCGTTATTGGGTGCGTGTTAAATTAATATTTGACATAGTATTTGTCAGTAATTGAGACTCAGAAGGCTTGGACATGTGGGAAGAATGAGTTAGGAACTGCCCGAAAGAAGAGTCGTTCACCATAGACCAGAGGGTGTGAGGCTTAGGGGGAGACCCAAGCTGAGATGGATGGATTTCGTCCCGGGGGACCTGAACTCTTTGGGCTAGGTCAATTGGAGACTTGGAGCTGCTGACAGATCGGAATGGCCAAGAATTCCTTTGGAGGGCAGGTCCCACTTTGGGATGTGAAGCCGATGATGATGACGACCTTTCAGTTATGTGACAAGCTATACAAAATCAAATATAATAAACTCATTAAGACCAAATTAATAACTTTTTTCAAGTTGTTGAATTCAAATGTAACTTCAAAATTTGGGGAGGGTTTGAAAAGCACGAGCGACTTTGTATTTAACTAGTTGCATGTAACACATGAGATCCAACAACTGTTTTTTGCTTGGTTGGTATAATTTTCGCCAAACATTTTAAACTAGCTTCCGGTTACGCAGAGCGCAAATTTGTGTATTTTCGCTTTGTTGGTTTACGTGCAAATCGCCCACCTTCTCGGCTAAAAGTTCAAGATATTTAGCGATACCTATATATGTACAAACTCCCCCCTCCACGACGAAAATTGTCAAGGTATTTGCCAGAATTATGATAAAATATTCTTTAACATGTTCATAATGTAAGACACAACCAATATCAATTTATGTAACGAAATTCATAGTATTGAATCTTCTAACAACATCACGACAGTCAAAATAACAAGGATGTTTATATAATATTTATGTATAGATACCCATCTCGTAGTTATAAACTTGTAGTAAGGTGTAATAACCTCATCTTTGACTATTTGTATAGCTAATTATATGTAGGTAGGTATATTCAATAGCATATATAGTATTCAGATATCCACTAAGTATATAGGTAATATAATAGTTGGTACATAATTAGCATTCATATTATAA
This sequence comes from Molanna angustata, assembly GCA_963576475.1. Lineage (NCBI taxonomy): Eukaryota > Metazoa > Arthropoda > Insecta > Trichoptera > Molannidae > Molanna > Molanna angustata. Next base: position 303,181 of record OY754988.1, read on the forward strand.
TATGCAAGATGGTTCACTGTCTCTTTATATACCTACCTATTATCTATTTATTCTACGTACATATATGTATGTATGTTTCTATATATACTTATTAATATGTTTTCGTTAGAAGGTCAATGCCATTATAGCCTTCACCGTGAATTGTTAACCAATATCACCATATTATTGAATAGTGGAGAGGCATTATTTTACATTTTTTTATATTATAGTACCTTATGTTAAGCAACCCATCCTTTAAAAAAGTGATTTGCACAAAATGGAAGATGACTTAATTTTCGTCGTTCTTCCTATTATACGATAATGAGCACACGCACACCCGTCGCTGGATATTTTATTTTATTTTAATTTTGCAATCCTTCTCGGACAACGAACAAATACCTATTATATCAAATATTTATTTAACAAGCACCCATTAACAAGTTACCACATTCTGGAGAATTGTGATATTTATATCATCTCACACATCAAGACTGAAAACACATTTAAAAACAGTGTCTCCACTGGGAATCGAAACCGGGACCTTTCCCACATTATGAATTAATGAATATTAAGTTTTCACTTATCAAAGTCTTTTGTCAAGATAAATTTAGACTTACGCCTATCATTTGCCTTTCCATGGATCTCTGAGTGCATTTTAGCTTATGTATGGTCCTCGCAGTTAGCGTGATAGTTTCTAGACCATACGTAAGCACAGGCAGGACACATGTTTCAAACATTTTTCTTTCAGACATGTGGGAATATCTCTGTTTTTTAGGACATGTTTAAGTTTCCCAAAGGCTGCCCAACCTAGTCCGATCCTTCTGGGTATTTCTGCTGTCTGGTTATCTTTTCCTAATTTTATCTAAAAATAATATAGAATTAGAAATGAAGAAATCAGACGCCAGACAAAAGTTCGAGTCGAGTTGCAAAACTATAATGGCAATGGGCAGGTCATGTTGCCAGACAGGGTACGGACAGATGAGCACCCAGAATTCTAAATTGGAGACCATGGGATATGAAAAGGGGAATAGGCCGGCCCCAGAAAAGGTGGGCCGATGATATTGTCCCTGTCGCTGGAAACAGATGGGTTCAAAAATCACAAAAAAAAGACGAGTGGAAGTTTTTAGAAGAGGCCTACATCCAGCAGTGGAGAGATGGCTGAGGAAGAAGAAGAAGAAGAAGAAATTTAGACACTGTTAAAAAATAGGACGATTCATGACAAGGTAAGAAATGAGGACACTAGGAAATTAATAATGTTAGATGAGGAAATGTCAACGCAATAGAAGTTTGGTGGCAGAGCAGATAGCGCGCTGGGTTAGCAAGTTAGTAAAAAGTAGACGCAAGCACGAATCCTATCACGACCGATATCGTTTACCAATAGCACAAGCATTTATGTTTAATTTAGGGGTTGTATGAGGATGTTTATGTACTTGTTACAAGGAAATATCCATTATTTAAAAATAAAATAAAAAATGAGATGGTTTGGCCACAAGGGAAGAATGAACGAAGGACACCTGACAATTAAATATAAGTACAAAGCTGACAGGAATGAATGGAATGAGAGGAAGGGGTCGTCTAATGGAAGGATGAAACGACCACGTGAACGAATATAACATTATTTATAATATCTATTTACATTTAATATTTTCAGTTTAAAAATACGCGCAAATGGAAGCCTTCACATACTTGTATATAATTATTATCTATTAGTCGTCGTGAAAGTAATTTAAATTATTACCTACTTTAATTACACAAACATAAATTACGCAATAATTTAATTACGCAATATTACACCACTTTAAATAACCGCAAATTAAAACTAATTAGTAGGTACCTACCTATATAGTATTATAACACTTTTATTGTAAGTTATTGTCAAAATATTATGCATAATACATAAATGGAGTGTAATGTATATATGTGTCATTTTTCTCACAAAATTATATATAATGACATTTGCCGAAGAGGTGTCGGCAGACCCCAGGCAAGGTGGTCTGATGACATCAAGAAATGTGCCGGAGGGAGATGGATGCAGTGTGTCCAAGACAGGGAGTTGTGGAGGATCAAGGGGGAGGCCTATGTCCAAGAATGGATAAAACAGGCTGAAGAAGAAGAAGAAGACATTTTCCTACCTGTTATTGACATTTTATTTTATTTATTTATTTAACTTTTTGTACATAATATAAACAAATAAAATGCACACTATCGGGCTTATTGCCATTAGGCAATTTCTTCCAACCAACCAGATTACAAAGTATTACAACATTGTGTATGTACAACAGCAAATAAATAAGAATACGTTGATATGTTATAAAAATATAAAAATACTTGGTTAAAGTTCTATTATATTTATTGGATTATTGACGCGTTTCGTGCATAGCACATCGTCAGAATAATTATTATTCTGACGATGTGCTTTGCACGAAACGCGTCAATAATCCAATAAATATAATAGAACTTTAACCAAGTATTTTTATATTTTTATAACATATCAACGTACAATGGAGTTCTATCAAGAATTGTCGATCGACAAACTAAACTTATTAAATTAGAATAAAAAAAAGATCAAAGAAAATACGTATAACACTTAAATGTGTAAATTATTAAGCCATGAATTTTAACATTTTGTAAAACGAAAATAAGTTTCGTAATTTTATGAAAATCTAACGGTACAAAATATTAATATGGAAGTATTATTTTATTTGCTACCGGTAAATATACAATATTGAGTATATTATGAATAATTTACCGCTATAGTTATTTTATAGTATAAAGCATTACTGCACTTCATACATATGTACATTCATATTAAGTATTAAAGTAGGTACCTATGTACCTGTATAGTCCCAGGCAATTATAATCGGTAGTCCTTGTCTGTTGTCATCTATAAAGAATTTGCAACTCCCACTGCTGTATATCAATGCATACCTTATACCAGGGCTGTAAAAGATCTTGGAATCTTCATCGATGATGACCTTTCGTGGCATGAACAGGTATCGCATGTCAGCAAATCTATTTTCTTTGCCCTATTTAAAAATTTCCTTCCATTCCGTTGTAAAATATGTAACTCTAGCTCAATCACTTCTTCTTCCATTGCTTGATTACGCCGATGAATGTTATTTGGATGCTAATGAAGTGCATCTCAATAAACTTGAACGTATTCAAAATATATGAATCAGATTCATCTTTGGGTTGAAAAAATTTGATCATAATAATATATCATCTTACCGCAATCACCATTACTAGCCCAAAATACGCCAGCGGTGCAATATACATACACATTCTGTCACTATTGTACAATATTATCTGTAATCCGAACTTGTCACAGTACCTACCTTAAAAACAAATTCACTTATTTATCCAATCATCGACTACCACTCCGATCTGCTGAACGTTCAACACTATCCATCCCTGTGCATAACACCGAATTTTTCAGCTCGTCGTTCGAAGTACAATCAATGCGACTATGGAATAGTCTAAGTACGGATATTGCGTCGTTTAACTCACTTTGAAATTTCAAGAAAAAACTAATGAGGGAGTTTTTATCCCTTAACATCTGATCCCGATTTCCCTTTTTTGTTCTTTTCTAATCCTTTTTTGATATGATGCCATAACAACTGTCATTCTTGCCAATGCAACTGTCATGGTTGCCATAACAACTGTCATTCTTGCCAATGCAACTGTCATGGTTGCCATAGCAACTGTCATTGTTGCCATAGCAACTGCCATGATTGCCATAGCAACTGTCATGATTGCCATAGCAACTGTAATTGTTGCCATAGCAACTGCCATGATTGCCATAGCAACTGCCATGATTGCCATAGCAACTGTCATTGTTGCCATAGCAACTGCCATGATTGCCATAGCAACTGTCATGATTGCCATAGCAACTGTCATTGTTGCCATAACAAATGTAAAAAAAGAAGAATAAGAATTAGAATATAGTATATATTTTGTGTCGACCTGACACAAAAGGTCTACATAAAAGAAGAAGAAAAATTAGATTGCGGGAAATAGTTTGTGTATTGAATGTGTATTGAATTTAATCTAAAATATATAATCTTTAATACACTTATATTTATTTCTCTACTACTTCATTTATGAAAACCTGAGTTATTTAATAATAATGACATTTTTTCAATAAATAGTATCATTTGTAATTCTACACAGAGAAACCTATTAGGTACATGTTTTCATTAATAATTTTAAATTAAAAAAATAACAGCTATTGAATAAACCAAATTAAGTACAGTGGTGATATAGTAAAATGTGGAAAATAAGAAGAAGAAGTGTCGGCTTTCGTGGCTCAGTTGGATAGTTATCTGACTGCTGAGCCAAATGTCTCGGGTTCGATTCCCGGTGGAGACACAGTTTAAATTGTTTGAAGTCTCCAGAATATGGCAACATGGTAATGGTGCGTGGTAGTTCCCCGAGGAGCAATAAAATACGTTGATATAATACTATCTCCCTATTTGGGATTGGCAGACAGAACCAAACGCCAGACTCCTCTCTCTTTCTCGATTCATCACGTCAATACATCGTCTCATTACACGCTCTTCTGTTATTCATACTTTTAAAATTACATTTATGTGATTGTGTCAACTTTTCCTTTTGACATCTCCACTTTCGTTCCTTTTTTTAACAGCCTAATATACTTCATCACTCATTCTTTCTATGTGGCCAAAACACCTTGGGGTATTTATTTTCATCTTACGATATCTCTTTCAATCATACATTCTCATTTCTTATTCTATCATACATCGTTTTACAACACATTCGTCTTTGTTGTGACCTTATTAAACCGCGTTAATTCAACTTTCATGCGTCTTCTTCTATGTCCATGTCTTACTAGCATACATTAGACTAATGCATACAAATGTTATAAATTTTAACTGATATAGAATAGTGTAGTCATTGATTAACATATATAGTTAAATTCTGATCGCGCATTTAAATTTTAATGAAAATTCATATTTAATTCAGTAGGTTTTTTTGCTCTCTAAGGATTGAATTAAATAAATTAAATTAATTTAAATAAGGTCATATTGGTCAGTTGTTTTAAATTGAAATCTAAATCTCAATATTAAGAAATCATTTGCTAACCCTATTTTTCATTTCTCGTATAGGTATAATGTCCAAACAATTAATGCCATATGTATTAACTCAATTTGATTTATAGAAATAGTGTCTTTCATAATTAGAAGCTATTAAAATCGCAAATGTATCATTTGCATCATTTTCGTGCTCATTAAAATTTAAACGTTTTTTAGTTAGATATAGGTATCATGTGTTTAAATTTTTAACCCATGTTCAGAATAACAAATAATATTAAAATGACAAAGTGGACATACCTAGTTCAAAGTGAATCTTTTGATGAACTTATGTGTATTTTTAATGATTTTTAAGACATTTAAGATTTTAACGTGTCGTCAGAATTGAACCCATTATTCGTAATTGTCAAAAGTTCCCGTATAATTCTGATGTGGAATCTCATTTGATTTCATAAAGTCTATTGATAAGTTATTAGCTGTTTTTAGATGGATTATTGACAGATCGGTTAGTCAACTTGATTTGCAATTGTTGCGATCATTTTTGGTTTCGGATTTCTATCCTGCCTCGTCTGATTTCACGACCCTATAAATGTAAAATATATTTGTAAAGATAGAAATTAATGGTGCTCGATTATTTCTGTATGAGGTTATGTGATAATATAATATAATATGTTCCATGCGCTATAACGATGTTTAAAATTAATAAAATTACAATTTGATATTAGTTCAATGACTTTAGTTTATCAAACGGATACTTCAATTATAATATGATTTAATGTAATCATACATTGGAGGGACCACGTACCCAGAATGGACTGTATAGTATATAGCAGCAAATGAAATACCTTCTGATCGCCGCCTACCCGGAACCGCCCAAGAGATGGAAGGATAGTAAAGTTAGAGGTACTTCGTCATCTCAGGAGGCATATTTTTTGTATTACAGACCAACAGGTCTACTAAACGAAGAAGAAGAGCAATTATACATTCACAAATGGATACTTTGTACATTTTCATTCAAATGCATTTTAGAAATACTGTCCCTATATAACATTATTTAAAATTTGTATAAATAACAGTGGGTTTCGGTGTTAAATATACTCTATCGTCAAGTTATAATCTTTGATTCAACTACAATCGATAGAAACGAATATTTTATATGATCGCATATTACACTCGTAGAATTAGGGAGTCGAATATATTTTTTGTAATTTTTTTAATACCTCAATAGAGACGAAACAGGAACATCTATTTTTTTTTTTTCCAAATAAAAAATAATTAGGTACATAAGCCATAATTACATAACAATATTAATACAAAATACAATACAAATAAAAAATATATAAATATTAGGTATATACTTGGATATATTGCCTCACTAGGCAAAAGCCTGTTCCGAGGCAATGCCTATTCAAAATGAGTAGCTGTGCAAGTATTTAGTCAGTCAAAATTTCGTCCGATTTTATTTTTTATTTAAAAGAGAACCGGGAATTCAGATACCTATCTACAGGGCTTACGACCTGTCACCGGCTGGTTTGCGTGATCACTTTTAGCGCTTGCACTACGTTCACAAAATATACCTTTTTTTATTTTCCTTACCAATCCAAATTATGAAAATTCTATATATTTAACAAAGTAACTAATAAAACTCATACTTGTCTTTTTAATGCCCCTCTATCCTGGACAGGGTCGGGCATCCTTCTACATATGCGTCAGGATCTTCTGTCCTGGGTTGTCACAACGGTAACACTCTGAGCCACCAGCTCCTTCTCAATACTGTGCCACCATGTTGCTGTGGGTCTGTCTCTACCCCAAGATCTAGCTGGGATGTTGAGCGCTTTCCTTACAGAATAATATCTTCATCTCTGCGCCTCACTTGACCATACCATCTCATCCTGTTTTCTTACAGCTTTTCAATTATCGGTGCCACTTAAAATGATCCTCTAACATACTCATTGTTGATTCTGTATATCCGTGGTAGGTACACCATCTGCCCAGCGCACCATTTTCATTTCAGTTGTATGCGACTGTTGCTCAAGCTTAAAGTGATAAATTAAACCAGTCGATGACAAGTCGTAAGCCCTGTAGGTGCCTAATTTCTCGGTTCTCTTAAAAAATATATGATTAGGTTTCCCTGGGATGGGACTAAAACTGAATAAACGTTAACGAAGTGAGTTTCAGAGAGTATTTAAATTTATTTCACTATAAAAAAAGTTACATGTACGTACATTGAATAAAATATACAACAAAACCTGATTGTGAATAAAATATACAACAAAAACAATTATTTGACATAAAAATGAGTGTTGCTATTGAAATAAAATTGAAAATGAAACAATATATATTTCCGTTTCGTCTCTATTGAGAAAATTTGTCAAGAAATGTTTATTTTATACATTCATTAACACAAAGTGGTCTTTCTTTCTTTCTTTTTCGTGTCCGGCTAAGCTCTACCACTCCAATAAGCAGCGACTGACACAAAGTGGTTATTTGACATTTTGATAGTTATATTATGTAATTTTAAAAACTTATAAGATACTTATTACTTTATTTATTTACGAGAGTAAAAAATAGTATTTAGTATCCAGTAGTAGTCAGTAGCATAAACGAAAAGAAATATTTTTAGATAGCTAATGTAATTAATGCGAGATGTAACGGATATTGCAAATATCCTCAATTATTATTAACTAAATATGGATTCCACTTTTGCAACATAACTCGTACTTTTTCATCTCAAATAATAATTATCCTCGCATTTAGCTCAAATCTCAACATAACACAATATGTATGTTTAATGATACATAATTGTACAACTATTTCATTTATTCGATGAGAAATAATAATGGTGGTTTTTTTTACCAATTCTCCGAGACAATTAGATACACTACACTACACTACTTAGTGTAACTCGTAAGACGAATAAAGTTTTATTTATTTAAAAGAAAAATTAATTATTGGTAAAAAAATAATGAAGATATTCCACAATACAAAAAAACAATGAAAAAGCTGTACTTAAGTATGAGTTGAATATCGCTTAAACAAATTAAATATTAATCATAGTGTAAATATTGAAACAGTCATAGTATATGTACCTACATTAAAATTATCATAGTGATCATTCAAATAGTATCTAGGTACCTAATAGTGTACCTAACTATTACCTATGCACATTAGATACAATTATCATAGTGTAATGTGTACCTACAATGTACCTGCAATTAAATGGTCAGTGTATAGTGTGCAATGGAAAAATATTGTATTAATGTCTTGGCAATTCTTATATTTTTACAAAAAAAAAATACAATAAAATATGAAAAGAAAAATTACAGTAAAATTCGATATAAATCATGTAATTTACTTTCTTTTTCATTGTAAAAAAATATCGAATATTTTTTTAATTGGATATACGTAAACATTGGATTTTGTTCCCTGTCGGGAATCAAATGATATTTTTACTGACAAACTTTTAATATCTCAATAGAGACGAAGTTGGGATATTATAGAAGAACCAGTGACAGGTCGTAATCCCTGTAGGTGCCTTGAGTTCCTGGTTCTCCTATAATATTCCAACTTCGTCTCTATTGAGATGTTAAAAGTTTGTCAATAAAATGTAAAAAATATGTCCAAACAAATTTGTAAGAGCCTCGATTAATATTTTGAAAGACTCCTGGCCTTGTAACCTTAATAATAATAATTAATAAATAATCAATATTTGTAGCGCCGTTTTATGGTGTAAGACCATTCCAAGGGCGCTTTTGCTTATTTGTTGGCTCTACGAAACAAATAAGTCTTAAGCGAAAGGCTCCAAAACTCTCCACGCATTTCCCAATGCAATTTATTATATTTAATAGTTCCCATTACACTGAAATCACGATCAAAGTAAGCCGCCTTCTTGGATCTTTCTAATTCCTGTAAAGAATTGGTATTCTGTGATTCTGACGATCTTAATGTTAAGCGTCTCTCTGATGGTACATTCAATATACATAGTGCTGAGCTAATTCAAGCAGAGCCTTCAAATCAAATAAAAAAAATCTACTTAAATGCAGTTTGCACACATGTTGAAAGTCAGAAGGTACATAAAAAACAAATAATATAATGTACACTGGTACAAGATTAAACAATAAACACGAGCAGGCCGATTAACACCACGCATTTTTGTCATTTATGTACTGATCCAGTCTACATATAATATGCCTTTCTGATAAGAGTTTCTTTAATATGACATTTAAATTTTCTGTCATATAAGTTTGCTATATTCTTCTTATTATATTAGATCGTAGATCTGTTTTTTGAGAAAGTTATTCCTGTGAAGCTGAGGTCCAGCTATCCCTCCACCTCTTCGCTGGTCTTCCAGGGAAGCGATGCCCTGGTGGGATTTCGTTTGATATATTTTGTGGAATATTATTGTGAAGTGAACAATCGAGCACACTTTGTAATATATTCGCTCTGGACACCTCAACCAGTACAGTTCGTTTAGGAGAGGTGTAATGTGGCATATTTTATGTGGCCCAAAGACAAGCCTCGCAGCTACGTTTAACACCAGTTACAACCTGTTAACTTGTCATTTGGGCAGACCAGCATGCAAGAGTTTGACAGATTCTTGTTAATCACTAAGATTTGATTATTTTTTGGAAGAACAAAATACCGATAATATGGTTGCAGGGCAGCGGGCCCTAAGAGTTGAATTGTATCGGATTATTTTATACATTTTATTCATTAACTATCTTTTGAAATATAGTGTAAGTACATACATTGAAGACGCGTAAATCTAAATCGTGCATTCTTAGGTTTAAGTCGTGTTGTCGATTTTACTCCCGAGTGTAATATTTATAATGAAATGAAATGTGAGGCAATCGAATGAAATGGATAAATAGTATAACTACCTACCGTAATAAAAATGTTGCTATATGAAATATTTGATTTGGATTAATATCGGATGATGTTGGCAATACTGATTTATAGGTTTTGGTAACGAGATAATTATGTAATAGGTATCATACATTACTTGCTTACTTACATACATAGTTGCTATGTATACATACATACATATGATGTTACATATTATATTATTATATAGATCAATATTGGAAAATATGTAAAACGATCCATCATTTCATTATTTACTCTAACTACTCCGTAGGATAGTGGCAAATTGTGTTGTTTGGTTCAGGGTTCAAAAATAATACACACACTTTTATTTAACTAGAATTTTGCACTTCACAGGACACGGAAATTTTAACAGTTATCTTCACCGATTTAAAATTACCTCCTCTGTCTCATGTCAGTTCTGTCAATACCCAGACCAAACTTCGGAACATATCCTGTGGGATTGTTGTCACCCAATTGTGTCCTCTTATAGTCCGTGGGCCTCTTCAAGGTCCTCTTGGTCACGCGGATTTTGTGACCTCGAAGAACAATTTCAAAGCATTTAAGAAGTTTTGTCATAGTTATGACGCCTTACTATTGTTAGATTCCCAGTAGGTTAATATTTTACAGAGATCTTGGTCATACCCCTGATGTTTCTTACGTAAAAAGATCTGAAGTCCACGAGTATGAATCTTCCATTCACATTCTTCGATTGTTATTTTTGCACTATGGTGCCGAGATTGCTAATCTAGAGGGCTCCACGAGTTACTTTTCGTGCTATGCATTTTTTTCTTGTCTTTCACTTAGCGTTCCGTGAAGGGGCCGTTTACAGTCCCCATATGCAGAGCGGGTGGTGGTGGGAGTAGCGGTGACACTCTCAGCAGAATTTGTTTATTACCTATGACAGTGTATTTTAAAACATACAAACCATCACGCCATTCCCTCACGAGGTGTGCAGAGAGAACAGAATGCCACATTTTCCTATTTCGACACACACATTCATGCTTCGTCTCGTACATGTCTGTCTGTTGTTCAGGCTTCTTACATTTCCGTCTTTCAGAATTTCATTCACATGGTCGTGCCGTATTTTTTTTGGGCGCCCCCAACTCCTTAAGTATTCCGTTCCTGTCAGCTTTGTATATTTTCTACGTCTGGCGTTCTTTATTCATTCTTCACGTGTGACCAAACCATCTTCATGTGTTTACTCTCATTTAAATAAATTAAATTATCCACAACAATGGCAACCCTATCGTAATAATTATAATATATAATAGATGCAATGTTGTATAATGTATGTATGTATGTACATTGTACATATTGTGTTACTCTTCTTTAATATCATGTTGTAAGTGTTAAATGACTGACAGCAATCTTGTACTTACTACCACGCCTATCATTACTATTACATCTTGTTACACATTAATAATATATTAGGTAGGTAAGTACTATACTTGTTACACTTACTTGCAATGTAAAAAGTGAAATTTCTTTCTTACATTATCTTACAAGAAGTTTTTGTACATATGTCTTACTTATAAGCTACGTACATCTACGTACATATACATATTCAATATGAAATCTAGCAGAACGTCAAGAACATTCATTCATTGGATGTGTAGTGTGCATTATCTAATAAAAGGAATCACGACACATGTATGTCCTTCTTAAATTGTTTTGGCAGATCGGTGGTAGAGCGGTTAGCGCGCTGGATTAGAGTTCGATATCTACTTATTTCGTTCTCATATAGTAGCAAGAGCATGAATGATTAGTTTAGAATATGTATGAAGACGATTTACTTGTATATTTATTTATTTATTTAAGGGACAAATACAGTCTTATAAGATAAACAGAGAAAAAAACACTATGAAATAAAAAAGACAGACCAATTACTTTTGTCCATTATTGATGTACATTAAATAATCATAGAAGTAAGTATCTACAATACAACAAAAAATAAATTTAAATATACGTAAAATTATTACATATTCATATATTTCACACATTTGCCCGTGACGGGAAAGGAAGGGAAGGAAAAAGGAAGGGAGAAGGATCTAATTTGTTACTGTTGTGAAAAATAACAGAATCTGCTAGAAAAAATAAAAATCAGAATAAGTAGGTCCACAAACTAAATTTGTTTCAAAGACATACTTTTTCATTTTTTATACAAACCAATACATTGTGAGTCATTTTCTTTTTATTTTCATAAACACAAATTAAATCTTTTTTTTTAATCAAAACAAATTGATTATTGTTGTACATATTTTTTTTCCTTTAGGAGGAAGAAAATTTCGGCTGGCCCTTATCAAATGGCCTAGTCAGCCAAAACAGTCGTCCTGCTAAAATAAAAAAAAAATTATATAAATAATCAATTTGTTTTGATACTATACCAAACACTTAAAATGTAATTCCACACCATGAATACAGTAAACATTTACAATTTACAAAACATTCAATTATACCTACTGTATTTTTTAAAAATATTAAGTATAATGTAATTTATAACGTCACATACTGTTCTAAGACAAATCTAACAATACTTGAACAGTACAGTATTCGCTACGTACTTAATTTGGGCGGATGTGTAAATATTAGCACCAAAAATTTTAACAATGAGTTTTAACGCACTAAACAAATGATGAATCTTCTTTCTGGGGATTGGCTGTCAGCAAAGTGATGCATCTCTTCCTCTTCTCCGCGAGCTCTTCAGCGACTCTCTCCAACCCTGTGTAGGAGGTACTAGGTGCTCCCTGTGGGGACGTCCTAAACCAGTAGATCTTGCTGTTGCAACACAAAATGCACCGAAAATAATGTTTTGTTAATAGTAACAAAATTTCATGTTAAAATTAACCAAAACATAGTGACTACAAAACATTTGGTTTTGTGCAACCAAATGTTTTATGCACACAGCCAAACAGTTTGGCGAAAACGCATGTAGCCAGTTCGGTTATCGTGATATTTTTTTCCAGTGTGTCCCATCCAATTTGTACCGTTTTGGATAATATATGATGTTTAACATGCGTCAAGTTTCTTTGATACTGTTGAGAACCTCGTCATCTGTAATGTGGTTCCTCCAAGATATTTATTTATTTATTTGTTTATTACAGTACAAACAATAATCTTATATAACATCGCCTTCCTCTTAAAGCTGACAAAGCTTGTGTAGGTATGACATATTATTTTATTTAACTTTATTCAAAGCACACATTGCAGTCAATGACTGGACAAATACAAGTGATAGACAATATATAAAACATAGTCACGCTTAGCATCAATTATATGTACCTATGTACCTATACATTTATACCTTATTATAATTAAGCACTGTAGGAAAAAAAGACAAAGAATAATAAATGATAAACAAGGAAAAACACATACATATATTGGTCATATAGATTTGATGGCGACTCAGATCCACTTTCCGCTCGTGTACACCAAAACACACACGCACAAACAACAACGAACATACCATTTCCATAACTGGAACCATCAAAAAATAATCAAACTTCTTCTTCTTCTTCTCCTGCTTGTTCTAGTACTGGGTACTGTTTATTCTCGGATTCACTCCTGGGACGCGGATGTCCAGCTGTCCTTCCATCTCTTTGGCGGTCGTCCAAGGGGGTCTGCTGGTTGACGGTATCTCGTCTGCCGCTATTTTCACCACTATCACTGAATCCGCTCTTTCGACGTGATCTCTCCAGTAACGTCTTCTGTTTCTACCCCATCGCATGACATCCTCGGCATCGCAGATCCTCCGAATTTCGGAGTTTCGTACTCTGTCTCGGATGGTTAAACCTGCTATGGGGCGGAGAGTTTTCATCTCGGTGGTTCGCAAGAGACTCTTTGTTCTCGTGGTATCGGCTCTGGTTTCGATGCCGTATGTCATTATTGGCCTTACGCAGGTCTTATATATCTTCATTTTGCTTTCTTTCAACATGTGTTGCGAACTTTTGTATGGAGAAACCAACTCATGTTGAAAGAATAATCAAACAATCTAAAAAATCATGAATCACTTCTAATTTCCAATATTCAACAAACTTACCAACATACACATCCTACTGGGGCCGTGTCGTTTTTTTCTAAAGTTAAATAAAGCCTTTATAGCGCGATTCTTCGATTTTTCTTATTTTTAGTGAGAGCTCATTAAAATATTTTTCATCCAGAAATGTGTAGTGCTGTTGAGCAAACGTCGATCTTATTTTTGTTTGGAGATATATTCCGTGTTCGTTGGTAGATCCACATCTCGAAGGGTCCATTCATATCTTTTTATTCTTGTTGTGCCGCTCCTAACGAGCGAGGTATTAAAGCATCTGCAATTGAAGGGGGCACTGATCTTTTGTCCAGAATCCTAGGATGGGGCCGCGGCCACCCCCAACTTTATTGGCCAGGTCCCTATAATAAAAATAGGCTAAATCGCTGCAATAGTTCAAGCTTCACTGTGGCCACCTATCGCTTAGTTAATCGTACCCGCTACAACGAAGGACGAAGCCTTTCTGTGTGCAGTAACCTATACTTAACTTATATTTAATTTAGTGTCATATTTACTATCTAAAGTAATAAAGCAATCAATATGTTAGTGTGTGTGTGTGTGTGTTTGTCTCACGCCTTTTGAAAAACCAAGAGCATCTAAAAATCTAATTTATGTGCGAACGTGTACCAGTATACCTGATGCAGTGTCACGCTAAAAATAATGCGATAAAAATGCTGAATTTTAAAAATATTTCGATAATTATTTTTTTCATACAAAATTTTCCAAGTCATATCTGTCAAAAAAGTGTACATTTTGCACGCAAATATCTGTTAGTTTAAAAGTTAGAAGTACGTATTTACACGAAAAAAATATATTTTCAAGTATAACTTAGCGTTTAAGTGAAAAACATGGTGAATAATTTGTATAATTATAATGTATAACTTATTTTTAAAGTAAGCGTTTTGTACATAAACGCCGCCATTTTAATATCTTTTCATACAATATTTCATTTTCCTACCGAATGAATATGTTCTTGAAAATAATAAACCTTTGAAATAAATGTAATTATGAAATAATAAAATGAAACACAAGACATTACAGCAAGTTTTAAGACATATATTTTAAAAGTCTGTTAATTATTAGTAAAGATATAGGCGTAATAAAATTGCATAATTTGTTTAAAATATTTGATTTTTCTGACAATTTTCATTTTTATGGCATCGAACAAACCAATGTAGGTACCTATGTACATATTCAAAAAATGTCTCCATAACATTTGATATTTTTCACATGTTGGAACATGGTTACTATGGTAACGGACACATTCTGATATTCAAATAAAATTTGTTATAAATCGAATTCGAATTAATTTAGAACATCATTGTAGGTAGGTACCTACATACCTAATACTTACTACTTAAAAACCAAGAATATACTGATTTTGTATAGGAAAATTATTAAACTATTTTAGGTTAACTACAATACACATTCAATATACCTACAAACTATTTCCTATAGTGAAATTCTTCTTTTTTCTATGTAGACCTTTGGGTGATTTTTTCTACAAACTATTTCTTGGGGTTTAAATCTTCTTCCTCTTCTTTTGTGAAGTCATTTGGGACAGTTCATAAATAAACTATTTCCTATAGTCTAATTTTTCTTTTTCTTAATTTATGTAGACCTTGGGTGAGTTTTTATACAAACTATTTCCTATAGTCTAATTCGTCTTCTTCTTCCTTTATGTAGACCTTTTGGTTAGTTTTTAAACAAACTATTTTTAAACAAACTATCCTTTAGTCTAATTCTTCGTTTTCTTATTTTATGTAGATGTTGGGTGAATTTTATATAAAATATTTCCTATAGTTCAATTCATCTTCTTCTTCTTTTATGAAGACATTTTGGTCAGTTTTTTATATAAAACATTTCCTAATGTGTAATTCTTCTATTTCATCTTCTATGTAGACCATTGGGTCAGTTTTTATTACAAACTATTTGTTATAGTTTTATACTTCTACTTCTTTTTTTATTTAGTCTTTTGGATTAGTTTTATGTCTAATAGTCTATTGTAACGAAATATTATAAACAACATGCATACTTGATGAAAATACATAAAAACGAATGGGATGTGACCAACACTAGAATCTTCTCATTACTTTTGTTCAATCAAATTTACACCATTTATTATATCATCATATATTGCTTAATTTTCAATAACTACACATTTCATTTTGATGACAATATATAAAAAATCGGGGTTGTGGCCATTGCTGGATCTTCACAACGTTTATATTCACATTAAAAACTATTTAACATAGCTTAAGTCTTCTTCTTCTGTAATGTAGACTTATGTGTCAGTTTTAAGTCTATCAGTTTTATTGTGCAAAACTATAATAAACTATATGCACACTTGACGAAAAATATAAAAACGAATGGGATGGGACCAACACTAGAATATTTTCAGTACTTTTGTTTAATCAATTTTTAAACCATTTCCCATCATCCAAAATTACTAAATATTTAAAACACATTATTTGCGTTCGATGACAATATATAAAAATAGGGGTTGTGGCCAAATCCAAACTCTTTACGACGTTGTCTTTTTATAATAAGTCATATTTAAAATCATTTCCCATAGTCCATGCGTGCAGAAATTGTATGTGCAAATGGATTGTGGCCATCACTTTAAGATATTACACCACTTAAACTCAATTAAATTTCAAACTACTTTTCATACTACGAATTAGCAAATATTTTTTGTGACAATATTATATAAACGATTGCTTATTCCTTCACTAATTTACATTCTTGGCCAACGGCGGGACATAAAAGCTAGTTATTAATATAATATCTAAAATAAACAAGTATTCTGTATCAGCTACTGTAGGTACTAAGGAGAGCAAAAAATTATTTTGCTGAAATGCTATGTTATACTATAGGTACCTACACGCAACTCTCACTATAGACTATGTACATATATTAACACCTTCATAGATTATATACATATATATTTACATTACATTACACATAAACTCTACATACATATCTTTACATAATTTCATAACGAATCACGCAATTTTGTCGTTTACTGAATATTATTGTTGAACGAATACATAATACATAGGTATGTTTTATAATTAATATCGCATTACTTAAATACTTTGGTATTATATTTCATACTAAAACACTTTCTCTAGTTTTTTTTTCAATATAATTACCTATCTAAATAAAATAACTAAGCAGGTACCTACCTGTCTTGACATAATATTTGTACAAAAAAAAGTGTTTAAGTACTTTTTTGAGATATCCGCCGATAAGTTAATTATAAATGGCAAAAAATATATATTCATTCTCTTTTCTGAAGTTATAATATATTATTTTCAAGTACTATCTGCTAGACTATTGGAAAACCTATGTGACGATATACATACATTGGGCCGGTATTACAGTCGGCCCTCAACTCATTGAGTTTGTTAAACTCAAGATTAATGTTAAGGGGAGATTGAATCCATTTCCGTATTACAGTGCAATATGACATGTCAGTTAGGTACTAAATCTTCAATTATAGACATATTTTACTTTTTCTGTGGTTATTATCTGTCAAATATTAAATAATCTCAAATAATACCAACTACAAAACGGGACACTAAGACTTGAAATACTATTGTTTTATCATCCAACATGGTAAATTTAATTTTTTTCACCAAAATAATGCTTTTAAATGTCCATATTCGTTTCAATGTTGCTCTCAGTTTGTTTTGTCGTGTGGCGCCACCGTCGATACAACTAACGCCTCTAGTGATAGAACACTGAAACTACACGCGTTGCCAAGCAACGAGTCGAGAAATGACAGTTGACTCACCGTTAAGTACTTAATCCGCCAGAAACTTTGAGTTAAATATTTGTCGTTTTAGTGACGTATTTGAGGGAAGATTAGGCCTAAACGGACACTATAATATGCAAAAATTTTGTAAAATTTGAATTTACCTCTTAAACTGAGACTGTAATACCGGCCCGTCTCAATATAAGTAAACAAATATTTAAAAAAGTATAGTAAGTATGTACAATATTACGTATACCAAAAATTAACATATTTATAATTAATTTAACAAATAAATTAGTTAGTTTGTACCACCTCACTAGGCTAGGCCTGTTCCGAGGTGGTAGACTAGTTACATATTAGCTTTTTTTTACTAGCCCATGGTCCACTATGTGAGTAATATGTTAGTAATTTTGTCGTGTATGTTGTAATAAATTGAGAATTTGCTGACAATAATTCAATACCTACTTTATTATATTACCATGTATGTATTTTTGTTATTAGCCCATGGTCCACTATGTGAGTCCTATGTTAGTAATTTTGTCGTGTATGTTGTAATAAATTGAGAATTTGCTGACAATAATTCAATACCTACTTTATTATATTACCATGTATGTATTTTTGTTATTAGCCCATGGTCCACTATGTGAGTCCTATGTTAGTAATTTTGTCGTGTATGTTGTAATAAATTGAGAATTTGCTGACAATAATTCAATACCTACTTTATTATATTACCATGTATGTATTTTTGTTATTAGCCCATGGTCCACTATGTGAGTCCTATGTTAGTAATTTTGTCGTGTATGTTGTAATAAATTGAGAATTTGCTGACAATAATTCAATACCTACTTTATTATATTACCATGTATGTATTTTTGTTATTAGCCCATGGTCCACTATGTGAGTCCTATGTTAGTAATTTTGTCGTGTATGTTGTAATAAATTGAGAATTTGCTGACAATAATTCAATACCTACTTTATTATATTACCATGTATGTATTTTTGTTATTAGCCCATGGTCCACTATGTGAGTCCTATGTTAGTAATTTTGTCGTGTATGTTGTAATAAATTGAGAATTTGCTGACAATAATTCAATACCTACTTTATTATATTACCATGTATGTATTTTTGTTATTAGCCCATGGTCCACTATGTGAGTCCTATGTTAGTAATTTTGTCGTGTATGTTGTAATAAATTGAGAATTTGCTGACAATAATTCAATACCTACTTTATTATATTACCATGTATGTATTTTTGTTATTAGCCCATGGTCCACTATGTGAGTCCTATGTTAGTAATTTTGTCGTGTATGTTGTAATAAATTGAGAATTTGCTGACAATAATTCAATACCTACTTTATTATATTACCATGTATGTATTTTTGTTATTAGCCCATGGTCCACTATGTGAGTCCTATGTTAGTAATTTTGTCGTGTATGTTGTAATAAATTGAGAATTTGCTGACAATAATTCAATACCTACTTTATTATATTACCATGTATGTATTTTTGTTATTAGCCCATGGTCCACTATGTGAGTCCTATGTTAGTAATTTTGTCGTGTATGTTGTAATAAATTGAGAATTTGCTGACAATAATTCAATACCTACTTTATTATATTACCATGTATGTATTTTTTTTACTTCTAGGGCACCTAACAGGTACTATGTCAAATATTAATTTAACACGCATCCAATAACAAGTTGCCACATTCTAGAGACTTACGATATTAATCGACTGAAAACACTGTGTTTCCACCGGGAATCGAACCCGGGATCTTTGGACCAGCAGTCAGATACCTAACCAACTGAGCCACGAAGGCCGACATATTATATGTTTTAGTCGTGTGTTTTCTATTAAATGTATGTTATTTATGTATTTTGTAACTAAATAAGTAATTATTGAACGATATTCCTTCTGCGTCCTTCAATACCCTCCTTCTGTTCCTCTTTGCTTTTTATGAAGTTCAAAACAAAAAATCTATTATCATTGATTGATTCATTTTGTATCTTTTGAAATGCCCTTCCATTATGTTTTGTTCGTTCCGCCAAATCTCCAAATCGCATCGCTTCTGGAATTCCCAGACCATCGACAATTGATGTCCTGAATTCAGAATTAGCTTTATCTCCTTCTCCCCTGTCTGTCACAATTGCCCTCCAGTCCTATGGTAAGGTCGCTGTGTCTTCTCTACGACCTCTAATCGGACGCGGTATTGTTATGGAATATGAATTATTAAGATATTATGTATTAAGAACGTCCAAGATACGTTGACCCCTCTTGTTCTAGACAAATTGGGGTCACGAGTTATCATGCAGAAATAATCACTGCAATATTTATAGCGTCTATTTCAAAAGCCGCAAATGTTAATAAACATTAAATTATCCATAGAACTCACATATTTTACGAGGCGCGTCTAAAGAGATAATGAAAGACTGCGTAAAAGATGCATTATAATTTGTATAGTTTTAGTACATCTGTTAACGCTTCGATAGCGTCCGTGGCGAAATTGCCCTGCCTCGGTTGGAAGTGTTTGCGGATGAGTAGTGGACTGTATATGTGACAAGATGGAACAGGGAGGGAAGTTGCCAAGCGACCTACATTGTGATCCCGAGATTCACTGACTGGTGTTGGCCAACCCGTTGACTACTCCTGGACGATCTCTCTGATCCACAACGATGATAACACGATAAGTTTTATTTCACAGAACACAAAGTCTCATAAAGGACGAAACAACTATACACTTAGTAGACACTCGGGGTCAAAATTTGTCAAACTTCTTGTAGCGAAAAATACCGTTGCTTGTCTCGATCGCAAGGACATCGATCAACTGAATATGGGATGGGATGGAGTGGGGAAGGAGGGGAATTAGGAACCACAAATCCGAGTGTGGCGTTAACAACATCATTATTTATTTATTGACGAAAAATCGGATTAGTAACTCTAGGTTTGATTAAGTTGGGATAAGGTTGAGCTTGGGTTAGTTTTAGTTTAATTAAATAGTGGTTAGGTTTAGTTAATATAAGATTGATCTAGGGTCAGGTCATGTTAAATTAAGTAATGGTCCGGTTAGGTTTAGTTAAAATAAGATTGATCTAGGGTCAGGTCACGTTAAATTAAGTAATGGTCCGGTTAGGTTTAGTTAAGATAAGATTGATCTAGGGTCAGGTCATGTTAAATTAAGTAATGGTCCGGTTAGGTTTAGTTAAGATAAGATTGATCTAGGGTCAGGTCACGTTAAATTAAGTAATGGTCCGGTTAGGTTTAGTTAAGATAAGATTGATCTAGTGTCAGGTCATGTTAAATTAAGTAATGGTCCGGTTAGGTTTAGTTAACATAAGGTTGATCTAGGGTCAGGTCATGTTAAATTAAGTAATGGTCCGTTTAAAAAACAACAAATGCAATACACGTTTAATTTAATATTTTCCTTCTGTTTTTGTTTCAGGTTGTGTCTTATCCAGATCGAGCTTCTAGTGTCCAGTCAAGTGTCTCTCGTTTCAAAGTGATACCTAATAAGTGATATAAAATATTTCCTTGATAATTACATATTTGGGGTAATAAAACCTTATTAAGTGTAAAACAAAAAGTTTAAAAATATGGCGAAATAATTCTGTCTGATAATTTTGTTAAAATATAAATAGGATCTGGTACTTCACAGATTAATTGTGAAGTAGTTTCTGTGATTCCTGTTATATTTTCACCATCTGTCATCATGATGACACCCGTTGGTGTTGTATGGACTCTTGTGGGGTTTGTGATATTGGCCAATGTGCACATCACAAGCTGTCTCGAGAATGGACTAGCTTTGACACCGCCCATGGGCTGGCTGGCCTGGGAGCGATTCAGGTGTAACACAGACTGCAAGAATGACCCAGACAATTGTATCAGGTAAGGAAACTTTTATTTTACTTAAATTTTCAAACGATTCGGATCTGATGTTAACTGTCCGTAAAATATTGTCCTTTATTAATTCCAACATTCCAATCCAAAAGTGAAGTGAATGAAGAATCAACAGGATATCAAATGAATTTTTTTAGACAAATGTGTACCTACTAGAAACAGTACTTAATACAATTTGGTACAAGGATATTCTTCTTAATCTTTCTTCAGCCATTTCTTCACTGCTACTCGTTCTTCTTTTGGGCCAACTATTAGACCAAAATTTCTTATAATAATAAGAAATTATATTATAACAAAGTTTAGTTTGTCGATCGACAATTCTTGATAGAACTCCATTGTACGTTAATATGTTATAAAAAATATAAAAATACTTGGTTATTATTCTGACGATGTGCTTTGCACGAAACGCGTCAATAATCTAATAAAAACAATAGAACTATAACCAAGTATTTTTATATTTTTTTATAACATATTAACGTATATTATAACAGATATCGTATGCGTGTCAAAATTACACGCATTATTATCAATTTTATTTTTTTATTATATGTCAAGTACATAATACATCTTCCTACATTCCCTAAATTAAGCATAAATCATATTAGTATTTATTTTGAGGAAGAATATTAATTATTTAATATGGGGGGGCAAGTCACATCAAACGGTGGAATCAAGAACCTCATGATGAACTCATATCAGGGATATCATGATAATCCATATCAAGATATAATATCTTAATATATTATTAGACAGCCCTGAGTGGGCCTTGGCTGAATCCAGGAGTCTCCTCCATTCCCGTCTATCCGTTGCCTTCGTTCTCCAGTTTCTAATATTTATTGTGGTCATTGTGGAAGTATCGGCATCGACACTGTCCATCCATCGAGTCCTTGGTCTTCCTGGTCTCCTTCGACCTTGTGGCACAGAAAGTGTGAGGCGTTTTGTGGGGTTGTCGTCGTCCATTCGGATTATGTGACCAGCCCATCTCAAGCGTCCTATCTTGATGGAACTGATCACATCGGGCTCTTCATAGGTCTCATATAACTCCCTGTTGTATCGATAAGATATTATAGAACTCCATAAGATAATTATATCCATGATATGGGTTATCATGACGGTTTTGATTCCACCGTTTGACGGGACTTGCTCCCCTGGTATTTTATGAAGAAACAGGAAAAAATGAATTCTTCTTTTTAGTGCATTTTTTATATAAAAGTGGTGTTACAAATGTTTGTTTGGAAGAATTGTTTGGAGATGCTTGGAAAACCCCTCCCTTCTCCACAAATTTGGTAAAATAACTGGGAATCCACATTCCAAAAAGTAGCGAACACTGCGTAAACGGGTCCTTGTGATTAGAGAACGAAAAAAAAGACAATCTTAAAAATGTTTGCCACATCTTGAGGTGTATTGTTGACAGTTGATATAGTTGTAATGGACCACCATAATTGTTTTAACTGTCTACCGTTGTTGAATTGTATTTTATAAGTGTTGTGTCACTTGTATGTACCTAATGATAGTTCAGTATAATATTCAGCCCGATCCTTTCTTTCACGCTCTGTCAACTGTGACTTGGACATTTCCATTTCAGGGTTATCTCTGTACACATTTAAATATAATGGTATTTTGTACGAAAACATATTTTCATCAAATTGAGACATCCGTGTCTGAGGTCCGGATATTGGGGCAACACTCAACATCAATTACATTGTAATTCAATTTTAAAATGAGTCTCTATCAAAGTCTCTGTCAAACGACTTTATAAAGCAAGTTTATTTTATGGATAGATGTAACACGGTCACAATAATTTAATAAAACTCAAGGAAATATAGATGCAAGAAATAAATTTTGAATGAGCATTGAAATCGAATATTTTTTTAATTGCATATTCGCAAACATTAGATTTATTTCTCTGTCGGGAGTCAAATGATATTTTTATTGACAAGCTTTTTAACATCTCAATAGAGACGAAGTTATGATATTATAGAAGAACCAGGAACTCAAGGCACCTACAGGGCTTACGACCTGCCATCGGCTGGTTTACGTGATCACTTTATGCGCTTGCGTAACGTTCACCAATTATGCCTTCTTATTGAGTTCCCTTATCAATTTATTTTTTAAAAGTTCTATATATTTGAATAATTTGTAACAATTCAATTGAAAATAAGACAAATAAGAGTTCCTGGTTCTTCTATTATATCCCGACTTCGTCTCTATTGAGATGTTGAAAGGTTTGTCAATAAAAATAGCATTGAAATCATTGAAAAGAAAAATGTGACATTTCATGCAAAGTCTTTTGTATTCAACTTAAAATTTAATTTTTTAATTTTTTTGTATTACATTGAACACCTGTTTTTTAGGATTTATTAAATAATTCAGAATTAGTCTTTCAAATTTGAAATTCCAGTCTTATTAATAAGATCTCTTTTTTAATAAATATTTATAAATAGTAGATAGTCGCATTAAAATCTCGAAATGAATTTAATGAATGATGTGCGCTTGCAATCTAAAATACTATGGAATAGTCTAATGTCAAAAGTCTTGATATCACGTCGGCAATCTTACTAAATATAATACAAAAAATCTATCTTAGAATACCTGAATTCTTCTTTCTCTCCTTATCCTTTTGTTTTTCTATTATTGTTATAAATTGTTAATATATTCAATCTTTTTTTGTATTTTATACATTCATTCATGTTATAGTACATATTGCATTATATTATAACATTAACTCTGGTTGATTTGAAAAAAATGTCGTTTGGCAGAAGCCCGCCAGATTACAAATCATATGTACAAGAAGTTACGAATACGTAAATTGTGTTATCTACATATTTTGTATTGCTTCTTAGACAACCATCAGGTAGGTACCTACTATGTCAAATATTAATTTAAGACCCACCCCACCATAACAAGTTGCCTATTCTAGATACTTATGATATTGCTGGAAATTGCGTTGTATGTTAGTGTATGGTTCTAAAATTACTTATACAGTTAGAACTATTTAAAATATAAGAATAATAAAAATATAAGTTCTAACTTTTCCACGCCATCTCACTTCCGAGAATCTGTTATGATTCTATTCAACCGTATTGATATCCTTCAGTCATTTAGTTCTTCCGCTTCCCATTAATCATCATCAGATGTCGTGTCTTCTGATACTTCTTGATTTGCTGATTCAGATGACTTTCAAATTTCACTTTACATATACTTACATATATAATGATGTTTAACTATTGTTCCAGTGACCGACCTCTCTAGACTGACCGACCTTCTCATGTTTCCTATATTTCAACTAATGATCAACACTATTTACCTTTCCATAAATGCCCTCATCTTCTGATGTCATTTGCATTTCATTTACTTTCCAAAACGTTGTTTGAGTTAAATACATTTTTAATAGTCTTCAATAGCCCCTAATGCCAAGTTAATTTGTCATTATAATTTATAAACAATGCGAACGAATTTTGAGTTGATGTACTTGGAATGTTTACAATGCATATCGAGCTGATTTTTGGGTATGAAAGTAGAACTAGTGCTATGGATAAATATGCAATGTATGTACCTATACAGAATAAGGAACAAATATACATATAATCTGTGCGAAAGCATTGTCACCTATGTAGTTATATGGACTTTTACTTTCATTATTTACAAACCAATTTCTCAATGAATGGCGTTACTAAATATCTTCTTCGTCACTTCTTAGACGGTGATGGTGTTTCAGCTTATTTTCAACGAAAATTTCAGTTGCCGTATTAGTGATCGTATTTCTTTTTATTCAAAATACATGAATTATTAAGATATCAAAATTAATTTATATGATGTGCACAATGACATAGGGCCGGTATTACAGTCTCAGTTTAAAAGCTAAACTCATGTTTTACAAAAATATAGCGTATTACAGTGTCCGTTTAGGCCTAATCTTCCCTCAAATACGTCACTAAAACGACAAATATTTAACTCAACGTTTCTGGCGGATTAAGTACCTACTTAACGGTGAGACAACTGTCATTTCTCGACTCGTTACTAGGCAACGCGTGTAGTTTCAGTGTTCTATCACTAGAGGCGTTAGTTGTATCGACGGTGGCGCCACACAACGAAACAAACTGACAGCCATATTGAAACGAACATGGGCATTTAAAAGCATTATTATGATGAAAAAATTAAATTTACCATGTTGGATAATAAAACTATAGTATTTCAAGTGGTAGCGTCCCGTTTTGTAGTTCGTAATATTTGAGGTTATTTAAAATTTGACAGATAATAACCACAGAAAAAGTAAAATATGTCTATAATTGAAGATTTAGTAACTGACATGTCATATTGCACTGTAATACGGAAATGGATTCAATCTCCCCTTAACATTAATCTTGATTTTAACAAACTCAATGAGTTGAGGGCCAACTGTAATATCGGGTCATAGTACCTTACCTAAACTAACATAACCATGATAATTATATTGGTCGATGGTAGAGCGGTTAGCGCACTGGGCTAGTTACCCAGTGGACGCGAGTTCGAATCCTGCCTCGACCGATTTCGTTCACCTATAGCACAAGCATTTATGCTTAGTTTGGGGAATGTAGGAAGATATGTATGCACTTGTCTTACAATAACATATTCTATTTTAAATATATTATATCTATTTTTTTTAATATACTTGTTTAAAAAAAATATTATTTAAGCGCATAAAGTGATCACGTAAACCAGCCGATGACAGGTCGTAAGCCCTGTAGGTGCCTCGAGTTCCTGGTTCTTCTACAATATCCCAATTTCGTCTCTATTGGGATGTAAAAAAAATGTTTGTCAATGAAAATAACATTTTATTTTTTATTTTTAAAAAAATATATTTCTGCTAATACAGCACGATGTACTTACCTCAATGCTTTTATATGGTTTAATATTGATAAAATAAATGGTATAAAACGATTATATTCGCACTAACTGAGATTTAAAAAACTACACGAGACGACACTAACCGAAATCTGATTTATTTACAAAAAATTCAGTACAGCCCCCCTAGACAACTTGTCATTTAGCTCATGAAAAGAAATAAGAAAAGATAACTCAATGTATGGAAGTAACAGTTGCACGTCACTTCCATACATTGAGTTATATTTTCTTGTTTCTTTTCTTGAGCTAAATGATACGTTGTCTAGGGGGGCAGACATGAAATCATTTGGCTTAAACGTTGGCCATATTGAAAATTATACCCCAGTACATTGCGGCCTGATAAAAGAGATAAACAGGAAATCCTCAGTGTTTTTTCCATGGATATTATTGAAAGTATTGTTTTGTAATGTTGCGTTTGATTTCAGCGATCGATTGTTCCGTACTATGGCGGATCTGCTGGTGGCTGAGGGATACTTCCAAGCTGGCTACGAGTACATCAACGTGGACGACTGTTGGTTGGAGAAGGAGAGGAACTCGTATGGTCAACTTGTACCAGACAGGGTCAGGTTCCCATACGGAATGAGGAATCTAGCTGACTATGTAAGCATCAATATTATTATTTGTTTTCTTATCATTGCTATCAACTGTTATTATTGTTATCTTTATTATATATTTTTTTGTCATGTCAAATTAATATAGCGCCGTATTATGGTAAAAGACCATTCCAAAGGCGCTTTTGCTTATTTGTTGGCTCTGCGAAATAGAGAAGTCTTAAGCAATTTACTGAAGGTCCCAAATCTCTGCTATAGAAGGAAATTCATTCCATTTGAAAGGTCCGTTAACACTGCTTTATTGGTTCATTATTTATTCTCTCCTTAAATCTTCATTTTTTATTTTATCATAATATATCGTTCTATTACATTCTCTTCTTAGTGATCTCGTTTCTACAGCATTTATTCCACTTTAATGTGTCATTTGCCGCTTCCATGTTTCCCTAGCGTACACCACCGTAGGCACTACAATAGCATTATGTATGTACGGCAATTTTGGCTTCCTTTGAGATTCTTGGATCGGACATTACTGGTCTTAGTGCTCCGTGTATTATTTTATCTGCTATAACTCTTCTTCCAATATCTTTGTCAGGTCTTCCATTCCGTTGAAACATACTCCCCAGGTATAAATATTTCTCTACTTGTTCAAGCCATTCGTTGTCTACTTTTATCTTACATACATACAGTTATACTTGTAGCTTCTTCTAATATCAATAACTTGGACTTGCGATCATTTAATTTGTAAACGGTATGTGCATATGTAACGTATGAAATGAACAAATAACAAAACATTTAGAGCAAGGCCGCGGTCATAATAATTTATTACAAAAAAATCACTGTATTGAAATAAAAAGGTTAATTTCCTATTCGTATAGTTGAGTGACTTTGAAGAGATTCTTTAAGCGATTAATATATGTAGGTACCATACCAAGCACCTGGTGGTGAAATATAAGCATTTTACAAGAAGGCAGCTATTTTGTTGGTGGCAACTTGTGCCTGAGTGGTTGTTGAGAAATCAAGGGAAATTTAGAATAAATCAGGGCCGAATTCCCGGCCTTTACCGGCCCTAATAATTAAAGTATTTATGCACTTTATGCGTTTACGCAACGATCTTCAAATATGCCTTCTTATTGAGTTCTATATATCAATTCTGTTTGTTTGAAAATAAGCTGATAAAAAACATCGCTATCTATGAAGTGACCTCAATAATATGGGAACTCAATACGAATGAGGGAAGTCAATAAGAAGGCATAATTGGTGAACATTGCGCAACTGCATAAAGTGATCACGTATTGTCGACGACAAGTCATAAGCCCTGTAGGTGTCTTGAGTTCCTTGTTCTTCTATAATATTCCAACTTCGTCTCTATTAAGATGTTAAAAATTATACCTCTCGACAGGGAAAAAATCCAATGTTTGCGAATATGTAACAACGAAAATATTCGATTTACTCGTTAAGAATAGATATATGCTTGTTAAGAATAGTTTATTCAATTTATGCTAACATAACATTTATTTGCTCCCTGTGCAAGTGGCGAACTTATTGACAGGTGCCAGTTTATTTTATTTTGTACCTTTTGCTTCTCGGGCAATTAACAGGTCAAATATTAATTCAGTACGCACCCAATAACAAGTTGAAACCACATTCTGAAAACTTATGATATCGATTGCCTCGCAGATCCAGACTGAAAACACAATCAGAAACTGTATAATGCATCGATTCTGGAACCTTCAACTTCAGATATCTATCCAACCAAACCACGAAAGCCGACGGTTTTTATCCCAACCAGCCAGTATGTATTTCTGGTCCGTAGAAACAATACTTGCCAGAGCAATAATATTTAATTAATGTCACCTCAGCGATCGTATATTGTCTAAATTTCACAAAATTCAGATGGCATAAAACGAAAATTCAATAATCTTTCATATTAAAAAACCCACTTCAAAATGGATGAGTGTAAAGATAGAAAAATGTGGCGTTCGGTTCTCTCTACCTACATCTTGAAGGATATGGCGTAATGATTTGTATGTATGTATGTAGTAATATAATATTTCATACAATTCACCTATACTACAATATACATACGCGTTATAAAGATTGGAGATGCCTTTGGAAATTGTAGAATTTAATGATTTTTTCTCAAAAGTTCTTTCATCAGAACTCAATAAAACTTCACACATTTCTGTATAATACAAACTGACATTCAGGCGGGACATAATAATTACTCGATAAAAATAATATAAATATTAAAATTATTTTCTTACTACAATCTTATTTTTGGCGCTCTGATTTACCTGCATCTGTACCTTTTTAATATATTGTGGGTCGGTCCTGATGAAAAACGATAATTGAAAAGATTGTTCATCCAATCATTATTGTGGTTTGTCTAACTTTTATAATAGATACCGGAGATTAATTCTGTACTAGGGTAACCAAATATTATTGAAATATTCTAAGATAGAGGCGTTTACATTGTGGAAATTCATTTTGATGAATTACATATAGGTATTGAAATGAATATTATCGAATTATTTGTTAAACATTTTTAAAAATAAAAGGACAATAATTATGGTTCCCCACAACAGAAATGACACAATGAAACAAATACGAATATAAATTAAGAAAGAAAAGCATAATAAATTTATTAGCTAGTGAAACATGTTATATCTTTGTTCCATATTAGCTAGTGAAACATGTTATATCTTTGTTCCATATTAGCTAGTGAAACATGTTATATCTTTGTTCCATATTAGCTAGTGAAACATGTTATATCTTTGTTCCATATTAGCTAGTGAAACATGTTATATCTTTGTTCCATATTAGCTAGTGAAACATGTTATATCTTTGTTCCATATTAGCTAGTGAAACATGTTATATCTTTGTTCCATATTAGCTAGTGAAACATGTTATATCTTTGTTCCATATTAGCTAGTGAAACATGTTATATCTTTGTTCCATATTAGCTAGTGAAACATGTTATATCTTTGTTCCATATTAGCTAGTGAAACATGTTATATCTTTGTTCCATATTAGCTAGTGAAACATGTTATATCTTTGTTCCATATTAGCTAGTGAAACATGTTATATCTTTGTTCCATATTAGCTAGTGAAACATGTTATATCTTTGTTCCATATTAGCTAGTGAAACATGTTATATCTTTGTTCCATATTAGCTAGTGAAACATGTTATATCTTTGTTCCATATTAGCTAGTGAAACATGTTATATCTTTGTTCCATATTTTTAAATTGTTATACCTACTTTGAAGTTCCAGGTTTTTTGTATTTATTTCTGTTTATTTGGTAGTTTTTAAGGAGTTCAGCCATTTTTTTCTTTTTTTAAGGTTTTACGCCATTTTATAATAAGTATAGGTACAGTTTTGAGGTGTTCTCTAATTTGATTCCGTTTTTGAGGTGCTTTGTCAATTCGTAAGTTGGTACCTACTGTTTTTGATGTGTTCCGTCATTTTGTAGATAGGTAGGTACTATTTTTGAGATGTTCCGTCATTTTATAGGTAGGTACTGTTTTTGAGATGTTCCGTCATTTTGTAGATAGGTACCTACTGTTTTTGAGATGTTTCGTAATTTTGTATGTATAGGTACTGTTTTTGAGGAGTTCCGTCATTTTGTAGGTGGTAGGTACCTACTGTTTTTTTAGATGTTCCATAATTTGATACTGTCTTTTCGTATGTAGGTACTGTTTTAAGGTGTCCCATAATTTGATAGTATTTTTATCGCACTGTAATTTCGTAGGTACTGCTTTTAAGGTGTTCCGTCATTTAATACTGTTTTTGAGATGTTGCATCTTTTGGTGGTCACTTATTTGGAGATGTTCCGTCATTCATCTCTATCTGCGAGCATCTCTGATATTTCGGTCTAATCTTCATGTAAATTAAACAGTTTACAGTCACGGCAATTGCCCTCAACGGAAAAGTGAACATCACTTGACTATCTGAATTGTAGAAAACGGTTGTGTCATCAAGAATATATTTTGTAAATGATTGATGACTGACATCTCTTTGCTTTTATTTGTTTTTAAATTCGTTCACTTTTACGGTTGGATGATTATGATGATGTCCCCGTGATGATTCCAAATTCCACTTAACAATAGAAATGGACATATTTCTTATTGCGTTTTACTTTCATACCAGTATAAGATGAACAATTGATACAAACTTTCCAGATGTTTATTATGGATTCTTTTCTCCAATTGTAAATGATCTCGTTTAGAAACAATCATCATATTTTTGATGCTCTTTTATCTGACTTTTATTTTATATGATATTTGCAGTCGTTTTTAACATCTCATTGTTTAAAATAGTTAATTTCATAGCATTCTTTATATTCTGTGCCTATTTGTAATAATAAGGGACAATTTTCAATTGGAGTTACTTAGCGGTATTCCAGTTTGGTTCAATATTATATTTTCGTATTTTTTAAGCAAACTTTTACGTCAATATCTCGAGTATGCATATTAAGTATAAGTGATTTGTGTTTATGATATAATTTGATGTAGGTATGGCGTAGGTAGTTTGAACCTACATATATTGATAGTTTCAATAAATGTTAATAATATCTTGATAATACTAATAATACAATAAGTGTATAATGTACCTAATACACGACTCGATATATTTTCCAACATATTGGGAATAATTTCCTTTTACTTTATGTTACTCAACATAATAATATTGTGTAGGTACCTACCTACATACCTCAATAATAATAAATATTATATCTTTTAATAGAATCTTCAACTTACTTATGTAACTACCCAACAACAAGTTAGTTTGTATGTACATATTTTTCCTCAATTAGTATGCAATGTATCTACTAATAGTTCAATTATTTTTTATCCAATAATTATATACTTATTATTATTAACTTCAATAATTTTCAAGCGTGCTTTTCATTTTTGTTAACACAGTCGATGTTCAGTTCATTATAATACATCGTTATAATATGGTAAGAAATTAATTCATTCTATCACTGTACATAGATGGATGGTGGCAGAGTAGTTAGCGTGATGGGTTAGTAATCCTGTGGTCGCGAGTTTGAATCCTGCCTATAGCACAAGCATTACTGCTCAGTTTAGGGAATGTATGAGGTTGTATATGTATACTTGTTACAAGGACATATTCATTCTTTAAAAAAACATCCCACAGTGTGGGATAATCAGTGATAGGTGTGCGGGTGTGCACTACTTTTTTTCACGTGACATATAGTGGATCCATTGTGCACACCATTATTACATACGAGATTTGCACAACACTACTCCACGTACACAGGTTGGTGTGGTTCAATCAACTTGAAACTATAATTTAAGAGCCCATTTTATATTAAGTTGGACAATTTTGATAGTTTTATTCATTTACTAGCTTTTATGTCCCGCCGTTGGCCAAGAATGTAAAATTGTGAAAGAAAAAGCAATCGTTTTTATAATATTGTCACCCAATTATTTTGCAATATCAGACTATGAAAAGTGGTTTGAAATTTGATTGAGTTTAAGTATTGTAAAATGTTCAAGTGATGGCCACAACCCATTCTTTTTTATATATTGCTATAAAGTGTGAATGAAGTATAATATTTATACAATTTCTGCTCGCATGGACTATGCGTAATGGTTTTAAATATGACTGTTTATCAACGTTGTTAAGAGATTGGTTTGGCCACAACCCCCATTTTTAAATATTATCATCGAAAACAAATTGTTATGTGTACCTATTGAAAATTTAGTAATTTTGTATGTTGGGATGTGGTTAAAATTTGATTAAACAAACGTAGGTACTGAAAAGATCTAGTATTGGTCACATCCCATTCGTTTTTATATTTTTTCATCAAGTGTGCATTATATTTTTGCTCAATTTGACTGAAAGTCTTCATTAACGAAGAAGAAGAAGACTTGAACTATAGTAAATAGTTTTTAGTTTGAATATAAATGTTGTGAAGAGTTCAGTAATGGCCACAACCCCCATTATTTAAATATTAGGTGTTGAAAATTATTCAAAATAGGATGATATAAATGGTTTAAATTTAATTAAACAAAAGTATTGAAAAGATTCTAGTGCAGGTTATATCGTCACATCCCATATCCCATTCATTTCATATGTATTTTCATCAAGTGTGCATATCGTTAATAATATTTCTGCACAATAGACTATTAGACTTAAAACTAACCCAAAAGACTAAATAAAAAAGAGAAAAATAAGTATAAGACTATAAGAAATAGTTTGTATAAAAAACTATTCCAATGGTCTACATAAAATAAGTAAAAATACATATACCTAATAGAAGAATTAGACTATTGGAAATAGATTGTATAAAAGCTCACCCAAAGGTCTACAAAAAAGAAGAAGAAGAATATTTAGACTATTGGAAATAGTTTGTATAAATACTGACCAAAAGGTCTACATAAAAGAAAATGAATAAGACTATTGGAAATAGTTTGTATTAAAACTCTCCCAAAAGTCTACGTACTTAAATGAAGAAGAATAATAATTAGACTAAAGGAAATAATTTTTATAAAAAAATGACCCAAATGTATACATAAAAGAAGAAGAAGATGAATTAGACAATAGGAAATAGTTTGTATAAAAACTGCCCTAAAGGTCTACATAAAATTAAGAAGAAAAAGAATTAGACTCCAGGACCCGCCGCTTCAGGCCCTTCAGTACCTACCGTCCCTTTAATCCCTCATTACGTCCCTTCCCATCAGGCCCTTCAGTACCTTCCGTCCCTTCAGGCAGTTTTATACCTCCCGTCCCTTCAGGCCCTTTAGTGCCTCCCTTCCCTTCATTACATCCCGTCCCATCAGTCGGTTAAGAAAAGTTTAAATCCAGAAACCATCCTGGAAGAACCGCGAAGAGATGAAAGAACCTTCTTTTCCCAGGATGCTCTACTTAATAGGTAAAATGACTAAATACACGAAGAAGAAGAAAAAAGTTTAAACCCAGATACCTGCGAAGAGATGGAAGGACAGTTGGACCTTCTTCTCCCAGGATTCTCCAACTTCATAGGTAAAATGAGCAAAAATACACGATGAAGAAGAAGAAGAAGAAATAAGTTTAAATCCAGATACCTGCGAAGAGATGGAAGGAAAATTGGACATTCTTCTCCCAGGTTAGTCCACCTTCAAAGGTAAAATGACCAAATAGACGATGAAGAAGAAGAAGAAAAAAGTTTAAATCCAGAAACCTGCGAAGAGATGGAAGGAAAATTGGACCTTCATCTCCCAGGATAGTTCATCTTCATAGGTAAGATGACCAAGTACACGTCGAAGAAAAAGAAGAAAAAAGTTTATATGCAGAACCCGTCCTGGAAGACCTGTGAAGAGATGGAGGGACAGTCGGACCTTCTTTTCCCAGGATACTCCCCCTTCATAGGTAAAACGACCAAATACACGAAGAAGAAGAATAAGAAAAAAGTTTAAATCAAAAAACCATCCTGGGCATACGCTCGACAATTCACCAAAGTTTCATTAAAATCGGACAAACGGTTGATAAATAAATAAATAAAATAATTTTCCTATAGGAAATCAGTATAGGTATATTATTGTTGATTTGTATGTAAGTAAATAGTATTAGGTAGGTACCTACCTACAACAACTTTCTAAATAAATTCGATTCCTAACAAATTTTATTTGAATATCACATTCTTTCTGTAGCCATGGAAACGATTCGAACACGTAAGTAATATCGAATGGTTCGGATACATTTCTTGAATATGTAGGTACCTACATTGGTTTGTTCGATGCCATAAAAATGAAAATTGTCAGAAAAATCAAATATTATTTACAAATTATGCAATTTTATTATGCCTATATCTTTACTAATAATAAACACATTTTTACAATATATGTCTTAAAACTTGCTGTAATGTCTTGTGTTTCATTTTATTATTTCATAATTACATTTATTTCAAAGGTTTATTATTTTCAATAACATATTCATTCGGTAGGAAAATGAAATATTGTATGAAAAGATATTAAAATGGCGGCGTTTATGTACAAAACGCTTACTTTAAAAATAAGTTAAACATTATAATTATACAAAATATTCACCATGTTTTTCACTTAAACGCTAAGTTATACTTGAAAATATATTTTCTTCGTGTAAATACGTACTTCTAACTTTTAAACTAACAGATATTTGCGTGCAAAATGTACACTTTTTTGACTGATACGACTTGGAAAATTTTGTATGAAAAAAATAATTATTGAAATATTTTTAAAATTCAGCATTTTTATCGCATTATTTTTAGCGTGGCACTGCATCAGGTATACAGGTACACGTTCGCACATAAATTAGATTTTTAGATGCTCTTGGTTTTTCAGAAGGCGTGAGACAAACACACACACACACACATACACACACACACACACACACACACACACACACACACACACACACACACACATACACTAACATTTTGATTGCTATATTACTTTAGATTTATTTGGCAACGATACATACCTAATTACATTATACATCGTTAAGTAGGTACCTACCTATAACAACAAAATAATTTCAAGATAGCAGTGATATTACCCCTATTTAGTAACTATTCAGTAACTATTCAGTAACTAAACTAGGAACGTTCTAAAATTGTACATTTTAGATTCACGATCTTATTTCAGCGTTATAAAATATCAACTTGGACTAAATGGAATAGGAACGTACCTATATTGGCCGGAACGTTCTTAAAAAGTTACTGAATTAGATGTATTTTGAATAATTAAGAAAATCATGAAATTTTCATAATTATTCACGTTCCTATTACATTTAGTCCAAGTTGATATTTTATAACGCTGAAATAAGACTGTAAATCTAAAATGTACAATTTTAGAACGTTCCTATTTTAGTTACAACAGTTATTGAATAGGCGGGGGTAATATATCCTAAATTTAATGCTAGGTTACCTACTCTTAAAGGTTTAAAGTAAGCTGGTACTAGCAAAAATGCTCCAGGAGGATACATAATTAAAATATGAACATAAAATTGTGTACCTATTATTTTTATATTGACATCCAACTAGGTGAACCTGTTTTAGGACGTCTGATAACGGTGGTTTACGTAAACCAGCCGATGACAGGTCGTAAGCCCTGTAGGTGCCTTGAGTTCTTGGTTCTTCTATAATCTCCCAACTTCGTCTCTATTGAGATGTTTAAAAGTTTGTCAATAAAAACATCATTTGACTTCCGACAGGGAAAAAAAATACAATGTTTGCTTTATATGCAATTAAAAAAATATTCGAAAAAAACATGTTTTTTTTCCTCTTAAATGTAACTCGTTTGTCCTTGAATAGCGGTCAAAATTCAAGGCTCCGAATATTTGTTATAAATTATAATTATAATTCACCTAAATATCTAAATTTATAAGTCACCCATTTTTTTTTTTGTAAAATGGATTGATCTTGATACTAGGTACACATTAGTCTAAATAGTTTAGTGAGTCACTCATGGCTTTGAGCTCCATTGTCTGTCGAAAATGCTTTTTTGTCATATTTTCAGCCTGAATATCTGCTAAAGACATAAGTGTTTCACGTAAATAACTATTGCAGTGATTGAACACCGTAGGGTAGTACTTAGAAAAAAAGGAAAAAATCATGATGTCAAGGCGTTAGCATAAAATCATGTCTTTAGCATAATATATGGTTTCAAAGTTAAAAAAAATCGAAATAAAAAGTCAACGTTAAGTACTCCCTTAGCCATGAGTCAATAACTTTGAGAAACAGCTGTAATTATACTCCACGTGGTGTAGTTTCAGATCCAGGTCAACAACTCATGGCTCAATTCTCGCTCAATTTTAGTAAATTGTTCTATATAATGCATAGAAGACTTGACCATATATAGAGCTATAAATGTCGCCAAATATCTCGAGCCGATTCGCCGAAAAGGGGGCGATTTGCACTATACCAATGAAGCAAAAAGACGCAAATTTTCACTCTGCGCACCCGTTACCAGGTTCAAGATACTTGGTGAAAACTATACCTCCCTTCAGTTAAGGATGTTGCAGAAAGTAAGATGCTGTGGTAAGATGAAAAAAAGATAATATGCGGCGATTACTATCGCCTTGTCGTTTCCCATAATTATGTCTCCAGGGATGCATCCTTTCCCCATAAGTGGACACATCAGAAGGTGACTCTCATCCTGGGTTACGCCGCAAGTGTCATCTTCAGAGAGGTACCCCTGAGGTATTGGTCTGCAAATGCGATATATTCATTTAAAATTCTATATTCTACGGAGAGAATCGAAGAAGGTATACCAACAATCACTGTCCGTACTCTTGTTGTCAACATCCGTAGATGCCTAAACTGACATTTAACGACTAGCAGTTAACCTTTTGAATAATTATGATATTTAAATGTGATATTTTGAATCATCAATATCGTCATTATCTTGACATAAATATATATTCCTTCCTTCCTTTTGTCATTTAATTTTATTATTGTAGCGGATATCGAATAATTATGATTTTATTTTAATAAATACTTATTTAAAGTATATTTTTTTCATTATTGACATTCCTTACAATTTATAATACATAATGATCTTTTCGATTATTTGATTGATTCTATTCTATTATTAAATGACTTAAACGGATACGACCAAAAATGTAAGAGGTTATCAATTTAATTGTAGAGGTACCTATAGAGGCTATCGATTTAAGTGCAGAAGTACCTATAGAGGTTATCAATTTAATTGTAGGGGTACCTATAGAGGTTATCAATTTAATTGTAGAGGTACCTATACCTAGAGGTACCTATAGAGGTTATCAATTTAATTGTAGGTTCAGAGATAACTTTTGACCACGTTGTCCGATTTTGATGATTCCTTTTTCATTCCATTTGGTCCTATTTTAATGTGGTCAATATCTGGTGGGAATCCATGCTGAGAAAGGGATTAGGTACTTCTACAGGGATTATTTCAAAGACATATGACTTCGAAACTTTTGAAGACGTCGCATGACATGTGCTCTACTATCAACAAAGATAATGACGACTCAACATAAATCAATAACAGACGCGATGAAAGAACTGCTAATATATTTGTTGATAATTACGCACTGCCAGCGCGTTCGTCTACTTTTACTGATTGAATGTTTACTCCAAAGTGATTTTATTTACCATTTTTGAAATATAAATTAGCTATAAACCACTTGTTTTTTGAGTCACTTCGCGACATGTTTCGGAAGCGCTGTCCTTCCATCGACCGGCGTGTCGAGACTAACATGTTGAATTTGTGTGTGTCTGTCTGTGAAGTGAGGGGGGTGGCGGTTGAGGGTTGGTTGGGTTAGTGGGGGAAGGGGGGTATTGTGAAGTGTTTTTGTTTTTGATGGGGAATATATTAAGTATTGGAGAAGTGTTATGAAAGGTATGGTTATTTATAAGTTTTATACCGGAATTTATGTGTTTAAACATGTCGCGAAGTGACTCAAAAAACAAGTGGTTTATAGCTAATTTATATTTCAAAAATGGTTTATATTAACTACCACAAAATATCCGCCGAATCATTAAATGATTTTATTTAGTTCAAATCGCAAGCCTAGTTGACTCGCTGTTATCCGAGCTGTTCACACTACATACTGTAGGTACTTATCAATTTGATTAGACACTAAATCAATGTACATAAACGAGGCATTACAGACCATTTAACAATGCGTTCATTGACAAATATACATTATATTATATTGCTAATTGTAGATCGGCATTAAGTGTCATTAAACTTCGCATTATCTAAAGATATATCATACCTAAGATATATCGCACACATTATCTCAATTAAAATTGTTAAAACTGATCATAATTCAACAGTATAGCTGAAAGTATTTTTTATTTGTTCATCATGATTGAATACTGTTGACGTGTTTTTCGTATTATTATAAGATCTAATGTGAAAATAGCAACATCAATTTGTATTTGTAAAGAACGCCATAATGCGTAGATATTTAATATTTATATGCCTACTTTCTATTAACTATATTATAAACACTTTCAGCTTCAGATCTATTCCATTGGTTGCCCACAAGATTCGGTAACAGTTTCAACATCCAACTGTCTTTACTTTGGCTTATCCCTTTTTAGGTATTCAATTAGACTCATAATTAGCAGGGTGGTCTATCCTTACTGTTGGGGCTGGTAGTTTGACTTCTTCAAGAGCTTTCTCCTGTTAGTCCATCACGTGTAGTAGGTAATGAACGTCGATTGTTTCTCCTATTTTCCGGTAGTGCTAACGCTGTTTGCACTACATGATTTTTCAGTCTTATCATCACACGTCCATACCGTTTGAATATTTTTTTTTTGTATGGGCGCTACTCCAAAAACGTCTGTCGAAGAAAACATACAAAGTTGTCAAGAATGGAACAATTCTTTTAAGAAAACCTTAGTTAAAGGTTTTATTGTCAGGAAACCCCGACGAAGGCTATGATGTATCGCTCGGAATATTTGCTCTACAGTTCTAAGATCAGTCCACTCCCGAATGTTGCGTTGCCAGGACATCTGTCTC
Organism: Molanna angustata; assembly: GCA_963576475.1. Taxonomy (NCBI): domain Eukaryota; kingdom Metazoa; phylum Arthropoda; class Insecta; order Trichoptera; family Molannidae; genus Molanna; species Molanna angustata. The sequence goes on from OY754988.1 coordinate 342,691, forward strand.
CTTCCAGCCCCTCTTTATTACGTTTTAATATCAAGTGCAGCAAGTGGTATTTTTCTCCTCTCATCGTGTGTTCCAGAGTTTTTAACTTTTATTTTAGACAGGAGTTGTCTGGTTGACCTGCATGACCATGTTTTTTTAATGTAATCATCATCATCATCATCATTGGCCGTACATCCCGTTGTGGGCCTTGTCCACCTTCAGAATCCGTCGCCATTCCTCCCTGCACTCTGCGGCTCTCTTCTAGTTGGAAGGCCCAGCGCTCGTATATCAGCCTCCACATACATAGTCCAGCCATCTCATTTTTGGACTGCCTCTGCTTCTTCTTCCGTCTGTTGTGGTGTTTAAAACCTTGTTGGGAGTACGATCATCACTCATCCTGTGGACATGGCCCAACCATTGCAGTCTTATTTTAACGAACTGTACAATGTTAGGTTCGCCATACAGTGCCTCTAATTCGTGGTTGAAATGTCTCCTCCACACTCCATTTTCGTTGACAGGACCAAATATCTTTCTAAGGACTTTCCTTTCAAATATCAGAAGTATGTTTTTATCACTTTTGGTCATTACCCAGCATTCGGCGCCATATGCAATGCCTGGATAGAGGAGCGTTTTATAAAAGGTTGTTTTGGTTTTTCTACCGAACAATTTTAATCTAAACAACCTTTTGTTTTTCAGGTCCACTCAAAAGGATTGAAGTTTGGTATATACGAAGACTATGGCAACTTCACCTGTGCGGGATATCCTGGAGTCATTGGACATTTGGCAACTGGTAAAATATTCAAACATTTCACTTTTATAATTTCAATTATAAACTATACCTAACATATGTATTATAAACATACTAGGGGTTCTGTTCCTGGCCTTATACGCGGCCCAACTTTTCCGGATCTTCACATCTCGTCATATCATGAAGTTCTATTTCCAGTACTTAGCGACCAAATTTATTATTTTTATCTATTTTCTAAAGACACATTTTTTAAGGACGTAAAACAATAGTGTATTGTTCTTATTTCTTTACCAGATTAAATTTTGTATTTTAAGTAAGTAATCTTAGTTATATAATGTATATCTTTGTAAATGTGAAATAACTTGAATATATGTATATTTAAGATGCTGCTACTTTTGCATCATGGGACGTGGATTACGTGAAGTTGGACGGTTGCTATGCACTACCACAAGATATGGATGCTGGATATCCAGAGTTTGGTACACATCTCAACAGTACAGGAAGACCTATGATTTACTCCTGCAGCTGGCCTGTATATCAAATATATGCTGGAATGCAGGTAAAACATTTTATCATAATGCATGTGAACCATATCTTTATTTAAGGGAAACATACTCTCATGAGGTTGGTGAACCATATTATCATAATGCATGTGAACCATATCTTAATTTAAGGAAAACATACTCTCATGATGTTGGTGAACCACATTGTGAAGATGCAGTTGAACCATGTTGTCATAATGCATGTGAACCAAATTGTTCTAATGTATGTAGGTGAATTAAACTGGCATGATGTTGGATTATTAATAAAACACTGAAGATTGTTCAAAAGAAAGTTTATTATAATAACCGCGAAACATACATTTTATATATGATGACACTTACACACGAGGAAAACTCACACACACAGTGTTGCCAACTAACAAAAAACTTTATTGCTTCAACACCACCCCTCAATAAAATTTTCATTAATTTATTAATACTCTTTCTCTAAACTTATATAATAAGACTGTTCCTAATGTCTTGGTAAATATATCTGCCATTTGTTCATTGGTGCTTACATAATTTAACTTTATAACATTTTTGTCAATCTTCTCTTTTACAAAACTCTGTTTTATTTCCATGTGCTTTATTCTAGAATTGGCACCGCCCATCTGTGCCATCTTTATTGTAGATTGGTTGTCCTCGAAGAGGATTATCTGACCAATCTCAAATCCAAAATCTTTCATTATTGTCTTCAGCCAACATGACTCACTCGTTGCTTGGCTTAAAGAAACATACTCCGCCTCAGTAGATGACAGAGCAACAGTCTGTTGCTTCTTAGAAAACCAAATTACAGTACAACCAAATACTTTAAAACAACAACCTGACGTAGACTTTCGATCATCACTTCCACCCCAGTCACTATCTACATAGCCTACAACTTTATCATCATTATCTCTATAGTACACTAAACACATATCTAGAGTACCTTTTACATATCTTAGCACATTTAATAACATTTTGTATAATAGTTTGCTTGCACAACTTTGATACCTGCTTAATAAGTTTACAACAGCACATAAGTCTGGCCTTGTTCCCATTACTACATACATTAAACTACCAATAAGTTTTCTACACTTTAGTTCTATATCTTTATTCTCAGAGTAGTTTCTTTTTAATATATCAAACTTGAAATTCTTATCAATAGGTAAAGTTAGGTGTTTACAGTCTGACATGTTATACATTTTTAACAATGATTTTAAATATTCCTTCTGACTTATCATTGTACATCCTTTATCTAAATCTTGACTTATATCAATACCAAGAAATCTTTTGACATTCCCTAAATCTTTCATTTTAAAGGTTTTACATAACATATTTCTTAACTTAAGTTTTTCTTTATCACAATTACCAAAGTACAAAATATCATCAACATAAAGAAGAACAAAAGTTTTAATACCATTTTCACATTTAGTATACAGACAATTATCTTTATCAGAAATTTTATAGCCCATTGATACCATCACATTATTGAAAGTATCATTCCAATATTTGGGTGACTTTTTTAACCCATAAATGCCCTTATTTAACAAACAATAATTAGAACCTAATTCGACACCTTCTGGTAACTTCAGATATATTTCTTCGTCAATTTTACTATTCAGAAATGCTCCGCACACATCCATTTGAGATACTTGCATATTACACTTAGTTGCTATAGCCATAAATATTCTGAATGTATTTAATTTTACAACTGGTGCATACAAATCATAATCATCTAAGTTACTTTGCTCAAAACCTCTAGCTACCAATCTGGCTTTATACATAATTTTATCTTCTTCAACTTTCTTCTTAAAGACCCACTTAGTACTTATTGCATTCGCTCCTTCAGGAATCTTATCCACGAGTGTCCACGTATCATTTTCATTCAATTGTTGGACCTCAGTTTCAATTGCCACCTTCCATTTTTCGGCTTCATTTGTAGTCATAGCTTCGCTGTAGGTCTTTGGTTCATCACCCGAAACCATCATTCCTATATCATACTCTCTCTGCCACGTTGGTCTTTTTACAGTCCTACCACTTCTTGTCTGTACAGGAACATTTTCATTTTGTTCTATGTTTGTCTCAGGAACCACATTTATTTCAGATATTCTCACCTCCTCTTCCATTTGGTTTTCCTGCTGTTGAGACAAAGAAGAAGACACATCATTTACTTCATCTATAGTATCATTACTTTCTGAGTATTCCAAAGGCATATATTGCATATCGGCAGTTACATCTGATTCTATATTACAATTTTCTTTTCCTCGTACAAACACTACATCTCTCAGAATTTTCACAGTTTTAGTTTCTGGATAGAATATCCTATAACCTTTAGAGCCTTCGTATCCTACAAATAATCCTCTTTCTCCTTTTGCGTCCCATTTTCTTCGCTTTTCTTTTGGAATGTGAGTGAAGACTTCTGCTCCGAATACCTTCGTCAAGCTGCTTATATCATAGTCTTCATTTTTCCAAATTTGATACGGGGTTTTTCCTTCCACTCTACTTTTGCTTGTTCTGTTCAAAACAAACACTGCCATATTTATGGCTTCTGCCCACAACTCTTTTCCAAGTTGTTTACTTTTTATCATTGTTCTTGCTGCCTCCACCAATGTCCTCATGTCCCTCTCAGCTCTACCATTTTGTTCCGGCGTGAAAGGAACAGACGTCTGATGACAAATTCCATAATTGTCCAGTAATTGCTTCATCTCCTGGTTGACAAACTCTTTACCGTTGTCACTTCTGATATTTTTTACAGAACATCCTGACTGTTTCTCTGTAAAGTTGATGAATTGTTTAACTCTCTCAATGACTTCTGATTTTCTTTTCAGGAAATATACAAAACGATAATTTGAGTAATCGTCTTTACACAATAGGAAATATTTTGACCCTCCAACAGATATTTCCTCCATACAACCACACAAGTCCATATGCACTAACTCTAAGATCTTGGTAGATTGTTGCCCACTTTCACCAAATGGTAACCTGTGCATTTTTCCCTGGAAACATGCCCTACATTGTTCACTGTTATCATTAAATTTTATGTTGTTTTTATTTAAAATTTCCTTAACCTGTCTTATATTCTGATGGCAAAAACTCTCATGCCATCCACTCAAAGATTGAGCCACCGCCACTTTATAATTTTGTATAAAGTTCATAATGTAACAATTTTCTTCTCGATTACCCACAGCTTGTACCTCATTGTCTTTATATATAAAACATTGATTTTCTGTCACCTTAAGTTCATATCCTTTGCTAGTCACTTTAGCCACGGAAAACAAATTCAGTTTCAGTTCAGGCACGAACAATACTTCTTTTAACTTTGTACTATCGTAACACTTTCCATTGTATACTTGAACGTTTATGTCACCCTTACCCAACACTGGCAATCTCCGCCCATCACCCACCACTACAAATTTTTGTCCCTCCGGTATTTTTAAAAAATTTGTATACTGACTTTTATCGTGTGTCATGTGCTCACTAGCACCACTGTCTATCAGCCACTTTCCATAGTATTTATCACTATATTCTCCATGTGTTATGTACGCATTCTCTACCATTTTATCTACCATTTTTGGACACTCACTTTTGAAATGTCCCAATTTGCCACATGAGAAACATTTCATATTTTCTTTGCCTTTTCCTTGCTTTGGACACTCACTTTTAAAGTGCCCAATTTCATTACACAAGAAACATCTAATATTATCTTTCCTGCCTTTCTTAAACTTGTCGTATTTAGAATACTTTTTCATGCTAGATGTACCAGCTCGTAATGCTAATTCTTCATGCTCCTCTCTGGAGTTCAACCGTCCTTCTTCTGTTAACAGCCTGGCCACAATATTATCAAATGTTTGTTTGTCGGGATCCACAGATTCCCATGCAGAAATAAAATGTGAGTATTTCTCCGGAAGTGACATTAGTATTTTTGTGATTACCATTTTATCTGATAATTCGTCGCCCGAACTCCTTATCTGGCTCCTCATCTCTTCCACTTTTGACAGAAATACCGACATGTCTTCACTATATGTCAGCTGGAAGAATTTTTGTTGCAACATATACAACCTTGACTCTGTTTTCTGTTCATAGACTAAATTTAACTTTTTCCACATTTCCGCTGCACTCTGGCATGTCAGAATATGCACCATCTCTTTTTCACACATTCTGGTGACAATTGTGCCTTGAGCTTTCGCGTCCTTTCTTGCCCAGTCTACTTTGTTTTCCTCTGTTCCGTTGACAACTTCAAATAATTCCATCGCTCTCAGAAGGACTGTGATTTGGAATTTCCATGTGTTCCAGTTCACCTTTCCTTCTAATCTGATGCCACCCATATGGACCGCGCCTGCCCCAGCGCTACCCGAATTCAAAAAATCCATTTTCTTGACCTTCGGATCTCTAGTCCCACTTGTATGGCACACAACAGTACAATAAATGAATTGCAAAACACTGAACAGAACATACGCGGTTACCGGTTACATAACCTCACTTTTCATTTTGACATTTTATTCTCTTAGCGCGTTTTAAGAATGCGCAAATCATAACTTCACTTTCAGCGTTAACTGGGCCCATAACCTAATAAAACACTGAAGATTGTTCAAAAGAAAGTTTATTATAATAACCGCGAAACATACATTTTATATATGATGACACTTACACACGAGGAAAACTCACACACACAGTGTTGCCAACTAACAAAAGACTTTATTGCTTCAACAATTATAATGGAAGTATACATACAAAGCCATGTTAAAAAAAAACTTTTCTACATCCCAGGATATTTATTGTAGGCCACGATTGCTGTCCACACTTAAAAATTCACCTCTCAGGAGACTGCCTTCACTCATAACCAGTATTTCCAGTAAAGAGAAGTAAGATTTGTGTTAGAAATGGAATCGATGAATCATTGAATGGTTGTGATAGATAGTTATTCATTTTTTGTGAATGATGATTTACCTTTGTTCCATTTAAATAAAAGTAACAACGAGAATATTAATGGTTTTGCTGATGAAATTAATTGGAATACTTAAATAATTATAAATTAAAAAAAGGTTTTCCTAATTTTGTGTTGTAGCCAAACTTCAGTTCCATCATCCAACACTGCAACTTGTGGCGTAACTTTGACGACATCCAAGACTCTTGGGCTTCTGTAGAGTCAATAATAGATTACTATGGAAACCATCAAGATGTTATTGTACCCAATGCTGGACCAGGACATTGGAATGATCCTGATATGGTAAATATTAACCAATCTTTTCTTACTACTAATTTGGAACATCTAAACTTCCCTTCAACCTTGTGACCAAGAGTTTTCTTTGAGTTCAAAGCACTACAGAACCTCACAAGCGCGGTACCAAATGTACCAATGCAAACAAATAATAGGGCTGAAATAATGATTAGTGATGAACAAATGCAAGACCAAAACCTTGATTATCTTGGTCTTTTTCTGCACTCTGCATTTATGTCAATGCAAGCCTAATTTTGGTCTTGTATCCCTCGTCTTGATCTACAAGACTCGCAAGACATTTGCTCCTCACTATTATAGATAATTTTTTTCTGTTCTTTATTCTGTTCTTTAAATGAATGTGAGAATGACAGCGAGAAAATTTCAATAGAAGAGGTCAGAGAGGCAGTAAAGCATGCACGTACAGGAAAGGCTGCGGGAATTGATTGCATAACAACTGAATTCATCAAATATGGTGGCGAAAAGACGATGGAATGGTGTCATTGCCTCTTCAACAAATGTTGGGAGACAGGACATACTCCGTCAGATTGGAGAAACGCAGTGATTGTGCGCTTCTTTAAAAAAGGGTCAAAATTAGACTGCAAGAACTACCGAGCTATCAGTCTGCTGAGTTCAGTTGGAAAATTGTATGCTAGGATACTAGATCAAAAGTTGAGAAAGGCTACAGCAAGCAAGTTATGGGATGCACAAGGAGCGTTTGTTGGAGGTAGAGGATGCACCGACCAAATTTTTTCCCTTCGAATGGCGACTGAAAAGGTTCTGGCAAAAAACCAGAAGCTTTTCTGCGCTTTCATAGACCTGGAAAAGGCCTATGACAAAGTAGACCGTGAAAAACTCTGGAACGTGCTATCAGTGTATGGAGCGGGTAGCAGGCTGATAGGGGCAATATCATCTCTATATGAGGAAAGCCAAGCCTGTGTGAGAATTGAAAACTCTCTCACAGGATGGTTCTCCATTAATATGGGAGTGAAGCAAGGGTGCGTACTATCACCGTGGCTCTTTAATCTATACATTGACTACTGTGTGAGAGCACTAAAGAATGAGAACATTGGGCTGAAACTGGAAGGTGTGACTGTATGTGATCTAATATATGCGGATGACAAAGTATTAATGGCTGAAAGCGTGGAAGACTTGGAATGTTTGGTTAAAATAGTATTCGATGGATGCATGCAAAATGGATTGAGAATGAATGCAACTAAATCTAAAGTGATGGTATTTGAGAAGAGCGAAAGACGAACAAAATGCGAGATACGAGTGGAGAATGTACAATAAGAACAAGTGGATGAATATTTATACTTAAGAAGCATGTTTCAGCGTGATGGAAGATTGGAAAAAGATATTGAAAGGAGAGTAACGGCAGGTAATAGAGTGAATGGTGCATTAAGACCGGTAATGGCTGACCCAATTATTTCGAGGCAAGCAAAGCTCGCGGTACACAATGGTATCGTCGCACCGACTCTAATGTATGCTAATGAGACATGGACATGGCAGAAGACGCATGAAAGTAGAATTAACGCAGTTGAAATGAGGTCACTAAGACGAATGTGTGGTAAAACGATGTATGATAGAATAAGAAATGAGGATATTAGACGAGAATGTATGATTGAAAGAAATATCGTAAGTAAGATGAAAATAAATTCCCTAAGGTGGTTCGGCCACATAGAAAGAATGAGTGATGACCGTCTGACAAAAAAAGTATACAAGGCTGATAAAAGAGGAATGAAAAGTAGAGGTCGGCCAAGAAAGAGTTGGCACGATCACATAAATGGGATTTTGAAAGATGGAGATGTTAGAAGTAAGAATAATAGAAGAGCGTGTATGAGAGGATGTATGGACGTGAATGAAGCGAGGAATGTATGTCAAGAGAGAGGAGTCTGGCGTTCGGTTCTCTCTGCCTACCCCAAATAGGGAAATGGCATGATGGTATGGTATGGCTGTTCTTTAGTTGTTATTTTGTTTTCAGTTGATAATTGGCAACTTTGGTCTGTCATACGAACAGAGCAAGACTCAGATGGCAATATGGGCCATCCTGGCTGCACCGCTACTCATGTCTGTCGACCTCAGGACCATCAGACCAGAGTACAAGGCTATTCTACTCAACAGGAAGATCATAGCCGTAGATCAGGATCCGCTCGGTATTCAAGGGAGAAGGATTTATAAGGTAACAAAACTATATTTGTAAAGATGTGGTCTATCAAACGATAAGGTTTGTTAAACATCTATTGTCTACATTGACTTATGAAAATTGGTGGGTGAAGGATGGTGGTTAGTACTAAGTACACTGATTGCTGGAAAGTATAATAATTAGATAAAGATAATGGCATCATCTGCCTTTGGATTGGTCGAAGGTCTCATATTAATGTCGAGCTGGAGACGTACCTTTCGGAAATTACTCAATGCTTTTAGAATGTCCTAGATGTGTAGGGATATGTTGCTACCCAGAGATACATGGATTTCAGAGAAAACATTATCTAGTGTTGCTGAAAGATGCGATAAACACCTAGTGATATATATTTTTTAGTTTTTTTTTTAAAGAATGAATATGTCCTTGAAACAAGTACATATACATTCTCATACATTCCCTAAATTAAGTATAAATGCTTGTACTATAGATGAACGAAATCGTTCATGGCAGGATTTGAACTCGCAACCACTGGATTACTAATCCAGCGTGCTAACCGCTCTGCCGTCACCCATATATATGATACCTATATGTATAACTATTCTTGTTTGTGAGTTGGCACAGACCAATACACACTCGAAAGAGAAAAATGGTAAAGCACTATCATTTGCATGGTTTAGAGTAGGTATGTATGAGGATGTAAGATTTTGTTACAAATCAGATAATATATATTCATTTTCTAAAGAATGACTCATTCTCTGAAAAATATGATAAATCGCCGACCGCCGTGGCACAGTTGGTAAGCCATTCGGTTTCTATACGGGCGTCCTGGGTTCGATTCCCAGCAGAGGAGAAATTTAGTTAAATTTATTTCTCATGCAAATATTGCTTCTCTGGACTGGAAACACTGGTTAGTTGGAAGAAATTGCCATACGATTATAAACTCGCCACTTGTGCAGGGTGCAAGGAAGTGTTCATTATTATTATTAATCATTTCCAGAATGAATATAATATGAATGAAATATTAGGGTTATTTGTCTCATAATGCTGCCTAATGCATAGTTACTGTTTTGTTTAATCATGTGGGGGATATTGCTATTTTAATGTGTATTGTTAGTTAACTTATTTTGTTGTACATTTCAGCATCGTGGTATTGAAATCTGGTCACGTCCAATCACCCCAGTTTACCAGACATATTACTCTTATGCTGTGGCGTTTGTCAACAGACGTACCGACGGCACTCCATCTGATGTTGCTGTCACACTCAGAGAATTGGGTCTAACTAATCCAGCTGGATACAGAGTCGAGGTATGTAAACCACCTTGATCATATTACAATACTTCCTTCCATGGTTCTTATAACCTTTAAAGAAGACAATCCCTGAATGTATTTTTAAGAAACCCATTCTCTTTCACAGGACGATGTTTTTAAATAACCCAATTTGTAGATTTAGTTGATTGTATAACACCCACATATATCTGGCAAAGCCACATTTTCGTAGTATTGTATAGATTACTTATCTGTGGTTACACCACATGAGGAGAATGAATGAGGAATGTCAGACGGAGAAAACAAGAATGTTCAAAGTTGTCCAAATAAAGGATGGGTTTATATCATATATCAGTGTTTTATTATTACAGTGTTAATCTTTACTCAGGTTTTGAATTCCGTATATGAAGATTCAATTAGGTCAGAACCTCATTGAATCTTCTTTCATTAACACTCACAGATGTTAAACCATTTAAAAATACATTTAGGTATTAAATATATTCAATTATTGACTTGATCAAATTACTTTCAGTTACTTTATATTAAAAGTACCGGGTTAATAAAATAATTGAGTAAAGAGAAATAAAAGATTACTCATGATATTAATTACTATATTTCAGTTGCAACTTTCAAAAATACAATATAAATTCACTAAATAATACACATGCGAAATTAACTCTAAAGAGGAGAAATTAGCATTGAAATACGTCGCTTGCACGTTCAGCCACAGGTTATGAGGCAGTGGAAGCTTTCCAGGGTAAAATTTACGGCATTTGGTTCTCTTTGCCTACTCTTTTAAGGACATGGGGTGATGGTATATTTTACAGGACTAAAAATAAAACATTTGGTAAAGTTAAATTGACAATAATAATATCATAGGGAATATATATCTATAGGAGAACCGGTAAATCAGACACCTACAGGGCTTACAACCTGTCCAATGTTTGTGTATATACAATCATAAAAATATTAGATTTAATATTTTTGTTTTGTTTCCAGGACTTGTATGAAGATGTTGATTATGGAGTTCTGTCACCACAAACCAAGATTAAAGTCAAAGTCAACCCCTCAGGTAGAACGTATTATTTCAATTTTATATATACACACACATACATACAACTGCACAACTACACCCGTATCTTTAGTGCATGTCTTCATCCAAATTAATATGCACTATTTTACTGCTAAAGCACCTGAGGTCACAACTCATCTCTCGTAAAACAAAAAACCCTCATTTACAAAACTCTTCTTAGACCGGTCATGACATATGCATCAGAATGCTGGACATTGACCAAGAAGGACGAAAGTGCATTGTTGGTGTTCGAAAGGAAAATACTTGGCCCTACATGTGAAGGAGGATCTTGGAGGATTCGGTTTAACCTTGAGCTAGAAATAATGTATGGTGAACCAAATGTTGTCCAATACATCAAAATACAACGTCTATGTTGGCTCAGACACATTTGTAGAATGGAGGATAGCCGGGTTCAAAAAGAAAGTATTGGACACCTGTCCTGAAGGAAGAAGAAGCAGAGGGAGACCGAGGATGAGATGGCTGGACGACATCGAGGGCGATATAAGAGTGATCGGTATGACAAATTGGAGGAGATTTGCTGTCGACAGGGCGGGATGGAGGCAGTTTCTTGAGGAGGCCAAGGCCCACAATGGGCTATAGTGCCATTGCTGATGATGATGATATTTTTTTAATTTATTTATTCATTTATTACACAAAATAAATAATTCATATATAAGTTGACAAATAACGCCCCACTGGGTAAAAGCCTGTTCTGGGACTGTTATTTTCACATCTTCGCAGGTTATAAATGAAGAGTAAACAATATATGCAAAAAAAATTAAATAATAAACCGAAAAAAAATGTGCATATTAATATGTGCCTGGTCAGAAGTCACCGGCAGATAACCACCTCCGCATAGTGCCTACCTGATATCCAGTCGGTACCAGTTTATCAGTGCAGCCTTGAAGGATCTAGTTGTACTCAATTCCTTAATACTACTTTCCAACTGGTTAAAGATATGTGAAGCTGCAAAGTAAATAGAGATAGGGAGGGCTCGGTGTACCAGTTTGCTGATGATACGTGTGTCGTCGTGGCGGATGAAAGTTTGCAAACGGCTGAACAAATTTTGCAAGAAAATTTTAACCTTCTATGTATGTAAATGGGCGCATGATGTTGGTCTTGTAATGAATGCACAGAAAACTAAAGCAATGCATATTCATTCTTCTCATAATAAGTCGATTCACAAACCAATCCACATTGCTCATGAACATGTCTGTTTACATAAAAATATTGCTATATGTACTTGGGAAAACATTGATTTTGTAACTCAACATATGTATGTCGGACTAATAATTGATAATAGAATGAACTGGGGTCCACATGTAGAGTATGTATGTGGGAAGCTTCGCACCATAGCATGGAAATTCTCCATTCTCAAACATAAATTACCGTATGCAACCATAAGAATGCTATATTTATCATTAGCAGATAGTATAATCAACTATGGACTGAGTAGCTATGGCAGGACATACAAAACCTATTTAGCAAATATCTATAACCTACAATTAAAACTTTTAAAAATCATAATAAGTAATAAAATAAAAAGTATGTATCAGAATAATGAAAAGGGTATATTCAAACACTGTAATGTATTAGCTATATATCATAAAGTAAAAATTGCCATCTTAAAAGACGAACATGATAACATTAATAAATTAGAAGTAAACTCACGTAGAAATAACCTCCGAAAGTTAAACTACCTAAAGAAATATATTTTACCTGTGTACAAAAATACGCACATATGGCATGAGAACATGGGAATATCTCCTTCCAAAAATATTAAATGATATGGATGATGAACTCTTGCATATATGCACTACATGCCCTAAATATTTTACCCACTTAAAAAGGTATATGATGAGGTCCGATGACGACAGCTATGTGCTCTAGAAGTATACTCCTTGAGTTGACCGGCTGTCATAGGTCGAAACCTGCATCGTATTATTTTTATATTTATATGTATATGGGTATATAGGATTTTTTTTTATTATTTTTTTGATTTATGTATTTATTTATTTACTCACTTATTTGTTTCTTTATTTTATTTTTGTTTTATGAATTATGTACCTATATTAAAATTACCAAACTGAATTGGTCAACCTCAGATAAACCCTGAGGGTTTCGATGGTTGACTGTATCTTTGAATTGTAAATGTCATTATATAAAAAAAAAAAATATGTCTTTACCCAAATAATAATAATTGTACTTATGTTGTGTTTCCCGTCGAACAACAGTTGCACTGAACATGATTACAGTGATCGTACTTGGACAGTTGAACTTCAAATATATCTGTGATTTCTTCACACTTGATACATAACTGACTTGTTAGATGTTATCTGGCAAAGCCACTATTATTCAGAGTTTCATAGTATACAATCATTGTTAAAACATTCAGCTTTTACACTATGACGTAAGTCTGACAAGCACGGTCTATTGGACTGAAGTGATAACTAAGAATCAATATTTCTACAATTATCTCGCACACATTAACATCATCATCATCAGCCATTGTTCGTCCAGTTTTGTAAATAGACCTCCTCTTTTGACCTCCATACATTTTTATCCCTCACCACAACCATGTGCCATTGACCTCATAGCACTCGTTTTGTACCATCATACCATCTTCTCCATCGACTCTAGGGTATGTTTGGTCCATTGATCATCTGCTGTTCTCGCTACAGCCCAATTTCACTTTAAGGAAGCTATCTTTGCATGCATCCAAATCAATGAAACATCAAACAGTGGTGTTACTATGGATTGCAGAGGCACATAAAGTTTTGTCACCTCACCAGAAAAACTAAAGTTCTTCTCTATAATACTCTTATCGGGCCAGTACTCTATATGGATCGGAATGCTGGACAATCACTAAAACTGATAAAAGAGCCCTGGAAACTTTTGAGAGAAAAGTACCGAGAAGGATCTATGGCCTGATTTGTGACAACGGAGAGTGGCGTATTAGATACAACCAGGAACTGTGTGATCTATACAAGGATCTCACCATTTTGAATGAAATAAAAATCGGAAGACACATACAGAGAATGAGCGAAGAGGACGTCCCAAGATGAATTTTGAATGGTGCACCGGGGGGGACGAAGAAGAATTAGAAGGCTTCGATTGCTGGACGGAGTAGTGAAGGATGCAAATACCTTCGGCATCCATAACTACCGTAATGCATCACACGACCGACAGTCATGGAGACGGATTCTGCAGGGGGCTAAGACCTGACCTGGGTTATAGAGCCACAGATAGGTCTTGCATGCATCGGTAACCTTAGTCTTCTCTCTGATACATTCATTACGCTTTCCATCTCATATAACTTTTTAATGTATTAAAAAAAATATTCCTCAATTATAACTTTTTAATGTATTAAAAAAAATATTAATATGATAACAATGATCAAAGCTTTGAATTTCATTGGCATAAAAAATAGCACAATTCAATGAAAATTAAATATTGTCTAATATATAATGTTTCAAATTCCAGGTGTGGTAATCTTACGAGCCGATGCTCAACCTTCATTTCAATACAGAGGAAGCACTTCCAGGACACCGTATGATCCAATCAACGATGTCTTTAGGCTCTCCAAGTAAATCAACATAACAATCAAGTTCAATCATACAACTTCATTCATTTAGTGAAGTTTTACAAATAACAGGAATAATTCAAAAACATCTTTGGTTAATAGTAATATTGCATTAGCACTAACTGTACAAAGATTAGTGTACAAAATTTTTATGTAAAAGAAAAAAGTTCTGGAAATATTTAAGTATGATAATTTTCTAATTAATAAATCTAAATTTAATGTTTGCATTTCCAGTAAAAATCCTCTAAATACTATTTGACCCAATTTTATGAAATAATTGTCAAATATAAGTAGAAATATATATGTATATTTGTCAAATTAATATTGCATTCAATACTAACAAGATTCCTTTATGAAAAATAATAATTCTCGGTGACTTATTTATATCAAAACATTGTATTGAGTCACTGAGGTAATTAAATTGGCCATATCATGATTGCCAATTTATATTGGCCCTGCTAAAAATATTATTTTTATCGATGCAACACCTGTCCATGATGTGACTTCTTCACAATCTATCAATACTTAATAAAATTTGTCAAATAAATGCCATATTTGTCAAAAATCCATCAAACACTACTTTATTGTAAGAATAATTATGTACATAGATATAATAATCTTAAGTCACTAGACATACATTTTCATCAATTCACGTTGTCTATTTATTACTTTCTTAGCTTATTTTAAATTACTGTTTATTTTGTATTTTATTGTATGAATAAAATAAGTCAATTATACCAGACGAAAAAAAACCCAAACCGTAGTCTAAATTTATGTGCATTTTTGTCTTGAGATATTTTTTTTATTTTTGAATTTTAGTAAAATATAATTCCAAATCGAATTCTTTTAATATAAATGGAATAGGATTGATAATATTTTAGTTACAACTCTTTATCAATCTCATTCAAATATTATAAAATGTTATTATGCTCGTCTGAAATATAATTTGAAGTAAATTAATCTATTTATCAAGGTGCTCAACTCTGACTTCTTTATAAAAACACATATTCTTGTTTGTGTGGTGAAGGGAATTTCAATTTTTGCAACGGCAAAGTTTTTTATAGAGTAATCACAGATTTCTATATGACATGTCTCTGAATGCAAAACTTTTCTGTATTTTATTCAATAAATAGTTGTCAATTTCAAATACACAAAAAAATATTATTTATATGTCAAACATTAAAGCAATATATTTTATTTTGTTTAAGTATTTGGTAACAAATTAATCACTACTCAACTCAATTTTAATGTTTTACACTAGGTACATGTATCTTTTAATAATACCTTTTTAATCTAAAATTATATTTGTTCATTTTTCCATTTCAATAATACTTTATTTTATTTTATTCTTCTTTCTGTTTATTTATGTTTTGTTTTCTTCAATAAACATGATTCTTAAATTTCATTTGGCACAATTTGGTTTTCTTCATTATAATAAATTGATTTCATTTAAATACTTCTCAACAAAATGTAAAATCTCATTTGTCCAATTATAAAAAAATGTAGAAATCTCTGGTACTTATAAATTTAAAAAAAAAATCATGTAAATCTAAATATAGGTACTTTATCTTTGTCATTTCTATGATATAAAATGTAGCCATCCAAATGAAATGAAATCATTTAATTGTGACATAATATGATGTGCCCCAAGTTAATATGAATCAAATGTGATTTTGTAAAGGTACCTACTTATACCTATGTTATATAGACTACTATAATAGTGTGCCCGGGCAGAATTTCTGCCATACATCGCCTTCTATAATAATAATAAGATATTATTTAAGTTCATGAGCGGGGTTCATGAGGTGCAATGTAACACAAACTATATCATATAATACATCATTTAAAAATTAGGTATGCATACAAATAAAAAAGAAAAACATAGAGAAAAATAAGCATAAAGAACAAAAGATAAAAAATGAAAAGAATAACACATCAATATGTAAATATTTGTATGTAGACTGCTTTTTATATAGACCTCATTTTACATATTTCTTTTTGTACATTTAAGTGTGGCTCTAGATGCGTCATACAGTTGTCAATAGATTTGTTCACAACGCCATCTATTGAAATCTTACACTACTAGAATGAATCACGACCCTTTTTTACTATAAAAAAATCCTTTGGGGTGTAGGGAAGATGAAATTGGTGGTTGTATTTTTTGATAGAAATCTAAAAGAAATTAAAATTTCAAGCTGGAACCGACAATACACATTAACAAAATTTCATTGAAATCGTTTGGGCGGTTTCGGAGATTTGCACGTACGAACATCATGACACAAGATTTTATATATTATTAAGATAAATACTTGGTAATCATTCTATTTGACATATTGATACCTTTCATGCAAGGAACATCCATCAGAATAATACTCTATAGGACTGAAACTTGTGGTTATATACAAATTTTACAGTTATGGGGGGCAAGTCCGGTCAAACGGCGTAATCAAACCCCTTATGATTACCCATATCATGGATTTATGTAGTTATCTGAGTTGTATAATATCTAAAGATATTACAGAACTCCATAAGATATTTTTATATCCATGATATGAGTAAACATTGAAGGTTTTGACTACGCCGTTTGACTGGACTTGCCTCCCTGATGAATAAAACTTATTTTTGAAAGGTTGAATACTTAGGTCGTGTTTCTCGAACAAAGATTAAACTAAAGTATAGTTAAAATACTTTGATTTCATAAAACTGTTCAAAACTTTTGGTTGTTTCATTGAAATCTATTAACTATACTATTACCGATACCTACTTTTGTTAAAACAACCCAGCCATAGTTATATAATGCAAAATGAATCTCTGTTTTAATGAAACCAAATTGTTGTTGGGTCACTGGTTGTAGTCCCCCTGTGTCGGTATAGTGTGGTATACCTATACCAATTACATATATCAAATAGAATAATTATTATTACCAAGCATTTATTTTATAATATAGATATTATGAACCTCTCTCTACCTACTGTGGAGTTCTATCAATGGACAAAATAAATCTCATTTGTCTGTTGATAAACTAAATTTAGTTAGATTTTGTAAATATTATTTGGTTAAGTAAGTTTAGTACTAAGTATTTAAAATATAAGAATTGCTTCGATACAAGACACCTACATTTATATAAAACAAAGTTTTATGTGATATTCTTCATCCTAGAATATTTAGTTAATATCAAACTTGGCTTCAATATTTTATTTTAATATAATAATAAGATTTTATACATAGCTATATGTTAATTGATTTAGTTTTGAGCGACAGATGAATGATACATGAAGATGGATCTGCATTCATATTATTTGTCCCCATTATATAAATATTTAACTCAATATTTTTTTAAAAATGATAAATATGAACACATATAATTCTACAATTGATTTATTTCACTCCCCTTACAAGGCCATAATCAACTGGTAAGCCGAAACGGTCGTCGGGAGTGAAATAAATCGATTGTAGAATTATATATATTTATATATTATTTTATATATTATTTTTCGGGCAACTAACAGGTACTATGTTAAATATTAATTTAACACGCACCCAATAACAAGTTGCCACATTCTGGAGACTTACGATATTAATCGTCTCACAGATCCAGACTGAAAACACAATTAAAAACTGTGTCTTCACCGGGAATCGAACCCGGGACCTTTGGATCAGTAGTCAGATACCCAACCAACTGAGCCACGAAGGCCGACAAATATGTTCATATCGACATATCGACATATATGTTCATTTTTATCATTTTCATGATGGAGTTCTACAAATTAGAAGCTGTTGCAATCAAAAGTTGGAAAAGTGCGTCAGTAGGTATTTTTTTAACTAATTCTTTCCGAGTATTTATAAAAAAAAATTGTCGCACTATGATATAATTAACTCCTTGATGCTTTTGCAAATTTATTTTTATAAATTTGCGTCATATACGTTTCCGAGTTTTCAAATCATTCAAATTGAATCTAAAATATGATTATAGTATGAGAATTTATATAGTATTGCTTTGTATGTGTGTAATATTTTTATGCTGCCGTTAAACATTTGAAAAATATTGAGTGAGTGAGAATACATCAAAGTTTTAACCATGTTAAAAAAGGTACCTGGATCAAGATTTTTAATCAAAACAATATTTATTTCTTTTCTTCGTTATTCAAATAAAAAAATATCTGTTGAATGCGATAAATTAAATAATAAAATTTCATAAATTTTTACATATTATCTAATAAATATTTTCTTTACACAGCAGCCCACTGTTGAACAATCTTGCATTGTTTCCACCTCCTTACATCGCGGGTCTTTTCAACATCTGAATTAATATTTACCTGAGCAGATTTCAGACCCTTCCTAACGCTTTGTACTGTGCTTCTTCGGAAGAGTATAATGCATCCAAATCCGAATAGATGATATCCCCCACGTAACCACATTAAAAAAAATACATAAACATATACCTACTTATATAATTATAAGCTGCTTCAGAACAGGTTTTTAACCTAGTGAAGCAGTTTACATTCTGCATCTAGTTCTTAAGTACCTATCTTTTTTTTTGTAAAAAAAAATTGTATTGTTAAACTTTGATGTGTATATATATAATTTCTTATGTTACAAATAGAAAAATAAAATAATAATAAATAAATAATTTCTGAATCAAGAATTCCCGAATTGCTTTTCAGTGATTAATAATTTTTCTCTGTGACTTGTAGTTATTCAAGTTTTCATAGTAATTTAATTTTATGAAGCGGATTAAATTGATACAACCTCGATTTTACACAAAGATACTAAATATGTTATACATTTCGGTATGAGATAATAAAGATTTGTAAATGGTTGTTAACTAAAAAGTTTTGGTCAAATAAATAGTTTTGTAGAACTATCTTGATCTAAGGAATATTTGCATTGATGTAAAATTAATTGATTGTATAATATTTTATGAAAGGGTTTTTTTTTAATGATTATGAAAGCACATAAAACCTTTAATTGAAACAAAGCAGTTTGTAGACTCTAACAATTTAAGGCTGCACAAGCATTGAGAATTTTTATCGAGTCGTACCCCACCTCTCATACTGAAGTAGAAGCGGTGGGGTTTGTCTCGTCATACATTTTGTACAACTTGACTAGTGAGAAACAGGAATGACGTAAGTGGCAATATAAATTATACCTTTTTTTAAATCAAAACAAAAAATTTAAAATCTACAACAATCAAAGTGTTTATGTGATATTAAATGATATTTTGCTTAATCTAACAAATAAAAAGGATAATGAGGGAATTCTGCAAATTGCAGAGGTATTTTAAAATTTATTTTATTACTAGAGAATTTTCAAATATTATGATTCTTCAATGGTCAAACTGTAGGCAATACTGTAATTTATCCCTGACTTTAGTTTCAAGACAATTATGTTAGTATTGGCAGAATAAATGAGGATTTGCCAATGCAACTAATCAAATTTGAGTGGCTGTGCGGCCTTAAACACGTCCTGCTTCATTAATTAATAGAAAAAATTTTGAAGGACATATTTAGGGAATGTATAAGGATATTTTGTACATTATTTTCTCAAAAGAATCATTTCATAATGATTGTAATAATTTTAAACTACATTAGATGATATTTGTATTTTATTATGTTATCTAACTATTTGTCACTATATTGTGCATATGTCACTATGATGTGTTTTGAATGATTGTACCTATATTATGTTGTATAATAATATAATATTATGTGTTCTGGATTGCCATTTTTAATGAAAATGTAACGAATGAATTTATAGTTAGTAAAATAATTGTAATAGATGAATATTAAGATGAAATAAATATTAGTTACCAAAATTATACATTTTTGTTAAATTGTGATGGGATAATCATTACATCTTCCCCTCTCCATTTCACCCTAATCCAATACTCCTTACATTTCCAGTCCAAAAATGCTACAAAGAAAGTTGCCATTTATAATGTTATCGCAGTGGCAACCTTGATGTATTCAAGTGAAACCTGGACATGGCAGAAGTCACACGAGAGCAGAAATGAGATCACTGAGGCCACTTTATAATATAATGATGGGTAAGAAATGTGGGCATTAATAAACAGGCATATCCCACAGTATAAGGTAACCAGCGACAGGTGTGCGGGTGTGTATTACCTTGTAAAGATTAGTGCATTACATGCGTGTATCTCTACATATCATCCTGGTTCCACTTAAAAAGGCACTACATACAGAATTTGTGGTGAACCTCATTGCTGAACTATGTGAGATGTTATTGTTGCCTGTTGTATGTATTCTTGACTACCCATCTCTTACGGGACACCCCAAAATAATGATAATAGAATAGTGGAAACACTAAGGGCCATATTTATAAACCTTTCTCAGTGCTTAAGTCAATACTTAGCACACAGAAATGTATGGAATTTGTCGTGCTAAGCATTGAGAAAATTCTAAGTACGTTTTATAAATTCGGGCCTAATATTCTAAGCTGGTGCCTAGCAGTATATACCTACCTACATATTAGAGGAGAAATATATTCTCATGCATTGCTTCTCTGGCATATTACACTGCTTAGTTGGAAGAAATTGGTAATTGGCAACAAACTAGCAACTTGCACAGGGTGCAAGGAAGTGTAAAATATACATTTTAAATATTTTATATAAGTACATGGTGAGTATCTGCAAATATATAAAATTCATCTTTAAAAAAATTATACCTAATCTTGTTGTAAAAAAATTATTTATTTGAGTAAAAGGGGTGGGGGGGGGGGGGCGGTTTGCACATAAAATATATAAATTTGCACCCGCATGTATTTTGATAGAGCTCTATACTTGTAATCTGAAAATTTGTACATAACCTATAATTTCAACTTAGCAGAGCCTTGCACGAAACGTGTTGATTATAAAATAAGAAAAATAAAACTTTAATTTAAAGTATTTTAATATGTATTTATGTAATATATATTTTTTATTTATATAGGTATCTAAGCTTGTTTACCACGAAATAATGAAAAATACGAGGTATTTTAATTACAGATTTTGACCATGTTAAGTTTATTTTATAATCGTTTTCGACAAAAGTATAACGCGATCATAAAAGTATTTAAGAAAATATCACATTATATGAAATATTTCTTAGGGTCAAGTAGGTATACCTACTGAATTTGCTCTACAAGACCCTCACTAAAACACAAAAATCTGTGTATTTGATTAAAAAAAACCGTAAACGAATGTTACAATATCAATAATATATGATACCGTCAACATTGACATAGTATAAAAACATGATATACTAATTTATATTAGAAATTGGACAAATTAACAATTACTAACCATAGGTATTATGAATCATAAAGATGGGTAACATAGAGCTTTCACATTCTAGAAATGTTGTTATTACTTAATAGTATTATTATTGTTTACGAATCTGACATGGCCTTGTAGAAAGTTGTACATTCCTAAAGGGATGGATGATGTTATTGTTTACTTTATAATTCAGGTAGATGTTGTTGATCGTAGGAACCTTATATTATCTATCCATACCTTACATACAGGGCCGGCTTGATCATTAATATATTGTTTCAACAACTATATACCTACCGTTCTCTTCTTCAGGCGAGCCAATAAAGTCAACTTTCCACATATCTACCAAATTTTATAATATTTAAGTAGAATCTGGTAGATATTTTGATATTATATCATATTTTTATCCTTCCCAGTAAGTTGACCGAACCGCATCTTCATTTTGACGGTAATACTTTCGTATACACAAGGACATATGTATTATATAAACCTACACATCCCAATTTGAAATTATTATAAGTACCGAGTAGGGTGAATGTGGAGGATGCTCAAATATTTCGAAGCCAGCAGCCATAGCAAGGGCGGACATGTGAACCGGAGCATAATCTCGATGGAACAAAACTTGCTACAAGTTGAGACACTTGATTTAGAGTTACCCAATAACAAGTGGCCACAATCTGGAGATCTACGATGTGATTCGTCGCACAGATCGACACTGAAAACACAATTAAAAACTGTGTTTCCACCGGGAATCGAACCCGGGACCTTTGGATTACCAGTAAGATACCTAACCAACTGAACTACGAAGGAATATGTTATACCTAATGTTCTCATTATAATCGCATTCTTATATTACGGTAATTGTATAATTGTGTTGTATTATCGACATTTTACAATAGAAATGCGTAAAAATACAATGCAGAATGAAAAGGATAAATAACAGAATTTTAAAATGGCTACCGAATGCTCCTTAGATTTTTTTGGCTGTTTGGAGGTTATTTTTATTTTGTACCTACATATTATTATATTTAGCAAAGGGTAGCCCCTTCATTCCAAACGCATTTATTATGGTATATTTTATTTTATCCCTGTGTTTTTGGGAGTTGGGAGCTAATAATAATAATGAACACTTCCTTGCACCCTGCGCAAGTGGCGACTTTACTGCCGTATGGCAATTTCTTCCAAATAGCCAGTGTTTCCAGCCCAGAGAAGCAATATTTGATTTGAGTTAATGATGTTTTTTGAAAAAATATAATTGGTAGATAATTTTCTCCTTCTTCCTCTCTTTTTAGGCCTATTGGCCTGTTTATTTCCTGTGTCAGCAACTCTCCTGTGATGTGGACTGATGCCAACTTTCCCTCCATCTTTTGGGAGAACTTCCCGGATGTCTGCTTTCTTGAGGAACATTATCTCTGGCCACTTTGACGGTTTTTGAGTCTATTATTCTTGACACGTGTTTGTTCCAAAACCCTTTTCTCTCTCGACCCCATCGTACCTACGATTTCCTCAACTTCATACTAGAAATAATGTTTCATTATTTGATAGATGGCGACGGCGATGGTGTTCTCTATATGAAGTACTATATGAAGGTACTTTGTAACACATTATTTTCAAAAATTTGGATTGAAAATACAAGTCAATAAAATTGCGTTGGCGCTTAAAGTGATCACGTAAACAGGTCGTAAGCCGTGTAGGAGCCTGACTTTTCGGTTCTCCCATAAATATATGTTTCCGTTTCGTCTCAATTAAGATATTTATTTATTTAATATTTATATATATATATTTTTTTATAAAAAAAAATGAATATGTCCTTGTTAAACAAGTACATATACATCTTCCTACGTTCCCTAAACTAAGCATAAATGCTTGTCCTATAGGTGAACGAGATCGGTCGAGGCAGGATTCGAACTCGCGACCACTGGATTACTAACCCAGCGCGCTAACCGCTCTGCCATCCACCCATCCAATAAAACAAATATAATTGTACACTGGCGGGCTTATTGCCATTAGGCAATTTCTTCCAACCAACCAGATTACAAAGTATGACAAGATTGTGTATGTTCAACAGCAAAAGAATAAGAGTAAAAGAAAACAAAGAAAATATATATAATACTTAAATACTTTAAAAAAAATAAGAATAATAATTCATAGCAAGAAAGAAGGATAGGGTAAGGACAGGAGAGGAAATCGGGATCAGGTGTTCAAGAATAAATATTCCTTCTTTAGTTTTTTCTTGAAAATACTAAGTGAGTTAGACGACGCAATATCCGGACTAAGGCTATTCCATAATCTTGCTGATTGTACTTCGAACGAAGAGCTGAGAAATTCTGTATTATGGATAGGTATGGATAGTGTTGTAAGTTCAGCAGATCGGAGTGGAAGTCCATGAATCCATGTCCATGAAGTCCACGATTGGATATTAAACAATTTGTCAAAAATATTTTATGTAAATTTAAAATGGTAGGTAGAAGGGCCTCGTTAGTAGGGCCCTAGGGCCTCTGTTTATCTAAATCCAGCACTGTTTATGGGGTTAGATAATGTTATATAAGGTAAATTCTTACAAATGTTTGTTTAGTTTATCGTTACAACACGAGAGGACAAGGTGTCGTGTCCCATCAAGTCCCGTTCAGTCCAGTTCAGTCCAGTCCCTACTTACTGTGGTGATACATATTTATATGAACCAGTATTATCTGTAAATATCAACATGAAAATCGTGAGTAATTATTTAATACTATGTAAAAAAAAATCACTTTAAAATATCGTTATTCAAATAATATTTCATTTGAAAATTAATGTAAACAAATCAGCTTGTTTTGATTTTACACTTAATTTATTCAGTTGTTGTTGATATATTTTTTCTAATAATATTACTTTACAAGTGAAATTAGGATTCAACGAACTATTGTTGAGTAGGGTTTGTGAAGTCTCGAGTTCCGAGATATCTCCAGTTAAATATCTCGAGACTTGAGAAACATTTGCGATATATTAGCTTTTATAGGAATTTAGGTACCATACCTTCATGGAATTTACAGACGTTTTTTGGTACATAAATTTTGTAATTAAACATAAGAGTTTCTATACTTCGATATTCTATAAATCTACAAAATTTATTTATTACTTCTTGGACAACTAACAGGTACTTACTATGTCAAATATTAATTTAACACGCACCCAATAACAAGTTGCCACATTATTTGTTGAGACTTACGATATTAATCGTCTCACAGATCCAGACTGAAAACACAATTAAAAACTGTGTCTCCGCCGGGAATCGAACCCGGGACCTTTGGATCAGCAGTCAGATACCCAACCAACTGAGCCACGAAGGCCGACAAAATTTAACAATTTCGTCTTTTTGTAGATATATTTTTTTAAATAAATATGTCCTTGTTAAACAAGTACATATACATACATCTTCCTACATTCCCTAAATTAAGCATAAATGCTTGTGCTTTAGGTGAACGAAATCGGTCGAGGCAGACATCCTAACCAGCGCGCTAACCTCTCTGCCATCGACCCATCGAATTAAGTAAATAGAATGAAACACTTGAAGCAATAATATACAATTGCAATTTTAATTATAGCGATATCATAAGAACTTAGTTTTAAAAACAAGTCGGATAGAATTATAACTAGATATCTAATTGAATAAAAAAATAGTGTATTTTAAGAAGATTTTGTGTACCTACACTAAATTTGGTTGGAAAATAACAGTCATACATTATTCAAAAAAGTGATCAACTATTTGAATATAAAAAAGCGTTAATTTTTTAATTCTCTCTACCTATCTATTACTTATTACTTTTCCATTATTGTGACTCTCCGTGATTTACATGTTTCGAGATCCAGACATGGCAGACATAGCAAAGTCCCGGTAATTCCCGGTAATTCGAGACTTTCCGGGACACAAACCCTACCTACAGTTGATTGAAATAAGTCAATTCAATTTAAAATGGAATGGAAGTTACTTAGGTTTTAATTTAAACTAATGAAATTACTACATTTTGTGATGCTTGTGGTATTCCTTTTTTACGGCACTGGCCGATTTACTAATGATATTAATAACAATTAAGCACTACAAATAATAACACTCAATTATTATTATTAGGTACCATTTTACACTTCCTGAAAAGAATTAGCAGATCAATGCGTAAATTGAAAATTATTTAAAAGAGCAAAATAAAATGTAACAAATGCATCATCAAGCTTTCAATTGGGAATAGTTCACCCATCCAGATACTTAACATATCAAAGGATTAGGCTCTGAGGAGGTCTCTATACTACCTAACAACCCTACTGATTCCCGAATATTAACGTCAAAAAAAACTTTAACGGTTCATTATTACCGTTTAAGTTTTTCGATAAATATAAAATTTCTAAATTACGGACTAAATAAGTAGGTACCTACTTACCTATATTGATTAGTAACAGTAATATTATATTTTTTAATATCGTTTAGTACCTAATATTATAAAGTTCATGTGGTGCTGCTCTCCTCTAACACTCCCAGAAAACAGGCCTGGTGGGTGGTGGGGTAATATGAGTAAGCTCATGGATAAAGCCCAAATACCAGCCCCGACAATACAGGACAGATATCATCCTGGCGCCAAAGGATTAGGAGAGCCGACCCTACCTAAAGTGTCCTACTTCAAGGTCAAGAAAAAGAAGAATAGTAATAGATGGATCGATGGTAGAGCGGTTAGCACGCTGGGCTAGTAATCCAGTGGTCGAGAGTTCGAATCCTGCTTCGACTGATTTTGTTCACCTATAGCACAAGCATTTATGCTTAATTTAGGGAACGTAGGAAGATGTACCTATATGTAATTGTTTAATAAGGACAAATTCATTTTTAATATATAAAAAAAATAATAACATGAAGTTCATTTATCAGTAGGTAATGAGTAGAGAACGGAATTATTCGAGTTATTTTTTTTTTTATTAAGATATGTATGTATGTTATTTTTGTAGAATAGCGAAAATTGCTGTTACTTTTCAGTAGATAAAAGGGTGACATTTTTAAGAAATCAATGTAATTTTCTACAAAAAGAGTAAATAAAGATAAATCAACACATCATGAATTGGATTTGCAAGTTCTTTTAATAATATGCTTAAATAATTTCCATAATAAAGATAGTTTTTTGAAAAGTTACAAACAAATAGAATTTTGTCGTCTTAAATCCTCAATCATTGAATGGGATTTTTCTATTACAATCACATTTATTTATATTTATGTGTTAAACACAACATAATTTATTGTATTCAATGTTAATTTTGATTTTAAATTAAGGATTGCCATAGCAGGCAAGTTGATTGTTTTTTAAAGTTTTGTTCTTCTGTCTGTCTGCCAATACAGTATTACATAAGTAGGTATAGAAACCTATATGAATCAACATTTGTGTGAGGCATCCATTATGATATACCTACTTTATTTTGTCAGCAGATTCTTTTAGTCATGTTGTCTTATTTTTTTTAGATAGTAGGTAGATAGATTACGAAAATGTTTTAAATATCCGAATTTCGGTGTTATTTTACGAAAACACGAAAATTCGTGTTAGGTATTTGAGAAAATAGTGCAAAATCCGCGAATAAAATCGGGTCGATCGCAAACGCGAATTTTTCAGATCTCTAGTAGATAATGAGTAGAGATTTATTCGCATTTACGATAAACCCGATTTTATTCGCGACGTTTGCACTTTTTTTCGCGAATACCTATATAAAAATAATTGCAAATCTAAATCATGTGTTAATTTTTCTTCATTAACATTTTTTGTAGAAAATAACATCGTTGTCATCGAAAAATAACACCGCTTTTCACAAAAAAATAACACCGCTTTTCACAAAAAAATAACACCGCTTTTCACAAAAAAAATAACACCGCTTTTCACAAAGAAACAATTATGAAGCATTTCATAAAAAATAATATGTATGAAAATACTATATACTTTTTCAATCTCTCTAAAATAAAAATGCTTTTGAATAGAAATATTTGTGAAATATTTTTTATGCAATCTTTGAAAATAATAAGTACCTACCTACAACTTATTTTTTTTTGTAGTGTTGATATGCAGTCTTTTGTTTCCAGGTAATAGCTGTGTTGGTTGCTCTGATGGCATCGAGCAGTTGCGGCAGAACATTGACCATTGACAGATATCCTAGTGGTCCTAACGAGATTCCCCACGACCACAGCTACGATCACAGCTACGATCACAAAGAACTAGACTCCTCCGAGGACAACAGCGGCAAGGGTAAACAGTTGACAAGCGACGAACTCCTCTATGAGAGCATCGTTGCAGCATCGCCCATTTACACCGCCATAACATCGAACCTGACAATACAGACAGTTCTGACAGATCCTCTGGTGCAGAACGTCCTCAGCGATCCCAGGGTACAGAGAGTACTCTCAAATCCTATTGTACAGGCTGTACTCAGGAGTCCAGACATACAAGGTAATGTTTCAAGATAATTATTGTATTGTATTATAAGAATTGCTCCTCGGGCAACTAACAGGTACTATGTCAAATATTAATTTAACACGCACCCAATAACAAGTTGCCACATTATGCAGACTTAGGTTAGTCTTACTTACTATTTGTAATTTGTGTTTAAGCTGATACTTACCCAGTTTTTTGTATGGCCGAAACTGACTTAGCATTGGATTAAACTCCTATTTTAAATACTATAAATTAAGGCCCACGTGTTTAATGTCTCACAGATTCAGACTCAGACTGAAAACACAATTAAAACAGTGTCTTTACAGGAAATCGAACACAGGAACATTAACTCAGTTGTCAGATATCTAAATTCTTTCTTTCTTTTCTATTTCTTGTCTTGTCATCTTTCGTTTTTTTTATATTTTAATGTCATACTCTTACTATACTGATAGGTTCCAATAGAATTTTTTTATATTTTTTATTTAAACTAGATGTATTAATTTTCATATATATTTTTCATGCATCTAAATAAAGTTTACTACAAAGCTAGGTACTACTAGATACTAAATAATTAAGCCACGAAAGCCGTATGAAAATGTAAGTCAATAATAACGAGTACCTTCTTACTTAGTTTGTATCAACTTTACCTACTACCACGGGAGATGCTCAGAAGAACTTGCATCCCTGGTCCCTCTTCCACACATTCACAATAGAGTCACTCGTTTCATTCAATCTCATCACCCGTTCACACTAAACCTTCAATATACACGAACCAGTCGCTTCTCCAACTCTTTTATTAACACAGCAGCCCGTCTGTGGAACGATCTTCCGAATTCTGTGTTTCCACCTTCTTACAACCCGGGTTATTTTTATGATCAGAATTAATATTTTCCTGAGCAGATTGCAAACCCTCCCCAATGCTACGTAGTGCACTTCTTCGTAAGATTGTAATGGACCCAGATCACCCAGATCCTAATAGCTGGTATCCACTACGTAGCCATGTTAAAAAAAACTCAGTAACATTATTTTGACAGTCAATATGAGTCAAATTTATTTTGGAAATTTTTTATTTTGGAGCTTTTGAAAAAACTTCATTTGTAATAAATCTAAAGTAATAAAGCAATCAAAATGTTAGTGTCTGTGTGTGTGTGTGTGTGTGTGTGTGTGTGTGTGTGTGTGTGTGTGTGTGTGTGTGTGAGGGTGTGTGTGTGTGTGTATGTGTGTGTTTGTCTCACGCCTTCTGAAAAACCAAGAGCATCTAAAAATCTAATTTATGTGCGAACATGTACCAGTATACCTGATGCAGTGTCACGCTAAAAATAATGCGATAAAAATGCTGAATTTTAAAAATATTTCGATAATTATTTTTTTCATACAAAATTTTCCAAGTCATATCTGTCAAAAAAGTATACATTTTGCACGCAAATATCTGTTAGTTTAAAAGTTAGAAGTACGTATTTACACGAAAAAAATATATTTTCAAGTATAACTTAGCGTTTAAGTGAAAAACATGGTGAATAATTTGTATAATTATAATGTATAACTTATTTTTAAAGTAAGCGTTTTGTACATAAACGCCGCCATTTTAATATCTTTTCATACAATATTTCATTTTCCTACCGAATGAATATGTTCTTGAAAATAATAAACCTTTGAAATAAATGTAATTATGAAATAATAAAATGAAACACAAGACATTACAGCAAGTTTTAAGACATATATTGTAAAAATGTGCTTATTATTAGTAAAGATATAGGCATAATAAAATTGCATAATTTGTAAATAATATTTGATTTTTCTGACAATTTTCATTTTTATGGCATCGAACAAACCAATGTAGGTACCTACATATTCAAAAAAGTCTCAAACCATTTGATATTTTTAACGTATTGGAATGGTAACTATGGTAACGGAAAGATTCTGATATTCAAATAAAATTTGTTATGAATAGAATTTATTTAGAATATTGTTGTAGGTAGGTACCTACCTATTACTATTTACTTACAAATCAACAATATACTGATTTTCTATCGGAAAATTATTTTATTTGTTTATTTATGCATGTATGCGATGTACTCCTAAACCGTTTGTCCGATTAAAATGAAACTTTGGTGAATTGTCGAGCGTATGCCCGGGATGGTTTCTGGATTTAAACTTTTTTCTTATTCTTCTTCTTCTTCGTGTATTTGGTAATTTTACCTATGAAGGGGGAATATCCTGGGAAAAGAAGGTCCGACTGTCCCTCCATCTCTTCGCAGGTCTTCCAGGACGGTTTGTGGATTTAAACTTTTTTCTTCTTCTTCATCATGTATTTGGTCATTTTACCTATGAAGGTGGACTATTCTGGGAGAAGTTGGTCCAATTTTCCTTCTATCTCTTCGCAGGTTTCTAGATGTAATTTTTTTCTTCTTCTTCTTCATCGTGTATTTGGTCATTTTACATATGAAGTTGGAGTATTCTGGGAGAAGAAGGTCCAACTGTCCTTCCATCTCTTCACAGGTCTTCCAGGACGGGTTCTGCATATAAACTTTTTTCTTCTTTTTCTTCGTCGTGTATTTGGTCATCTAACCTATGAAGATGAACTATCCTGGGAGAAGAAGGTCCAATTTTCCTTCCAACTCTTCACAGGTTTCTGGATTTAAACTTTCTTCTTCTTTTCGTCTTCTTCTTAATCGTGTATTTGGTCATTTTACCTATGAAGGTGGACTATCCTGGGAGAAGTAGGTCCAATTTTCCTTCCATATCTTCGCAGGTATCTGGATTTAAACTTTTTTCTTCTTCTTCTTCGTGTATTTAGTAATTTTACCTTTGAAGGTGGAGTATCCTGGGAAAAGAAGGTCCTTTCATCTCTTCGCGGTTCTTCCAGGATGGTTTCTGGATTTAAACATTTCTTAAGCGACTGAAGGGACGGGATGCAATGAAGGTAGGGGATGCACTAAAGGGCCTGAAGGGATGGGAGGTATAAAAGGGCCTGAAGGGACGGGAGGTACTGAAGGGCCTGATTGGAAGGGACGTAATGATGGATTGAAGGGACGGGAGGTACTGAAGGGTCTGAAGCGACGGTTCATGGAGTCTAATTCTTTTTCTTCTAAATTTTATATAGACTTTACAGTTTTTACACAAACTATTTCCTTTAGTCTTTTTCTTCGTTTTCTTTGTTGAATTTTATACAAAACTATTTCCTATAGATTAGGTAATCTTCTTTTTTTTATGAAGACCTTTTAGTCAGTTTTTATACAATCTATTTTCAATAGTCTAATTCTTCTATTTTGTGTATGTTTTCTTATTTTATGTAGACCATTGGGATAGTTTTTTATACAAACTATTTCTTATAGTCTAATACTTATTTTTCTCTTTTTTATTTAGACTTTTGGGTTAGTTTTAAGTCTAATAGTCTATTGTGCAGAAATATTATTAACGATATGCACACTTGATGAAAATACATATGTAAAAACGAATGGGATGTGGGATGTGACGATATAATCTGCACTAGAATCTTTTCAATACTTTTGTTTAATCAAATTTAAACCATTTATATCATCCTATTTTTAATAATTTTCAACACCTTCATATTTGATTTCGTTGACGATATTTAAAGAATGGGGGTTGTGGCCATAACTGAACTCTTCACAACGTTTATATTCAACTATTTACTTCAACTATTTACTATAGTTTAAGTCTTCTTCTTCTTCGTTAATGTAGACTTTTGTGTCAATTTTAAGTCTATCAGTCTAATTGTGCAAAAATATAATGCACACTTGATGAAAAAATATAAAAACTAATGGGGTGTGACCAACGCTAGATCTTTTCGGTACATGATTTAATCAAATTTTAACCACATTCCAACAACCAAAATTACTAAATTTTCAATAGGTACATATTACAATTTGTTTTCGATGATAATATTTAAAAATGGGGGTTGTGGCCAAACCAATCACTTTACAACGTTGATAAACAGTCATATATTTAAAACCATTTCGCATAGTCCATGCGTGCAGAAATTGTATATTATACTTCATTCACACTTTATAGCAATATATAAAAAAGAATGGGTTGTGGCCATCACTTGAACATTTTACAATGCTTAAACTCAATCAAATTTCAAACCACTTTTCATAGTCCGATATTGCAAAATAATTGGGTGACAATATTATAAAAAACGATTGCTTATTTCTTCACAATTTTACATTCTTGGCCAACGGCGGGACATAAAAGCTAGTTATAAGTAAAGTTTTGCAGTCTTGGCATTGCGAGACTTGCAAGACCAATACCAAATGTGTCGCTGCAAGACTAAGATCAGGCTTTGCGAGACCGAGTCTCATTGGAAGACTAATTTCAACAGTCTTGAGGTCTCGCAAAATTTTAACAGTTTATTTAGTTTGAATTTCAAAGTAGGAGCATTTAACTACGCACCTACGTACCATCGAAATAATACTATGAATTAGTGTTTTTTTCGTCATATTTCATTGTAATTACTGAATTTTAAGACTCGATCGAATATGTATGCAAGACCTAGATCGCATCTGTAAATGCAAGACCGAAACCTGGGATGAAAGACCCTACCGGTCTTGGTCATTGTCTTGCATTTTTGCTCATCACTATTTGCAATTTAGGCGATTCCCATAAATACTTTTTAGGCGATTCTAAAAAAAAATTAACTTGTTTTCTTATCTAGGATCAGCGATGGGGCCATTCTTGGCTGGGTTCACCACTCCACCTCCAGCAAATCCAACGGATCTCACCACTTCAACCACACAGAATACTGCTAGCAATGTTCCTTCAAGAAGACCTGTCAACAGACCTCCCAGACCGTCAAGACCAACAGCAGCAACAGCGAACGCAACTCCAATTCAGGCCATACTGGGAGCCGTTCTATCCGGACTAGGTACATAACATAAATGCTATTCATTTAAAAAGTTGTCACTCACATTGCAATCGTTAGTGGCCGAACGAACATTCTGTTTCGGCCATCATCGGACAAAAAAGTACCATCGGCATCGGCCTAAAATAGGCCGAAGTTTTGGCCAAAGCCCAAGTTTTCTCTCGGTCGCTAAGAACAGTTGAAACAGTTGGATAAATTTCATTGTTGAAACTGTTCGTTCGTCTCGTTTCCGTGTCCGGACCATCTATATGAACCCTCTACAATAGCTTGTAGCTGTCATAGCCCTGTCACTTGCAGCCAAGACGTCCTCCTCATTACAAGGCTTCTCCATGACTGAGTACACCACCAGGTGCACCGTGTTTTCCTCTTCTCCACAATCGCACGTCGCATTCTGCTCCCCTCCCGGCAGTTCCCATCTCTGTTCAGGGCTTTCCAACCATTCGGTCTCCCCAACCTGTTCCCGTCACGGCACGATTCTCCTTTCATGCGGGTGGAGCGCAATTCATTGGTTTTTGATAGCAAACTGCGTCTCGATTTGAGTCTCGGTATTGAAGGGTCGTGCCCATACAGGGGGGTGTTTGAGATCGCTTTTTGTTACTTTCGCCTTTCTCCCTCTGCTGCGACAGCTCTTCAGACACTTGACGGCGCTCCAGCCAGGAGATGAATCTTTTCCCGAGAAGTCTGAACCATCTCGTGACTAAGGCGCCCGGTCTCGTTCAGATCCACATCGAATTTCTTGGAGTCTGGTTAAGCAACTTAAACGACCAGGTTTGAACTGTTAAACCTGGTCGTTTTGTTACGTATACCTAATATCAATATTTTTTGTTTGAATTAATAACGCAGGTATTCTTGTTATACGTTATATTTTTTTCACAATACTACTACTATATTACTACAATGCATACATAAGAAATAGTTCCTCCACAGATTGAAGTAAGGTCAAACCTCCGGTATCCTCTTCGACCGAAGGTTACGACAAGAGCCGAACATTCGGCTTCGGTTGAAATCTGATCTTCAGACGGGCACTAGCAATTGTAATGCCAATCTTGATCTATGTAAGTGAGACTTGGACATGGCAGGAGTCGCACGAAAGCAGAATAAATCCAGTTGAAATGAGACCGCTGATGAGACTTTGTAATAGAACGATGTAGATGTGAGGGGGGAAGAAAAGGGGACACAATGAACGAATGTAAGTTAAGAAATAGGTATATATGTCATTTATATAATGAAGGTGAACACGCTGAGATGGTTTGTCCACATTGGATGAATGGATGAAGAATGCCTGATGAACAAAATATGTAAAGTCGATGGGAATGAAACAACAGGTCGGAGTCTTCCAAGAAAAATATGACACGACCATGTGAGTGACATCCTGAAAGTACCTATTAATGAATTTAGCTGTTAGTCAAACGTAGGTACCTATTGCATATTTCGTACATTCCCCAACACCACCGCAGGTCTGCTTATGGGGACTAATAACGGCCACTTGCAAAATTCTAAAAAAAAAAACACATAAAGAACATCAAATGGGTCCGGAGAATTCCCAAACCTTGCAGACACAGCACATAAAGTGCCAAAGAAAGCTGATTATAAGGGAACATCAGGCTCACCGTTCGTCTTCTTCTTCTTCTGGGTCACAATCCTAGGATTGGTCTGCCCCAAACACTCGGTCTTTCCACTTACCTCTATCGTCCGCCAGTCTCTTCATCTCTTTGTAACTGCTACAGCGCACATCACCGATTATCTGGTCTATATATAGTTGTTTCTGGGGCGGCCTCTACAATTGCTCCCCATCAATCATTCCTTCGACGGTGGTAGAAAGCAGGCCTGCGGGTGCCGGATGTTATGGCCTATCCAAGTTGTTCCCGCATGTCCAAATTCCCTCGGACATCGTTGTAGAGTTCTCGTCAACTCGTCAGAATGTTGACACGGAGAAGTTAGTGCATTACCAAACAATTCAAATCAAATATTGTGTCAAATGGTAGTTGTAAGTAGAGTGTTGTGATCAGTTGTGATTATGTGCCTACCTTATGTAGAGCGGGAGCTATCACCCAGTTAGTAATTACATATATTGTCAATGTAAAAATTGTACACTGCTAGCCCTAGAATAGAATTTCCTAGTTGGGCAGCATTCATTTACTTGTTGTTGTCGTTGTAAAATTAGAAGTGTTAAAAAAAATGCGTAAAAATATTCGCTTCTCGGTGCAGTGACCAGAGAAAAAGAGCAAAAAATATTTGGTCTCTCAGTAGGAGGAGTTTTGAAGAAGAGCACAGCCGATAAAAAGAATATAAAATCAATTATTTAATAAAAACATAATAATTTGCAATTCTACAAAATGTTAAATAAGGTTTTAATATTTTTTCAGATGAAATTTTGGGCGTCATGCAGAACCAACTCGTGCCAAGAAGGAACAGGGTGAACCGAAACTGATGTACCTATAAAATACATGTTTTGAATTTATATTTTATAATACTGGTGATACCAGTTGGGGATATCGATTGACAGATCAAGTGTACGATAAAAAGTATAGAGTAACTATATACCTACTTCATATTTTAGTTAACTATCGCATATTATCTACATAGGTATATAAAGTTTATGATTTACAATTGCATGCATATCATGTTTATGATTTACAATTGCATGCATATCATGTTTATGATTTACAATTACATGCATATCAGGTTTATGATTTACAATTGCATGCATATCAATATGATTTACTATAGCATGTAGATCAAGTTTATGATTTACAATTGCATGCATATCAAGTTTATGATTCACAATTGCATGTATATCAATATGATTTACTACAGCATGTAGATCAAGTTTATGATTTACAATTGCATGCATATCAAGTTTATGATTTACCATAGCATGTAGATCAATTTTATGATTTACTATTGCAAGCAGATAAAGTTTGCGATTTGTTATCCTACGTAGATCAATTTTATGGTTTCATATCGCATGTAGGTATATCAAGTTTGTTATTTACATGCTATCGCATGCTGATCAAGTTTATGAACTAAAGTGTAGATTTTTCTATTTCGGTTTACTTACGCATGCAGATTGTAGATAAAGCTTATGATGTAATGTATCGAATAACAAACTACTTATTTTTAGTTTACTATCGCATGCAGATCATGCTTATGATTTACTGTAGCATGTTGAATAATTATGATATAATGTATATATTAACTTACTAATTATGTATTTCGTATTTTAGTATGTATCAAATTTATATGGTAGGTAGAGATAAATTAGAATTAATTCGTGTTTTGAATTAAACTGATCAAGTCGATAATATTAGAATTATTAATTTATTTATGGTAGATAGTTTAGTATAAGTATATTTTAAGGTTTTTATGTTATGATAAAGATATTGTATGATAATTTTCTTAAATAAAAGACTGTTTGATAAATTATTATTTTTTGTTTAAGTTATTATGTTTTCCTTTGAAGCATCATCCAAAAGTATGACTATAAACAATTGAAGATGATGACGAGAAAATTTAAATTAAAATTTTAAATTTTGATGAAGAATTCAGTGAACCACAGAAATATATTGTAACGGGTATAACGAGGTAATAGCAATGTCTGTGGGATTTGATAGAATTAGAACTAAATTCTTAAATATGT
The DNA here is from genome assembly GCA_963576475.1 of Molanna angustata. Taxonomy (NCBI): domain Eukaryota; kingdom Metazoa; phylum Arthropoda; class Insecta; order Trichoptera; family Molannidae; genus Molanna; species Molanna angustata. The sequence goes on from OY754988.1 coordinate 379,447, forward strand.
TGACTGAAAGACAAAATAATACTGTCAAATCTCTCTACATACATACTACATGTCAAATCGAGTCTTGGCCTATGATAAATGACTTGAGAAATCACACATGGACTGCACGGAATGCATTTTAGTTTTTAGCGTCATTGGTACCTTCCTATATGTGCAAACCACTCCCCCCCCACGACTAAAATTCTCAAGTTATTTGCCTGAAAAGATGTGCCTACCATGGAAATAAAACATATATAAATGTCTTTTTTTAATCTCCACACTATGGAATAGTGGAGAGTGATGATTTCAAAATTTTTAAGCGTATTTTTTTACATCAATTTCTCAACGGGTATCATGTTGATAGAGAGTGCACACTGTGAGTTTCGTCGTGATGTGTTTGTATGGCGTACTGCGTTCGCCGTACGGATTATCCTTTTTTGTATCCTCTCTACAGCCCAAACTATAAGTCCGATCGACTTCATATTAACATCATATATGTAAAGTGCATAGACCTAGAGCTGATTAGTTTTCAATAGACAACATTTGATTTCATCTCTATGAATTCATTATTTACGTTGTTTTTGTTGTGTCCTCTCTGCAGCCCAAATAAGATTGACTTCATATTGATATCATATATGTAAAGTCCATAAACTTAGAGCTGATTAGTTTTCCATAGATATCCGTTAATTTCTTCTCAATCATCTGTCCAAAAATGATCTCACGGTATGGAAAATTGAGGTATTTTTATAGGTACTGCTTGAAATTTTGATACAACAAAAACACACTCATCAAAAATGCATTCAAGGATTGTCAAAATTTAAAGAAAAAAATCTATGGCCTGCCATATCAGTGGGAAATAAATTTCATATTCACTTCTATCTTCCTCAAGGGGTAGACAGTGAGAACCGAACACCACATTATTCTATCTTGACAGATACATCGCCTCATCAACATTGATACATGCTCATCTTGCAAGTAATGCAATTTTAGTAAGTATAGGGAGCGGATTTCATGGATCCGCAATGTGCGAGTGTGGACGAAGATAAGGACCGGCGAGGAAGGAGGAAGTGTTTCGAGCCGCTGAAGATAGTGAGGGAGATGTTCTCACTAGTAATATTCAACGTTGGGGATACCTAACAAGACACTGAACGACGAAGAAGAAGATAACAGAAGGTTTGTACAAGAAATACCTATATTAGCCGGCCGGTATAATTATTTTAACGCCCTGCTCCGATTGTATGATCCGCAACTAGGTAAATTGATTTATTTAAATAGATGGGTCGATGGCAGAGCTTTGCAAATGTTGAAAATTGTTATTTTAACGCGTCAGCTATACATAGTATAAAGCGTTATAGAATAAACAGTGAGATTTTTAAATATACCTACTCTGGAAGACTATTATAAATCTCAACTTGTATTGACATTGGTAAACTTCCTAAACTCCCCAACAGACACCTTTAAAAAAACATAAGAGTTTATTAAAATTTAAAGGTTGGGGGTTTTCCACTAACCATATCAATGTCAATAGAAGGCATTATCAATAGTCTTTCGTATTAAATATAAAATAATCTCGCTTTATACTATAACTGGCGTGTTTAAATAGCAATTTTCGATACATTGAAGCCTGTTATCTCCGAAAGTCACCACCACTCAGGATTTATATATTATTATTATTCAATAGTTATTACCTGCTGTGGTATCCTTTTACAGAAAAAATCAGCCTTTATACTGTGACATAAATTTAGCTGTCGCTGGCTCTTGGTCAAATCTTAAATCTTAAAATTAGAGAACGTCATTTTAAGAGGGAGATGCACAGAACCCTTTTTAATAACCTGTAACTTTTTAAGTTATTGTCTTATTCTTTGCTTCCATTATATTATTTTTTGTGTAAGTACCTATATTTTTCTATTTTTTCCAGTGTATTTTCATTTTTGTATTTATTTTACTAAGTACTATATTTTTAAATTGTTATGTTTTGCTGTTTTGTCAGAGAATTTTATTTATTATAAGTATAAAAAAAAGATTTTTTTTCATTTATTGTTTTTGGAATATTTTTTTCTTTATTATTAATTTTAACTTGCTTATGTTTTTATTTTATTTTGTTGTTTTTCGTTTTCTTTTATGATTATGGCAATGCACATGTTTATATATATTTTTCTTGTTTAACAAGGTTTTGTAAATGCTCTCACGAGCGTAGAACTTAATAAATAAATAATTTGGATGGGTGGATGGCAGAGCGGTTAGCGCGCTGGGTTAGTAATCCAGTGGTCGCGAGTTCGAATCCTGCCTCGACCGATCTCGTTCACCTATAGGACAAGCATTTATGCTTAGTTTAGGGAACGTAGGAAGATGTATATGTACTTGTTTAACAAGGACATATTCATTTTTTTATAAAAAAAAAAAAAATAAATAAATATTGTTTGCCACCAAATTTTGGTGGCGGTGTGTATCGAGATATTTTGCTTTTGTCATATCTATAAATTATTGGTCTGTGTGGTGAAATACGTAGCTATATTATTTTTTTTTCAATCAACTTTCTTCTGCGTAGGTAGGTACCTACATAATGTATATAATTGAGGTCGCTAAAATTGAAAACGTCATTATCATCTAGTTTAATAATCCACAAAAAAACAACGCGAATAATAAAAAGCAAAAAATCAGGATGTATTTTATTTAATACCTAAAAAGTATAAAATTTACGCCAATTCATGTTTTTATTTTGATCAGAATGAATATTTGAGGTCAAAAATATTTTTAATATTATAGTTGTGTTAGTATTCATTTTAGTCTAGAGTTGTCTATTGGTACGTGAGTACCATTTGTGAATAATATTTGTAAGTTCATTAATTATGTAATTCAATTATTGTCATATTTTATGTTCAGAGTCCTGTGTTTATGTTTTTTGTGAATTGAGAAAAATATAATTTAGTTTATCGATCGCTAAATTCTTGATAGCACAATTCTATTTTACGAAAAATGCTTATTCAATAAATTCACGATAGCACAATATTTAAATACAATTCAGATTTAATTCTATATTTATGAATATTTATTTCATATTTCAACGTAATTCTGGTTCTTAAATCACTATTTTTTATTACTTAAATATTTTCAATAATTAGAATTTTCAACAAGTAACTTGTTATATAGAATTTTCAAATTTGGTTTTATAAGGGAAATGATTTTTTTTTAAATGATTTTTTAATCATGTTTAAACAGGTATGCAGTGTTACTCTAGGATGAGGTTGGCAATACTGATTTCAACACATCTCAGATAACTGATCTTTAAACCTTAATAATTAAAATGTTTTTTAAACAAATAAATCCGAAAACAATTCACATTAGTCGTTATTCTCTATAGAAAAACGATGTGGTCTGGAACCAAAACGTCAAAAATTCCCCGGAAAAATGACTCATTTTCATTTCGATTCATACAAAATTTGCTAACTACGACATCTAGTATATTATTATAATAAAAACCTATGAGTATTACCTATAGTTTGAATAGTTTGAACAAATTCTTCGAATCAATTTGTTTTTACCAATATTAGTACGAAAAGGTGTAATTGAAAATGTATCAATCTGTCTACTGTTAAAGGATTGAATTCTGAAACAGATAAGCTCAAGGAGGTCATGGCAGTCTATTATGTTATGTAATATTTTATAATGAAATGTGGCTTCACTGAGCATTTGACGATCTTCAAACCACGATTAATATGCAGTCACGTAGGTAGGTGCTTTAGGCAGTTATTATATTTAGCAAGCCCAGTTCCGTCACCATATTGAAACTAATTAATCACCTAATACATCATTTTATTTATCAACAATTTCTGTGGAAGGTACAATTAACCAAATTTTAATCGATATTACATATAATATATTTAGAAAGCCGATGAGTGAAATGATAATATCATTAACTAATTATTATTATATTAATTAGTTACATTTAATACAAACATATTTCAGATATGATTGTCTACGAATATTTCATTTCAATTCCTGTGGAGACAAAACATGTTATGAAACATCTAAAAATAACCCAATAACTTTGTTATCGGTTAAAAACGTGTTGTTTGTTTGTTTGTTTGTTTGTTTACATTTCGTATTATTTTATCTCTTCTAGTTTCTCTCTTATCTCATACCTAAATATAATTCAATGAATGAATACAGAGAGGGAATTTCAAATATTCGAGTTATGTTGTTAGCGATTGAACTCTGGTGAAGTTATCACTCAGAGAAAGTCCAACAGTGCAACAGACTAGACGCCATGACTTGTTTTGTTTTGACAGATGATAAACAAGTCATATTAATGTATTTATCGCAAAATCCAAGACGGCTGGACGCCCGAATTATAATAATAATAGAAACACTCAAGATTAATATATGTTTTTAAAGAATCATCAAATACATCCTTAAATTATTTATTCATATTTTTGTACATTATATTTTTATTGAGAAACATTTTAACATCTCAATAGAGACGAAGTTGGGATATTATAGAAGAACCAAGGACTCAAGGACAGGGCTTACGACCTGTGATCGGCTGGTTTACGTGATCACTTTATGCGCTTGCGTATCGTTCACTAACTATGCCTTCTTTTTGAGATCCCTTACCAATGTGATTTTTGAAAGTTCTATATATTTGAATACTACCCCCTATTCAGTAACTATTGAAACTAAAATAGGAACGTTCGTTATGAAATTTTCATAATTATTCAAAATACACCTAATTCAGTAACTTTTTAAGAACGTTCCGGCAAATATAGGTACGTTCCTATTCCATTTACTCCAATTTGATATAATTTTATAACGCTGAAATAAGACCGTAAATCTAAAATCTACAATTTTAGAACGTTCCTATTTTAGTTACACTAGTTACTGAATGTATTGTGTAACAATTTACAATTTTTTTTTTTTTTTTTTTTTTTTTTTTTTTTTTTTTTTTTTTTTTTTTTTTTTTTTTTTTTTTTTTTTTTTTAAATGAATATGTCCTTGTTAAACAAGTACATATACATCTTCCTACGTTCCCTAAACTAAGCATAAATGCTTGTCCTATAGGTGAACGAGATCGGTCGAGGCAGGATTCGAACTCGCGACCACTGGATTACTAACCCAGCGCGCTAACCGCTCTGCCATCCACCCATCCAAATTATTATACATATCATTATTTCCATTTATGGAGTAACGAAGAAACCTATATGTAAATGTAACTATCCTTTAAAAGGATCTAACCAGAATAGTAAGTTGCTGATGTTCGCTTATTTTTTCAGAAAATGATAAAATTATTGTTATGTTTATACCTTCTACTGATTCCTGACATACGAACAAGTTCTTTACAATTGGAGAACAGAACTGAACTAAAACACAAATGGCCAACGTTTGATACAAAGAATCATAATGTATTTCCACCAACAGAAGATGGAACCAACAACAGCAATAGTCTTTCCATTACACAAGTCATTGAAATATCTCGAACAATCGGGAGTATCGTCAGACCAATCTTTTGGTTCTACAACCTGATTAAATATTCCACTCAACTTATGACGTGGAGGGAAAGTTCTTACGATACGAAGGAGTACAACAATTTAGAAAAGTTCACCAGTTTAAAAGGAAATAGAGCAAACGGCGATAGTGGAGTAAAGATCAAGAGAACTGGATCCATCGCGCAAATGGTTATTGATGTTTTATGTGAGTATTTATATAAATTTTGTGATGGAAATCAAGTTATCGTTCAAGTTATTTATCGTAATCAATAGTAATGGTACAACGAAAAAAATAACCATACATCGTTTAAAATCTAATTCTTCTTCGTCCAAGCCTTTGTCCCATTTACTTGGCGTCGGCTCTCCTATAGTCCTCGTCCTTCAAGTTTTTCTGTCCTCCGCGTCGTCCGAACAAAACTTTGCCTTCTTGAAATCTCTGGTTATTGTGGACATCCAAGTGGTCAATGGTCTACCTGGCCTTCTGGGCCCCACCTCTATGTACATCGTTCTTTTATCATATACTTAGGTATTTATCCTGTGTTCTTTTACCATGTACTTATTTATCATTTACTTACCTATACATACCATATCAATCTACATATTCTTCTCACTCGTTTTTTCACTGATTGACACGACTTTGAAACTGTCTCGGATATTGAAGTTCTTCACCCTGTCCAACTTTGTGACACCACCAGCCCATCTGAGCAATCTCAAATCGTTCGAATGAAATGAATGAATCATTGGAATGAAATATTTTTTTTTAATATGTATAATTGTTTTCATTCGACTCTATAATACTTATAGACTCCCTCGAACCTCAAATCAATTAAAGGGATTATTCTTTATGTTACAATAATGAACTACATAAGTTCTTTACGACATAATATAGTTATGAAGTAACATAAGTACCTACTAATGCGGAATGTTTAATTTTGTATTATCAGTGACACTAATCGAACCAATACTTGGCACACCAGGAATAATGATGACTCGAATGTTTCGTCCAGCTTTGATCTATTTGGCGACAACAATCTTCTCTGCTGGACAGTCAAGTATATTCAATGGCTTTAATGAAGGGTAAGTTGATAACCAGCTAATTCTTTTTAAATATGGCCTAGGTAGGTACTAGGTCGATTTTGTAAACAAAAAATAAATGATGTAATAGTTCGATCAGTTTCGCTCCGACCACCGTAGCGATAGGTGCTGTTCTCTGTTGTAATTCCTTGCCTTACTCATTATATAGTTTCTATTTGTTTTGTAAATTTCGTGTATGTGTAACGATCCCATACAAAACTGAGTTTCCTTAGTGTCGCTTCTATATGGGGGGCCCTGTGCGGGTTACCTGTGTATTGAATTTTATTGCCTTGTTTACGTCTTTCTTTTGTTAAAATTTTATTGCTTAGTTTACGTCTTTTTTCAAAAACATCCTATATAATAATTTGTTTGTTGTGTCTGTTCCATATATTTTGTGCCCGAACTTTTGTTTTTTTTATTATTTTTTTCTCTGTTGAATTTGTATTGTTTTAATTAATTTGATAAATATACATACTTTTACATCTGCTGTCCGTTCGGTACTGTGAGTTCTTGGCCGTCTTGGAGGATGATTACTTCCGAGACGGAAGAGGAGTCACAAGTGATGTTTACGCCCAGAAGGGCTCTACAGAGGACGCCGCCGGCCAAGGAGTCTGGCTCTGGAGCTGCGAATCCTGCGGCCAGTCATAGCCAGTCTGAGACTGACGCTGGCCAGGATAAGGTGGCTGATACCAAGAGGAAGAAGCGAAAAAAGTGCGCTTCGCCAGGTGCGTCGCCCCCTGCTGACGGTGGGGCAGATCTAAGTGTAGTTGGTGATGCTGTTGGTTCTACCATGGTGGGGAATACGGATATCTTGGCCATGGCCAAGAGCATTGCTACAGGACTGGATCAGCTAGACTTTCCCAGGTCTAACCTGGAGCAAAGAAATAAAATCAAGTCGTCAGCCACGGATGTTATGCATCTGGCTTCGGTGGCTGCTGCTGAGATCGCTGCGTTGCGTGGGGAGCTTCGGGGTCTGAGAGCCTGCATCCCAGCTTTGGAGGCGCTGAAAGCGTCTGCCGACGCTTCTGTGGCTGCTCGAGTCTCGGCTGCGGCTTTGGATGATAGTGCCTGGCCAGCGCTGGGCAATACCACTAGGCGTAGGGCTGCCGACACCGTTAAAGTAGGTGACACCGTGGTGGAGGCGCGTCCAGCAAGACCGGTTGTGCTGATTAGACCAACCGATCCTTCCAAGGGGTCGGCGGAGGGGACGAAGAAAATTGTTCTTGAGGCCTTGAAACCGGAGGAGGACGGCTTTCGAGCCGTCAGGGTTCGACGCACCAGAAATGCGGGGCTGGCGGTGGAGACCTCGAATGAGGCGGAGGCTGCCAACCTCCTGAAGGCTGCTGGGCGATTGGCTGGCGACGGGCTTGTGGCGGAGGCTGCTAGGGGTCTCCGTCCGAAGATGACCTTCATGGGAGTGCCCAAGGAGCTCGGGGATCCTGCGAAGCTGGCCAAGGCTATCTTCGAGCAGAACCTAAAAGGGAAGATGGAGGAGGGAACCTTTATCGGGGATTTCTCAATGCTTTATAAGTTTGGGAAGCCCTCGAATATTGACTTCTGTTGTGCCGTCTTTATTAATCCTCTGGCGAGGAGGCTTCTTCTAGAGCAGGGGTCTTGCTTCTTGAACTGGAGTTGTGTTCGGGTGGGTGATTCAGTGGGTGCTACTAGATGCTATAGGTGTCAATTGTATGGGCACACGCAGCTCAGGTGCTCTCAAAAGGTTGCGACCTGCAGGCATTGCGCGGAGGTGGGCCATGAGTCCACTGCCTGCAAAAAGAGGGATGCACCCCCGGTTTGTGGAACTTGTTCCAAATTCAATCAGCCTGCGGGTCACGCCACAGGATCGAGGGAGTGTCCGGCTGCCAAAAGTGCGTCTGAGAGGTTGGTAGCCATGACCAACTATGGCTAGCTCCTCTCGACTCCGGGTAGGGCAAATAAATCTGCATCGTTCGAGGGTTTCTGCGCTGGAGCTGTCGAGGGAGATGATGACCTCGTCTGCCTCGTTGGCTCTGGTCCAGGAGCAGTATGTCTGGTTTGGTAAGTGTGTTAGTTTGGACAGTGACTGCAGGATTATTCAGAAAGGTGATAGACCGTTAGCCGGGGTGGTTTACCGCGATAGCATTGTTTCTCCAATGCTAATAGATGCCCTGTCTGATGAGTGTCGTGTGTGCGTGTCGGTTCTGGTGGACGGAGAGGAGGTTTTCTTCATCTCCGTCTACTTTAGATATGGCGGGTGCATAGATGAACATATTCGGGGCCTCTCTTTTGCTTTGGAGAGGCTTAGAGGCAAAAAGGTCATCATTGGTGGAGACTTCAATGCTCGATCCCCTATGTGGCATGACAGGGTGGAGTCGGACGGCAGGGGCTGGGGCCTGAAAGTGGAAGAGCTGATTGCGCAGTATAGTCTGGTCGTGATTAATGAAAGCGGCTGTCCCCCCACCTTCTCTAACCACATGGGGGAGAGCAACATTGATATTACTTTGGCAGTGCCGGGTATCGCGGCGAAGATCAAGGGGTGGTCTGTGCACGAGGGTGTAATATCCTCAGACCACAGACTGATAAGTTTCGACTGCGGACGCTCGGGGGGCCCGCCCCCAAGAAGTCTATGGAGTTTCCGTAGGGCCAATGTTGACTGGAACTCCTTCAGAGAATGCCTTATCTCTCGTGTACGGGAGATTGACTTTTCTGGTCTTTCGGCGGATGCTGCTGGCGGTGCCTTCTCACGGGCAATACTGGAGATATCTGAAAGCGTCGTGAGACGAGTCAAACCGGGTGGTTCGCTAAAGCCTACCTACTGGACAGCCGAACTCTCTGGTTTGAGGTCTTCATTCAAGAGGGAAACTAGAGAGTTCGGTAAGGTTAAGAAGAATAGTGACTCTTATGGCTCCGCCAACGTTGAGAGAGCGAGATCCATGATGGTCGAGGCTAGGAGGGTGTACCACTCTGCGCTGTTGCGAGCCAAGACCCAGCATTGGCGCGATTGGGTGACCGAGGTCGGTCGTGCTGACCCGTGGGAGGTGGTTGGGTTTCTCTCGAAGGGTGGTAAATCTGCTGGCTCGGACACATTCTTGTCGACAGTGCTGACAGACTCGGGCCACACTACGGGGATCCATGACACACTCGAGGCTCTGCTGAATAGACTAGTTCCAGATGACTCTCCGGATCGGAGCCCACACCATGGAAAGGTCAGGGCCTTGGCCGACCTTCCCCCTTCGGTCGTGGGCGTCGATTCGGCCGTCTGTAGGGATTGGCTTGAGGCGAGACTTGAGGTTGTTGTGAGGAACCTTGGCCCGTCTAAGGCTCCGGGGATAGACAGGATCACGGGTCCTATTATTAAGCAAGTTTGGGCTGCTGTGAAAAATGTGTTCGTCACCGTGATTGAGAAATGCTTGAATGAAGGTGTTTTTCCGAATGATTGGAAGCATGGTGTCCTCAGGATCATTCCCAAGGGCAATGGTAAGTCGAGGTCGGATCCTGGTGCCTACAGGCCGATTACTTTGCTGCCGGTGCTGGGGAAGGTCCTTGAGGTGGTCATCCGCGATAGGCTTGAGGAGAGTCTCTCTCCTCCGTCGGATTTGCAGTTTGGATTCGTGCGCGGTTGTTCTACTGAGGATGCTATCCTTCGTGCGTATGACTGGAAGAATGAAAGGACCGAAAAATACGTTATTGGGGTCTTCCTCGACATTTCGGGTGCTTTTGACAACGCCTGGTGGCCGATGATCTTGGTCAAGTTGAAGGCGAGAGGCTGTGGCCCTAGGCTGTACAGTATTGTTAGAAGCTATTTCACCCAGCGGTCGGTTTCGTTGACATACGGCGCGACTAAGGTGTCTAAGATTACGACGAAGGGTTGCCCTCAGGGTTCCGTCCTCGGCCCATTCCTTTGGAATGTGCTGATGGATGATCTGCTGAGGCTCCCTTTGCCTGGGTCTGGCATGATTGTGGCGTATGCTGATGACGCGTTTCTTTTGATGGCTGGTAATTCTAGAGCGGAAATTGAAAGGACAACTGAATCAGCTTTAGTTATGATTGCAGATTGGGGTGAGAGAAATAGGCTCTCTTTCTCCTCTGCGAAGACGGTTGGGATGGTCTTGAAGGGCTCTCTGAGTGTGAATCGAAACCCTTGTATCCGGATGGGCTCGGAGTCTATTAAGTTCTCTGGGCACACTAGATATTTGGGGGTTATAGTTGACCGCTCGGGTAACTTCATGGAGCATGTCAGGCATATCTCGACGAGGGGTAAGAACCTCTTCATGAAATTGCGAAGAATAAGTGCGTGTGATTGGGGTATGGCCTCCACTGAGGTCGCTAGGGTTTACCGGGCAACGTATGTTGCTCAGGTTACTTATGCGGCCAGGGTATGGGCGCATCGTTTGGATGCAGGTGTGGTGAGCCTGCGTATTCTGAGTGGTCAGAGGGTTCCGCTTATTGCAGTTACTGGTGCATATAAGACCGTGTCGACTGATGCTCTGCCTGTCTTGGCTGGTATGCTGCCTGCTGATCTAGAGATCAGGGAGGCGGCCGTTAGGGGTCGTCTTAGGAGGGGTCTCTCCGCCGTCCATTTGGGTCAGCGCGTCGACATTTTTGCTAGTAGCAGGGACTTCCGTGAGCGTATGGCTGCGTGTAGAGCTAGATCTTTGCAGGTCTGGCAGGAGAGGTGGGACAGGTCACCGAAGGGTCGACTGACCCACCTCTTTCTGCCCGATGTGACTGATCGCCTCAGTATGGGGCATCTTAGACTGGACCCAGCCGTTGTTCAGATGGTCACGGGTCACGGAGAGTTTAAAGCCAAGCTTTTCCAGTTTGGCCTGGCCGAGGACCCGTGGTGTGTTTGTGGTGGTGGGGCCCAGGATGTGATGCATATCCTGTGGTATTGCGAGTGTCTCAGTTTGGAGAGAGATAGGATGCTAAATGCGTTGATGAATACATCTAGACCGGTAAGCATGACGGAGTTTCTGCGTTCCCGTCAAAGCTTTGCGGCTTTCCGGGAATTCGTGCATAGTTGGAAAGAGAGGTGGGAATTGCTTAGAGGAGTTGGCGTGGAGCCTTCCTAGGAGTCTTTCCTTTCCCAGTTGTGAATGTGGATCGGAGCGAAACTCAAGTGTGCTTGTGTTGTCTGTCCCTTCCTGGGACGTAGTGGTGTCCGTATGTTTGCCCTCTGACCCTGCATCTGTCTGCGCTTTGACTGTGTGTGTCTCATTTAATATACATATTTTGACACATCTATTCATTTCTTCTGTTTCTACGTATTTGTTGAGTTTTCTTTTGATCGGTTGTTCTTATTGTATTTCATGTCTATTTACTATTATTGGTTGTAACTCTATTTTATTGTATTCCGTTGTTGTATTTCTTTTTATAAATTGGGGTAATAAATGAAAAAAAAAATAATTGTGGGGCTTTGAGGGTAAACTGATCTTGGGGTGTGTGCATCCTGGAGGTCGCCCTTCTGGTGACCGAAAGGATGCATGTGTCGTGTGACCTGCGGGCTGCTCTTGAGCAACCTAAAGGTCACCCTCACGCACCTATACGCGGCACACTTTTTAAGTGCGCCTTTTGCTGGCGTATTCAGTGGACTCGAATAGGAGACTTCATCTCCTAAAGCGAGTCTGGGTGGTGGTGGGCCAACTCTCAAAAATGATGTAATAGGTATTATAATTTAGCAAATATATTGTTAAATAGCATTCAAACACTTTCACTGTTATGCATTTTTGGAATTATAACAGTGAGTCTTATTGTTTCTGGTTGGTTGGAAGAAATTGCAAGTATAATATTATTGCTTAGTTCGTTCTTGTTTCGTGCTAATCAAGTAGTACCGAATGTATACCTAGTGGGACAAACCCCATCGCTTCTACGACGAGAAGTATTTAGGGCACAATTCGCTAAAAATTCTGACTGCCTGTGCGGCTAATTAAAATAGTGATGAGGAACGAATGACCATCATTACGATCAGCGGGACTACTCATGAAGTTGATTAAGCGAAGTCTAAGGTCAGATTCAGATTTCAGAAATCTGTGAGGTTAAAATTAATTGATGAAATATATTAATTTATACAAAAATTAATGACAATAGCATAACAGAATTTCATCTTTACAATTTTTTAATGATTCAATGTAGATATAGATTAATAAAAAAATATGATCTAGTACTAAATTAAACATTTTTAAGATTAAGGCAAGCTAATAAAGTAAAATAATGTGTCATGAGTAGCTCCCCCCCATGTAATGTGTCATGGTCTTGATCTTCAAATTCCGTATATGCAAAACTATGACTTGCAAGAATCGCTCAATACTAAGAAACTAACCATGTATTTATTAATTGTATTACATAGTGATTTAAAACCGATAATAATTAATCAGGCAATTACTAATTACTAGTACAATTTAATATAGGTATCAAGAGAATTTGGTTTCTTTTGGAAAATATTTTAATAACGACGAATTTTACAATTTTAATTTTCTTTTATATTTTTTAGTATCTTTCCTTCTTTTACTCTCAAATATTAAATATGTAATTTATGTACAACATACCAATGATTTTTTCAGGAGTGAAATGGAACTACGAGAACAACCTTATGCAGCATATCCAGTTTATATTCCCGGTTATGGATCATACATCTTGCTGTCTGAAACTGGACCAAATGAACTTATCAATACTACATCAGTTGAAACTGACAATTATCAAGATATAACAAACAAAGAAGATCAAAATAAATCTGAAACCGATTCAAACGAACAAGAAAACAAACTTGAATCAAAAACTTTGAAAGAAGATTCAAAAGAATCGCGAACCGAGGGAAAAGAAAAATCAAAACAAAGTGGAAATAACGATGCCGAAGAAAATAAAAATAGCAGCGGCAAAAAAGAAAATATATTAAATAAATCAAACCGAAGCCAAAATGATAAATTACGGCAAAAATTCAATCCGATGTTTCTAGGACAAACTCACCTAATTCCCATATTAAAGAAGCCAAAGATTTTTGAAAGTATGAATGAGATAGAAAAGGCTGATTGGGATTCAGAAACTGATGACATCATAAGAGAAAGCGTCAATCAGATTGTTGGAAGTGGATCTAAAGTAAAGACATTGAAGAAAAGAATTATGTTGAGTATTTTGGACAAATTGAGAACGTCAATTAGTGAATATTAAAATATTATAGTGACTTAAAAAATGACAATTTTAGTGATGAAATCGATATTCAATATAAATTATTTATTTACTAGCTGAGAAGCATCGCTTCGCTCAGCTTATAAGCTAGGGCTTTCAGCCTACTTTTTACCGCTGCGCGGTAAATGGCCGCCTTCGGCGGTTCATGCGACAAAATGAAACGAAGCTTTTATGGTAGGTACTTAAAAAATATATTCGGTACAGTGTTAACCAACACCTGGTGGACGTCACAATGTCTAGTGGACTTCACAAGGTGCGGGCTTCCAGTCCATTGCCAGTGTTGTTTTTGCGGCTACTCCGCATGGACACATGGCCCCAGCCACACGCCCCATGAACATGCCCATGACGATGCCAATAGTCCATGAAGACTTGGCCACGTCAACCTGAGCACCCGCGAGGAAGAACGAACGCTTGCCCTTAACCGTGAGTGCCGTGAAAAGATAAATTACTCTGGATGCTGCAATTTATCGACCTGCATCTTCGCTTTGTGTCTCATGGGCATATTATGATGAGTAACAGAACTCTATTCTCCATCATCAAAATGTAGTTAATTACCTCATTTTGATTATTTTTAAATACATAAGTATTTTTTTTATTTATGTTAGTCCAATTAATCCAAACTTTGGGTTGCCCATATAGAACGAATGTGTTTTTAAAGTTGTAACGTGCACAGCATACATTATTTTATAATTTTATAATAAATAATCAATAGTTGTTGATGATAATATTTCATTTTGATGACCTTTTTATTATTTCGATATTATTCTCATCGGAAGAAAACTTATATTTTTTAACGCATTGCGGCGCTTTTGTGATGTCATTCAAATAATACTCCATAGTTAAATAATAATTAAATTTCAAGACCTGACACGAAAGTAGAAGGTACATAAATATTTTGTAATTTTATATATTTTTAAACTGTAATCAATAATCAATAGTTGTTGATAATAATATTATTTCATTTTGATGATCTTTTTATTATTTCGATATTATTCTCATCGGAAGAAAACTTATATTTTTAAACGCATTGCGGCGCTTTTGTGATATCATTCAAATAATACTCCATAATTGAATAATAATTAAATTTCAAGACCTGCACGAAAGTAGAAGGTATTTAAATATTTTGTAATCTTATATATTTTTAAACTGTATCCCTGTTTTACAAAATTTCGTACAAATAAAGTTATTTTTTGTAAAAATGATTTTATATTGTGTTTCCATAAGTTTGAAAATTTTCCGATAGATGTCGAAAACCAACCATTTATACACTTTGTATATTTTTTCGTATTTATTAAAAAAAAATTAGGCGTTACCACAAAAAAAGAATATTTTTCCCGAAATATGTATAATATTGACTATCTTTAAACAAAAAATCAATATAATTGGCGTTGTAGGCCACTTGTAAAGAATCACCATTTTGACAGCTAAATCGGTAAAACAATGCAAGTAAAGCAAATCTGACCCACAATGCAAAAGGAAACACTTGTTCCGTGTAAATTGTTCCCTCTCCCTATGTAGGATTTTATTATTTCGTGCCTTTTGAGCTCTGGCTATGACGGGAACAAACAAAATTTTACGTTGGCATCAGTGTGCATTATAATAACCGTAAGGCATCGTAAGGATATATTCTCATAAATCAATTTTGGCGACTCGGCGAGTAATGCAAAAAAGCATTCTATAAGTCTTATTATATAACATTAAAACATACTTTCTTTTGAAAATAACATAAAAAACATATTAGCTCGCGAGGCTTTGTGTTTTTATACTGTTTCAAATGTTATATTATAAAAATGTAATATTATAAGATTTTTGCTCTACTGTAAAATTGACGATTTTGACATAGTAAGGTTTCAAACGAAAGACAGACAGACAGACTGACATGAATTTAGCCGTGCACAAACATGTGCAAATCCAGAACGACAATCTTACCAGGTCTCTTTTATTTATATGCAGAAGCAGATGCAGATGCAGATGCAGATTAAAATGTGAATACAGTTTGATGTTTTTTCCCATTCCTCACAAAACGATCATTATATTTGTACTTAGGAAAGAAATACTTGTAATTATCTAAAGCAGAGCGGTTAGCGCGCTGGGTTAGCAATCCGGTGGTCGCGAGTTTAAATCCTGCCACGAACGATTTCGTTCACCATTTTGTCGGCCTTCGTGGCTCAGTTGGTTAATATCTGACTGTTGATCCAAGGATCCCGGGTTCGATTCCCGGTGGAGACTTAGTGTTTTCAGTCTGGATCTGTGAGACAATTCATATCTAAGTCTCCAGAATGTGGCAACTTGTTATTTATTTAAGTACTTATTTGAATCTTCGTGTACATATAATTAGTACACTGGCGGGCTAATTGCCTAATGGCAATTTCTTCCAACCAACTAGAGTAAATGTTAAATATACAAAACAATGTGTACTATGGCAATAAGTTAATCACATTACAAAATAAATAAAGATAGCAGAAGAAAAGTAAAAAAAAAACAAAGAAGATAGCATATAAGAACAATTCATAGAAATGATAGGAAAATTAAAGGATAAGGAAAGGAAGAGGAGAGGTAGATGTAATCAGGTGTTGTCAGATAAATATTTTTGCTTTAGCCTTTTCTTGAATATATTTAGTGCATGTAAAATAATTATTTGACATAGTACCTGTTAGTTGCCCGAGAAGTTATATAAAATTAAATAAAAATTAAATAGCACAAGCATTTATGCTTAGTTCAGGGAATGTATAAAGATTTAATGTAGGTACCTACATACTTGATACAAGTACATATTTATTAAAACTATTATTTAAATAATATATTTAAATATAAATGATAATATACACCCCGAAACAAAATTGAGGCAGGTAACTAAGTAAATAAATTATGAAACTTGTAGGTTGTGGCCAACACTTAACTCTCCACACCATTTTTTCTTCTTGAAAGGTTGACAATCTCTAAATGCATTTTTATGAAGTACATTTCTATTAGATTCTTAAACAAATATAAGATTCCCAGAGGACAAAACTTTTCACAATACACCATACACACATAAACATTGTCACGAAACTCATAGTAAGTATTTTTTTACATGGTACCTGTTGAGAAATTATAAGTAAAATTGCCTTTCTAGCAAGATGAGCACGTATGAGACAGTGTATAAATGTTGATGAGGCGATATATATGTGTAAGATAGAAGAATGCGGTGTTAGGTTCTCACTGCCTACCCCTTGAGGAAGCTATAAGTGGAGAGTAAAAAATACACTTGTCTATAGAGACACATACAATATCAATATGAAGTTAATCACTCAATTTTCCCATACAGAAGCTAAACATTTTTATACACTTACTTCTGTTATACCTATACATTTTTCATAATAAAATATGAAATTTATTTCACATTGATATGGCAAACTATAGATTTTTTTCTTTAAATTTTTTCAATACTTGAATGCATTTTTGATGTGTATTTTTTTATCGAAATTTCAAACAGTTTAAAAATACCTCGATGAGACCGTGACCAGACCGTGAGAGCATTTTGAAATTTGGACAGATGAAATCATTGAGAAGAAATTAACGGATATCTATGGAAAACTAATCAGTTCTAGGTCTACCCACTTTACATATATGATGTTAATATGAAGTCGATCGGACTTATAGTTTGGGCTGTAGAGAGGACATACAAACACATCACGACGAAACTCACAGTGTTTACTCTCTACATTATACCCGTTGAGAAATTGATGTAAAAATACACTTAAATTGTGAAATCATTACTCTCCACTATTCCATAGTGTGGAGAGTAAAAATAGACATAGGTATATAATATTGACTGATTTGTACATTTTATTTGCTTAGCTTTGTAAAATAAATAATTCTGTATAATATTAATTTTTGTTTCTTTGTTTTTAAATGTCTTGTTATACACGTGTGCTTGCAATATGGTAAAGGGCACCATGATACACGAGTGCTTGTATTATGGTAAAGGGCAATATGTTATACACGAGTGCTTGTATTATGGTAAAGGGCAATATGTTATACACGATTGCTTGTATTATGGTAAAGGGCAATATGTTATACACGAGTGCTTGTATTATGGTAAAGGGCAATATGTTATACACGAGTGCTTGTATTATGGTAAAGGGCAATATGTTATACACGAGTGCTTGTATTATGGTAAAGGGCAATATGTTATACACGAGTGCTTGTATTATGGTAAAGGGCAATATGTTATACACGAGTGCTTGTATTATGGTAAAGGGCAATATGTTATACACGAGTGCTTGCAATATGGTAAAGGGCACCATGTTATACACGAGTGCTTGTATTATGGTAAAGGGCAATATGTTATACACGAGTGCTTGTATTATGGTAAAGGGCAATATGTTATACACGAGTGCTTGTATTATGGTAAAGGGCAATATGTTATACACGAGTGCTTGCATTGTGATAAAGGGTAACATGATTTTTTACTGTGTTTCTTTTTCTATATTTTATGACTGTCCTTTTTTATGTGTTGTATTATTTTAATAAAAAAAATATGTATGTTATAAATGGTTTGTAAAAAGTTATTTGTGCAGTAAAAAATACACAATTTTAATTAATTTCATAATATTAAAGCACACAAATACCTATACGTTATAAGCAAAAATCAAAAATTAAATCATTTAAAGATTTATCGTACCTGTATCATAATGCATGTGACGCGACATCTCCTGTTCGCGTTATTTTTATTTAAATTCGGCGCCAAATCAGCTGACCACAAACAAACATTTGTGAAAAATAAAGTGTGTGGATAAAAAGATATTTTGATAATACGATAACCTCCAAAATGTGACAGATGACAGATGATCGAAATTAGACACGCGTCGTGTCGACACGGACCGCACTCACCGCGGCCGAGGGATGAACGTCTGCATCGCTCGTGGCCAGAGCAGCTGCAAGCCGCACCAAAGGGTGTCGGTTAGGCTCGCTCCACATCAGTAGCCATGGACGTGACACCTGGAGTGCCAAGATGGATCGGCGCACCACCATTCGGCGAGAGAGCCGCTTTCCTGGACCGACGCGGGTGCTGAGTTTGGAAAGTGTTCCAAATGCTGTTGGGTCGCGCTCGACCCTGGAGCAATGGCCTGCATCTCCTTGAGACTCGCGCCGCCGTCGTTCGCTCCCGCCAGTCACCCAACCGGCATCTGCCGGTGTCTGAGACCTGAGGTTGCTTTCGCCGATAGCCTTGCCCCTTCGCCCATCGACGATGGTCTATTCCGGCATTGGCAGTGCATCAGCACGCCCATGGCCGAGAAGGGAAAATTATGTGTGCCCCAAAACGACAATATTTGTGACATTTTTTTTATTTCCGTGGTGACAATATTTCAGCTGTGTGTGATTTTTATTTAATTATTTTAACGTGTGACGTCCAATATTGACTCTAATTTAATTTGTGACGTCCTAATTTATCGACAATTTTATTTATTTTAATTATTTATTTTATAAGAAATTTTTATCATTTTATCTTGTGACATGACCGTGCCGTCTGACGTTTGTGCGCTGACACTCGGTCAGACCACGGCTTCAATTATCGTTTAGTTTTTTTTATTCATCTCGTTCAGCGATTATGTATGGACACTCAAATTCCATTCGAACATTGGAATAAAGTGAGCTCTACCTCGAAGCCTCTTGAGAGGAGGGTATCATATGCCTTTAGGTATACTTTTTATACATGGACTGGACTTATTCATTCCTCCAAGGCCGACGCTATTATAGTCATGTGATCAACCCAGTCTTCTCTATTACAGTAGGCTATGAATTTAGTTATTGCCAATTTTTAAATATATTTATTTACATATGACCACACTGAAGATAATTACGAAATGCATAGATGACAAACGAAACATAGATACAGATAAGAAAATGGCCACCTTTCAATCGTAGGAATGTCGGCAAATGTCAAGATTTTGACACATATTTTATTTGTGATGTGATATTTGGTTTCCTTCAAGAGCAACATTCACTGTAAGTTTTAGTTTTTATACAACAATTCAAACGTTCGATGGATTCAAAGTTTAATTTTTGTCGATTGTCTACGTCATCTTTGGTTATGTCAATAACAATATAAATCGCATTAAATATGTTCGGAATCTAATTGTTTGAATTTGTTTTACAGCTATTCGCGATGTCGTCCTCAGCTATCTATATATTGGACGTGAAGGGGAAGGTGCTGATCTCGAGGACGTACCGCGGTGACATAGATTTGGCCGTCATTGACAAGTTCATGCCGTTGCTGATGGATAAGGAAGAGGAAGGACTATTAACGCCTCTCCTTCAGACCAGCGAATGCACCTTCGCTTACATCAAGACAAACAACCTGTACATAGTGTCTACGACGAAGAAAAACGCCAATATAGCTCTGGTGTTTGTGTTTTTGTACAAAATAGTAGAAGTTATGACGGAATATTTCAAAGAGTTGGAAGAGGAAAGTATTAGGGATAATTTTGTTGTGATTTACGAGTTGTTGGACGAGCTCATAGACTTTGGATACCCTCAGACGACCGACAGTAAGATATTACAAGAGTACATCACTCAAGAAGGTCACAAGTTGGAAATGCAACCGAGAATACCCATGGCTGTTACCAACGCCGTATCGTGGCGGTCCGAAGGAATCAAGTACAGGAAAAACGAAGTCTTTCTCGATGTCATTGAATCTGTCAACTTGCTCGCTAATTCCAATGGAAACGTTTTGAGAAGTGAAATAGTCGGTGCCATTAAGATGAGAGTTTATCTCTCGGGTATGCCCGAGCTACGTCTCGGCTTAAATGATAAAGTATTATTCGAAAGTACGGGTCGAGGAAAATCTAAATCTGTTGAATTGGAGGATGTCAAATTTCATCAGTGCGTGAGGCTGTCGCGATTTGAAAACGACAGGACAATTTCATTCATTCCTCCCGACGGTGAATTTGAGCTGATGTCCTACAGACTGAATACGCATGTCAAGCCGCTGATTTGGATCGAGTCGGTGATTGAGAGACACGCTCACTCCAGAGTGGAATACATGATCAAAGCCAAGAGTCAGTTCAAGAGGAGGTCGACGGCCAACAATGTTGAGATTGTTATTCCAGTTCCGCCAGACGCGGACTCGCCCAAGTTCAAAACGACAATTGGAAGTGTCAAATATACCCCCGAACAAAATGCTATAACGTGGTCCATCAAATCGTTTCCCGGAGGCAAGGAATATCTTATGAGGGCCCACTTTGGCCTGCCCTCTGTTGAATGTGAGGACACGGACGGCAAGCCGCCAATTCAAGTAAAGTTTGAGATTCCATATTTCACAACGTCTGGTATTCAGGTGAGATATTTGAAGATCATAGAGAAAAGCGGATACCAAGCGTTGCCGTGGGTCAGATACATAACACAGAACGGTGACTATCAACTCAGAACCAATTGAAGCTTCTTCTAAACATTCCTTTAAATCCTGTTCTTGATCTTTTTGTACAATTTTTTTGCTGATTTAGTTTGAAGTTTTACTTTATCAATGTCTTCTCTAAATGGTTATCTATAAAAATCAAATTGGTTTTCAGAGTTTTTCTCTACAACTGTTAATATTTTTATGATTAAAGGATATGACATTGTTTCTGTACCTAATTTCATTTATGTTCTATATTTGACTCTTTTAATAAGTCTTTCAAAAAGTGTGCTTATTCTGTGTAATATTGTGTATTTTTTTTATTTCCTCATGTCTCAGTTGGTTAGATATCTGACTGCTGAGCTTCTGGTCCCGGTTACGAATTCCGGTGGAGACACAGTTTTTATTTGTTTTTTCAATAAATTTAATATCCAGAATGTGGCAACTTGTTATGGGGTACGTGTTTAGTTAATATTTGACATAGTACCTGTTAGTTGCCCATTACTTAAGTTATACAAAATTAAAAAAAAATCGTAGATATTATACAAAAATAATAAATTATGTTGCAACTTTGCAACTCGTAGCTGAAAATAATAATAATAATTTTATTATAGAACGATGGCTAATTTTTTTATTCCAAGAGATTTTATAAAGTAAGAGTTTTATTTATATCTTTAGGAAAACATTTCCATTATAATTTCATTTGGTAACACAACGAAATTTTTTCTTTTTAAAATTCGAATATATACTTTTTATATTAAAAACTTACGTGCCAAGATATGTCAATCTTAAACCAGTTAGAAGAATTGTATAAATAGATCATGTATCTTTTTTTTTGATTATTTTTGACATAGCATTTGTATTTTACACATAATTATAGTTTAAATAATTATATTTATTATATTAGCACTTGTTTTTATTATTGTATTAAATTAAAATTAAGGAAATTTTCCATTTATATAGGTTGTATTACTATGGAAGTAAAGTTAATAATGTATATTGAATATAAAATAATTGTATTGTGTATATTTGGTTATAGATAATATTATTTTTAACTAAATTAAATTGTACTTAACTTTTCTTATTAAAGAAATATTGATTATTTTATTAAGTAAACGGTGATATCCATTCAGACACCTCAGATCTTCTTTAGCCAGTCAACTCCATTATTTGATATATAGATCTCCCTCTTGATCCTTCACAATTCTCACAGACACAGATACTCTATTTAATAATTAACACACAAACATTTTTTTTTTATTGTTTTAAATAGTGTATATTCACAAGAATTTGACTGTTACATACATGTATAGGTATGTTAGGGATGATATTTTTTTGATTCTGCTTTACAAAATATAATTATTCACTTTATGTAACATACTTAATACTTATTTATTTCTTCCTTTTTTCATTTGTTGAGTCTATTCAACTCAAAATTCAGACATATTTGATGAAAATAATGACAGGCTGCAGTTAAATATTGATGACTGCTTATAGGTAGTTAAAATTTTAATAATTCATAGTTAAAGTTTTTAGTGGCAGGTTACAGTTAGAAAGTTAAAGGACATGTTTCTGTTACAAACATTAAATGTCAAGTTACACAGATACGTAACTGAGACAGGAGTCATGTGAGTGAATCAACTATCAACTGATATATTTTAAACAATATTATTACATATATCTGATTTGATTTTCTATATAATACTGTATTGTGTTTTATGGTGAAACTTCTATAGATAGTAATTTTATGCAATAAATTTGATTTATTTTATGAAATAAGTTATTTTGTAAAACAAAAATAATCCATCCTTTGTTACTTCTATAACATTTCAAATATATTTAAAAATTGACATAGTAAATAAAAAAAATAATTGAGTTGTCATATTATATTTATTTTTCTTATCAAACGATGAGAAAGTCACATTTTTGCCAACCATCCAATGACCATTCCAGCGCTCTTTAGGGTCTTGTGGTGTTGCTGACCTAAAAACTAGTAATAATAATACAGATAGTTGATAGGTAGTATTGTAACTACCACCAAGTAATACTGATTTGCTTAATACCTGGATGGATTAAATATTTTCATTCAGGACCCTATCATCGAAGTCTATATATTCTATCAATAAAGTGCATTTGGAATTTTTTAAAAAATCAGAATATAAATCTACAGATCTGTGACGACTAGATATTACTTTTTATTGTAGCTTATCATCAATGATTACCCGGACATGTTTTGATGCATTTTATTATATATTTTAATAAAGAGAGAGCTTTTTATAAAATCAGATAAGCCATGCCCGATTTCGACAGATATATATTTTTCTATTTTTAAAAAAGATAACTCAATAAAAGGTATAATTGGTGAATGTTGTGCAAACACATAAAGTGATCATGTAAGCGAGTCGACAGGTCGTAAGCCCTATTAGGTTGCTCTCCCGTTTCTCCTATAAAATATATTCCAAATTTCTCTCAATTGAAATGTGAAGTTTGTTATAGTAATATTTTTCATGTATCCGGAGCATTGATAATTTATTTATGACATTGTGTTAAGAACTTTTTATAAAATATTTCATATTCTTCTGAAAATGGGTCATCTTTCAATACTTGGATCCTGATAGACGAGCTTTCAATAAATTTAAATTTTGCTTAAATACCATAAGTCATCATCAAGTGAAATACCTTTTACTGCAACTTGGTGCCGTCCTTGGAAAGTTTAAGATTTCTTCTCTCTTGTTATGTTAGACATCTGCGAGTTCTGTGAAGAGGTCATCAGAGGACAAAATTTTAAGACCACCTTCTAACCTACTTACAAATATTGTGGGTAATAAAAATTCAAGTATCCATTTAATATTTTCACTAAAAAAATGTTTGATATAATAATTGAAACATTTTTTCAACCAACCTCATTTTCTCAAATACTTCTATTTTAATAATTAAAAAGATTAAAGTTTAATGTACCTATATTTTTTCACACACATTATTTAAAACAATTGAAATGGATCATTTTATTTAAACTATGACGAGTTATTTTCATTTTGACCAGTTTCGAAGCAAAAAGCTTTGTCAGGATGATAATATACATATATGTAAATAATACATGTAATTCTTTTATTTAATTAATTAATTTTAGCATTTTTTTTAAGTAAGTGCCTCTATTAACAGTAACAAAATGTAATTAAATAAAAAAAAGCAACTATTATTAATTCATATATTATAGATAGCTTTTGTTGAAACATCCTTTGTACATAGTCATGTTGTTGAAAATATTTTGCTTTTTTACGAATGAATATAGTTACAAACATTGGTTTAGCAAAAGAAATATCTATTATAGCAAGGCAATGAATGTTTAGTGAT
Source organism: Molanna angustata (assembly GCA_963576475.1). NCBI lineage: Eukaryota > Metazoa > Arthropoda > Insecta > Trichoptera > Molannidae > Molanna > Molanna angustata. Next base: position 403,876 of record OY754988.1, read on the forward strand.
TTACCACTGTTTATTAATTCTCGTAATGAAATTTCCACTTGTGTGATGGAAATAACACTAAGTTTAGAGAAATATTAAGACAGTAATAGAAGCTACAGTGATGGTTTGCTTGAGTAATGATAAATATATCTTAGTACAACAGGAATGTGTGCCATTTGGTAGTTTGTAATGGAATATGACTTCTTGGCCTGATTTCTAGCAGAAGATATTTTTACACAATTTTTGCCTCTTGTGGTTAAAAACTATAGAAGAAATTACCATTCTATAAAAAAATTACAAAGTATTTGCTATACAATTGTGTACATAAAAATTCCAACCAGGGGCGCAAGTCTGGTCCGATTGGCGAAATCAAAACCCTAGTGATTACCCTTATCATGGATATAATTATCATATGGAGTTCTATGACATTTAAAGATATTGTAGAACTCCATAAAACAATTATATCCATGATATGGGTAATCACTAGGGTTTTGATTTCACCGGTCGTACCAGACTTGCCCCCCAGGTGGAGCTAAGAATTTGATTTAGGAATAATTTTTAATAACAATGTATCATGGGTATCATGGGTATACAACCAAAATACACCGTCTTTTTAGTTGGTTCATTTGAACTCATTTCTTAGTAACAAAGTGTTTTATTACTAACAAAACTCAAGAAGTTATCATTATATTATTTCGGAAATGAAAATCTTACTAAGATAAAAATATGGGCATTTTCTGGTAGTGATATAAAACACTTAAAAATTAGTTGAGATAAACTAACTAAAAACGAACAAAATAGGACTTAGGGCATTTTGGTTATATATCTTTGGTATTATTATTAAAAATGATTAATATCACAATCAATTTCACAAGTCATTTATTACAAAATGTAATTTTACTTATAAAACATATTACTAGACTTGTGATTCTGTCTAAAACAGTTCTTGTTAAAATATGTAAATACGTTGGTGGGGTTTTATAGTATTTTGGTTTTATCTTAATTGAAAGTCAACACATTATGTATAAATGGATAATTTTATTTTGAATTAATTTTAATTATCATAGTTTAAGCGACAATTCAGCAGGAGAAAATATAACTTTACATATTATTATTATGCATTCAATAAATATTACATATAGAAATAAATATACATTGGCTTTTTATTTTATTTTTCCATTTCAACAAAATCTACACAGTACACAAGTTGAATGATGTCTCTATTTAACCAGAATCTGTAATTATACCAGAGTATTTTTGTCTAATTGCAAAGTATTTAATAAAAGTAATTAATAAAACATATTAAATAACACAAGGGCATAACAGCTTGATTTTTGGATCTATGAAACTAAGTGATTTTAATAAATTTAGTTAATTTACTGATAGTGTCAATGCTCTGACACAATGAATATAATACAGAGCTAAGTCATTCATATCATATAGGCTACTCGTTCAATCAGTGTAGTTTGTTAAGAAGAGATGTTATATTGATCTTTTATCCCAGCTGTGTTAAATATAATTTTAAATCTATCAACTTAATATTTAAGGAATTATTTATATTTTGTTGTTAATTACATATTGCGAGACAAAGGAGTAACATTTAATTTATTGATGAATAGATTTTGTTGAAAAGAAAAAGTTTGCATTCAAAATATAATTAATACCTTGTGATGTGTGTTATGTACTAAAATATGTATAATGTGGAAAAATATTCCAATATGCAAATATTATGATATTTCAGGTACACGTGTAATTAAACTGTGTGTTTTTTAATAATATCATGTTTAGTATTGCCTTTACACGACATGACATGACATGACATTGACATGGAAGCGTCAGATATCTTCAATAACGGAAGCAGATAGCGTCATTCATTATATGATCGGGCGAAATAAATATTATATGGCGCCCTACATACATGTATCAAAATATTAAAACAAAATATATATTCTACTTATTTCAACACACGTTTTTGTGTGGTGTCAATCCTTCTCATACATATTTAAAATATTAATACATAATATGAAGAGTATGTTTCACTTAAACGGTAATATTGGTACAACTAGCAGCCTTTAAACTAAATTATGTTGCCATATTGCAAAATACACCAGGAAGTACAAATGAAGTTATAAATGACACCAAATATAAATGAATTTGAAAGCCGAATACACCAGGCAAGGCTGGCTTTCAACAAGAAGTCGAAGATTCTCGAGTCAAACAACTTAGACTTGAAGCTCCGCAAGAGACTTACAAAAACATATGTGTGGAGCATACTGATGTATGGCTGTGAGACATGGTGTCTTACGGAAAGAGACAGAAATAGACTAGAGGCTTGTGGTGTTACAGAAGAATACTGGGAATTTCCTGGAGGGACCACATCACGAATGCCGAGGTTCTCAACAGAGTTGAAGAAGGCAGACACCTACTCATAACCATCTCCGAGAGATGTGCTCGCTGGATTGGTCATATCTTGCGCCACGAGGGTATCCTACATGACCTAATTGAGGGAATGATTGAGGGAACAAACCACAGGGGGCGACCCCGACGGGAGTATTTGGCCCAGGTGTGCGAGGACATGAACTGCGCCACATATGTTGAGCTGAAGAGGGCTGCAGAAGATAGAGAAAAGTGGAAAGCGAGATGTAGACTCCTTCTGCAAACCAATTCGCAGGATTGAGACTTTTGATGATGATTGCCGAATTAACTTTCATATTTAAAACCAAATTGGAAAAGAAAACAATCCGATTTTTATATGACAGAATGTCTTCTATAATTATTTTCAACAAAACACACTATTTTTACTCATATTAATACTTTCATGATTTTTACAATGAATTGTGCAGATCTATCTGAAATAACTTGTACAAAGATAAGAAAAGAAAATAAATATCCTGTTTTTAATGCATAATAACACCAAATCCAATCATACCAAAATAGCTTTTAAATGAAACATACTCAAATCAAAATTGGAATTCTTTTACTTTTTTCTTGAATTTCAGCAAGTCAGAATCAATAAGTTATCTACGACCCCATTCAAGTACCACACCGAAAGCTTCCATTGATGCAGACAGTTGGCTATTGACAAAGTTATGGATATAATTTAAAGAAAATGGTCTAACAATGTAAATGAAATATAAAAAAAATACAAAACTGTGAGACGTTATTGTTCTCAAATGTTTTCATCAAACATAGAGATGATTTGTTAAATCTTTTTATATCCACTACATAAGATAATGATACACTGTCATTAAACAACAGTGGTAAGATTGTTTGGTGAAATAAAATATTGCACTGAGTGTATTAAACATATCATTTTTATGTGAGACTGGTGACCGGTGAATATGATTTTAGTAACATTTTTATTTTAAATTGGTTTTACAACATTAACTAAGAGGTATGTCAAACATTGATTTTAAACACTGAATGCATTACAAGCTGTCAAATTTTGCACACTGAAAACACAGGGAATGGTGCTTCCAGTGGAGATCAAACCTGAAACTTTTGCCTTGGGAGTCAAATGTCTAATTTACCTGAACCACAAAAGCCAACCGAAATTTTCTTTCAGTTCCTACTTCTTTGTTGGTACCTTAAAATCATTACTATCCATAGCTTGCAAATTTTATCAATACAGAGGCAGTGTACCTGTTCATCATGCAAATTTTTATTATGTATTGAATTGTAAAAGATCTTATGCTAAAATATTACTTTTGAATTGTTGACATCACAAAAAAATTGTAAAAATTTAGCATCAAATAAAAAATTGGAAATGGAACAAAATAAATTATTTACCTACATAAGAGTATAAAAAATTATGAATGACTTAAAAAATAAATCAATATAATAATAAAATAAAAAGGTACAACCGATACACAACATTTCATAATACAGCACCAACAAATTTAATGCACCACCATTTAACTACCTTCAATTTTAAGGGTTATAAAAATACTGAATTTTTAAAATGGCAACATAGTATACACATTAACCATAGGTTTTTATTATGATATATTAGATGTAGTACTCTGTGAAAAAAGTGAGTCATGGAATATTGTGCATTTGACATTTTGTTTGGCAAAATATTTCAGTTTTTCTTACATTTCAACACATCCTAGATAACTTATCTCTTAACCTTAATAATTAAAATGTTTTTTAGACAAATAAATCCGTAAACAATTCACATTAGTCGTTAATCTCTATAGAAAAACAATGTGGTCTGGAACCAAAACGTCAAAAATCTTCCGGAAAAATGATTCACTTTGATTCAAATAAAATTAGCTAACTACGACATCTAGTATATTATAATAAATATCTATGTTTAAAATGATGACAAAGTTATTATTAAAATATCCCATAGATTTTAATATAATATACCTACTAGATGTAATACTCATGCAAAAAGTGAGTCATGGAATATCGCATGTCTGACGTTTTGGTTGGTAACATATTGCAGTTATCCTTATATTCCAACACATCTTATATAACTGTTCTCTAAATCTTAATAAACAAAGTGTTTTTTTTTCGACAAATAAATCCGATAACAATTCACATTAGTCGTAGTTATTTTCTATAGAAAAAATATGTAGTCTGCCAATCAAAACGTTTAAAATTCCCCAGAAAAATGCCTCACTTCGATTAATATCAAATTTGCTAACTACGACATCTAGTATATTATAGTAAAAATCTATGAAATATCCATGCACAAGAGTTGCCAGATCATAAAAATCTGCAAAATTAAGAGAAAAATAACCAAGATGCAATATTCTTTTACATAACTTAAAATCAATCAGCTCCTTATGATATTAGAAAATAAAAACGTTTTCGCATTCAATACAATTAATCGTTTATAAATAAAAAAAATTAAAATACAATTGTATAAAATGAAATAAAGGCTACACAAAGCTGTCTAGTGTTAAATAATCAGTCATAATTATTGCATTGTCATATTTTATCGTTTATTTTTTGAGAGAAAATAACACGTTGACAAAACGAAAACATAAAAAGATGAATAATTACACTAACTGGTATATAAAATGCATACACATTAACATGTATTATTTTTGACAATTGACATAAAATTATTATTATTATGTTGGTATTGACACTAAATGTATCATATTAGTACATATAAACACTTAAACTACATACCTAGTTTTATTAATTAGTAACAAAAGTGCAGAGATCCAAATGTTAGCAATAAATTAAACAACAGTAACAAATAAATAATATAAATTAGATACCACAGAAATTAATGTATACATGTATATGAATTCCAAGCATATTTTGGAATTATACAATTATTTTCTTTAATACTTCCAATCAAACACTATGACAGTTTATTGAATCAAACATTATTAATGTTGTTTGTATTACACAAATACTTAAGAGCCATACTGGATTTATTATAAATAATTTAAGGAATTAAATTCAGCAGCCATTTCGCGAGAAATTTTATGGAAACAAAATATTGTTAGAAAAGCATAAGGGCTATAATTTTTATATATACATACACATTAAAGTAACCATTAATAAATACAATTTCAAAAGTTGGCATTGGTTCATAAGAAACTAAGACATTTTGTCAAATATTAATTTGACATGCACACAATAACAAGTTGCCACATTCTGGAGACCTTTGATATTTATTGTCTCAGCGATCCAGATTTTATTTCTAAATTAAAATTAAAACACAATTAAAAACTGTGTCTCCACTGGGAATCGAACCTGAGACCTTTCGCTTAGACTGAGCCATGAAGGCAGATTAAAAATATTTTTATTAATGGATGTACTTATTTTTTTATACCGTAATACAAAAAAAAGTGGAAAAAAGAAAGAAGTTCAAATAACAGACAAGCATGTGTGAGTGAGGCGATGAATGTATGACAAGATAAAAATGTGCGGCGTTCGCTTCTCTATCCCAATAATACAGACATGGCACGATAGTAAGTATGACAACAATGTGTATCTATAGAAAAATCAGTGTTTTCAGCCCAGAGAAACAATATTTGTGTGCGAAAAGAATTTAAATAAATTTCTCCTCTGCTGGGAATCGAACCCAGGACGCCCGCACAGAAACCGAATGGCTTACCAACTGTGCCACTGCGGTTTTATACATTTTAGCTGTTTACTATTAAGTGGAGTGTGTTCGTTGTTAGTACCAAACAGAATGTTGAAATTATTTGAAGATGGACAAAGCTGTCGGAACTTTGGGAAAGAAATCATTTTATTTAGGTTTATATCAAAATGTGTCTCCACTCTCACTGGCGATCCCACGACATAAGCTAATATGTGAGGCATTTAAAATAAAAAAAAACACATTTCAAAACAATTTACTCAAATCATTTATGACTGTTGATAAGAAACCAAGGCTTGATTGCGTAGGTACTGATTTAGTAGGTATTGTTATTAAATTGATTTGGTACACATTGATAATATTTGTATTTCCTTGGGCTTATAAACCGGAATAGGTGAAAGTATAGGCTGGCAAGATATTAAATATCAAATCTGAATAATTAAATAATGTTCATGTTACTAGAGAAGCAAAAAACAATATTTCGAGATCTTCTACTTTTTCTTTATTTTGAGATAAAGATAACAAATTTATACACAATTTTATATATTGTTGTGTTTTTAAACACTTTGAAATATTTGCATACTCCCCCCCGCGTCGTTCCACAGCCCTGTCTGAGGTTAAAAAAGAATCAAACCTCACAGATTGGAAAACTAATCTTCATAACGTGGTCTAAATCTATATTTGACCAGAGTTACGAAAATAATAAAATGATTGCAGAACTGCAGACAGACCACCAGTAAGGTGGAGGGATAGTTGCAAGAAATAACAGGATGCACACAATCTTAACATAAGATGGAAGACGATGAAGTACGTACAAATAACGCCCACATCAATTCAGTTTTGTTGTTGCTGTATTCAATATTTGTTACAAAACAGTGGTTGAAATATTAATGCAACGAATGTCAAATGAAGAAATTGATGAGAAATCTTAAACGTGGAATGGTTGAGTTTTAGACATGCTTATTTTTCTTTGTTATTTCTGCTACACGAAGCACCAGAAAAAGCTATCAGGGGTTACTTTTTTGTGTAAGACAGAAAACAATATGAGTTGTAATAGAAAATGCCAATGGTTTGCTAATCTGTCATCAACTTCATGTATAGATGCAAATATTACAACATAATTAATTGTGATGAAACCATATATTCAAACATGGGTAGTTCTAATTATGAACATGCAGTTTGAGAATCAATGCTGCCAACTTAACAGGTAAATATTACAGCATGATGAATTGTGATGATACCGTATATTTAAACATGGGTAGTTCTACTATTTAACACACAGTTTGAATAGCAATGCTGCCAACTGAACAGTACAAATATCACAACATAATGAATTGTAATGATACAGTATATTCAAACATGGGTAGTTCTAATTATTAACATGCAGTTTGAGTATCAATGCTGCCAACTGAACAGTACAAATATCACAACATAATGAATTGTAATGATACAGTATATTCAAACACGGGTAGTTCTATTTTTTAAAATGCAGTTTGAGTATCGATGCTGCCAACTGAACAGTACAAATATCACAACATAATGAATTGTGATGAAACCATATATTCAAACATGGGTAGTTCTAATTATGAACATGCAGTTTGAGAATCAATGCTGCCAACTTAACAGGTAAATATTACAGCATGATGAATTGTGATGATACCGTATATTTAAACATGGGTAGTTCTACTATTTAACACACAGTTTGAATAGCAATGCTGCCAACTGAACAGTACAAATATCACAACACAATGAATTGTGATGGTACCATGTATTCAAACATGGTCAGTTCAGGTATAAATGCTGCCAACTGAACAGTACAAATAATATAAAAAACATAAAGTTGGCTTTACTTGACAATACTTCATGTTAATAAGATACGAGGTCTTCATTTATACATTACTAGATAAATTAAAAGATTGGAGTCCAATCTCTTTTAGCAACTTATAAAAAAAATACTTGATAGCAACAAAATAATAAATATGCTGACAATAAATTAATACAAATTAAAGGAAAATCTTTGTGATTGTTCATAAAAATTAAAACAAACTAAATAGATAGTTGTCACCAAATATCTTGGGCCATTTTGCCGAGAAGTGGGGCGATTTGCACGTAGCAACAAAGCAAATAGACACAAATTTGCGCTTTGAGCACCCGGAAGCCAGGTTCTAGATATTTGGCGACAACTATACTTAATATGGCTTCCTTTGGCCTCAACCAAAGATATTACCCTTCCTGGCATTGATTCAATGTGCTTTTGGCAATTGACTTAATATTTGTTTCGATTAATCTGTAGTTGTCATGATTTCGTATTTTCTACACAATGTATAAAAACATTGGAATGTCGTAAATTAAAGTAATAAATCTTGAAAGTGGTATGTAAACGTTGATATATTAGTATTATACTAAAAAGCAATTTACAAATAAAAATATATATACATATACCTACCTAATAGAAATACTTGAAATGATTTGGTATTTTTTACTTCTACAATACATACATACATACATACAATAGATTCTAGATAAGCTGAGTTGGAATATAAACATTGTGTAAAAATTTGTTAAATATCATTAGAATGTAGCTAGAAATGTATGCCAAGAGAGAGTATTCTGGTTTTCAGTTCTCTCTGCCTACCCCAAATAGGGGAATGGCGTGATGGTGTGGATATTCTATGCCTTTGAATTGTGACTATTCATGATGAATAGCATTTTCAAGGTTATATAATATATTGGATGAGGAAAGAAGTATCAACTCTTGCAACTTGTGATCCAGAGAAGGATAGAAGGTAGGAGAGGACTAGGACTGGTTATACACCACACACCACACACCACACACCACACATTAGTGAACAAGTCCTGAGATAGTCCCGCCCTGACGATCACCAACCCACGCAAAACAAATACTACTTGAAGAAGAAGAAGAAGTATTAACCAACACTAAGTTGATATTTTTGACATAATATTATTTATTGAATCTTGTAATTTGATTTGAAAATCAGACCCATCAGCATTAAATGTAATTTGAACGGTTCTCCCCTACCACCACCCGTTCTGCTTATGGGGACTAACAAAGGGGATGGCCTAGTCTTCACACCAGATTTTTTAAACCTAACCTACAAAAGTTTGGTAAAAATAGGTTTGTTAGGTTTGCTTGTAGTTATAGTTAGTCACTGGTTATAATTAGGAAATGAGATCACTAAGAAGAGTATGTAATAGAACGATACATGATAGAATAAAAAATGAGGACATAAGGAGGGAATGCAAGATGAAGAAGAGTATTATAAATAAAATGAAAGTGAATTCCTTGAGGTGGTTTGGACATATTGAAAGAATGAATGATGAACGACTGACCAAAAAAATATACATGGGTGTAAGAGATGGAGTGAATAGTAGGGGCCACCCCAGAAAGGGATGGCATGACCACGTGAATGATATTTTGAAAGAAGGAAATATAAGAAGCTTGAATAATCGACGAGCATGTATGAGACGATGCATGGATGTAAAGGAAGCTAGGAATGTATGCAAAAATAGAGGAGTATGGCGCTCGGTTCTCTCTGCTTACCCCGTAAGGGATATGGCGTGATGGTATGTATGTATATGTATGTATAATTAGTCGCATTATATATTAAAAAAAGTAACTAAAATGTTAAAAAATCAAACTTTTGTAGGTGAGGTTTAAAAAATCTGGTGTGATGACTAGGCTATCCCTAACAAAGGTCCTTTAAAGATCATAAGAAGAGTCCGGAAAACTCTAAAACCTTTCAGACAGTGCACTGTAAGTGCCAAATAGAGCTGATTATAAGGGAAGAGCAGGCTCACTGTTCACTGAAAGTGAAGATAAGTGTGAAGCGTATTTTTGACAAAAAGTCTTGAAAGCCCTTAAGTTGCTCCTCGTGGCTACAAGGTCCCAATGTCCAATAGGTCCAAAGAAATTCCTGGTTACCCCACATTGTGGGATATGCCGTGATGGTATGTATATATGTAAATTCCTTCGGATATTGTTGTAGAGTTATGTCGAAATGTTGACACGGAGAAGATAGTGCATTCCCATAGGATATGCAAACAAGTAGTATGCTTAGGGTTATCGGTAATTTGAACTATCAGAATTTACCAAAATATTCTTATTGGATGGAATAAATGAAGATATAAATTGGGAGCATTATGAAATGTAAACATTACATGAAGTCACTACACAGCATTAGCACAATGACAATCCATAATAACTGCTTGAGACATAATTTTCAATGAAAATTATAAAACAAGTACGGACTGAGGATGAATGCTAGCAAATCAAAGGTAATGGTCTTTGAAAAGTGTGAAAGCAGAACATCGTGTCAAATAAAAGTAGAGAATGAATGGCTTGAACAAGTCGACGAATATGTTTATCTGGGAAGCATGTTCCAACGGAATGGACGGCCTGATGAGGATATTGAAAGAAGAGTTATGGCAGGAAACAGAGTGAATGGAGCACTTAAACCAGTTATGAATGATCGTAACGTATCAAAGGAAGCTAAAGTTGCCATTCATAACGCAATTGTAGTGCCAACCTTGATGTATGCAAGTGAAACCTGGACATGGCAGAAGTTGCATGAAAGTAGAATAAATGCAGTGGAAATGAGATCGTTAAGAAGAATTTGTAATAGAACGATGTATGATAGAGTTAGAAATGAGGTCACTAGGAAAGAATGTAAGATGAAGAAAGATGTAGTAACTAGAATGAAAGTTAACACACTTAGATGGTTTGGTCACGTGGAAAGAATGAATGAAGAACGCTTGACGAAAAAAATATATAAGGCTGACAGGAATGGAAAAAGAGGTCGGGGGCGCCCAAGAAAAGGATGGCACGACCATGTGAACGATATTCTGAAAGAAGGAAATGTTAGAAGTCTGAACAATAGAAGAACATGCATGAGACGTAGCATGAATGTTGACGAGGCGGTGAATGTATGTCAAGATAGAATAGTGTGGCGTTCTGTTCTCTCTGCCTACCCCGCGAGGGACATGGCGTGATGGTATGTATGTATGTATGATATGTTTTATTAAAATTGTTGCAAAAGCCAGAAATCAACCAAAAATAACTATACATTTTTTCTATATCTATGCAAATGACAGATCAACACGTGGTGTTGCCAATTTAAAAAATTGAAATTATTGACATATTAAGAAAATAACAATAGACAATGAAAAAATTCCCTAGGATTATTAAAAAACTGAGGATGTAGAAAATATTTATGAAACATGACCGAGATGGAGATTAATAAATAGAAAAAAAAAATCAAGATGAATAAAGTAAATGAATTAATATTTCACAATTTTCCAACAATCCCAGCTAATCAAGTATCTATTGTATACGTCATATTGATTTTCTAACAATCAACAAATTCACATCACAAAAGAGTAATTATAATCCATGATCACAATTATAGTATTAATAAAAGCTGTGCTTTCCTAGTAAAAAAAACTATAGTAACATTAATTATTATGCATAGAAAACTCTACTAAATTAGTGATAAGTTAGATTAAAATGCATTATATACATACACAAAAAATTAAAACAACATTAATCAGGTAATAATGCTCCGTAACAATAAAAATGAACTGAATGGATAAATTTATTTTAACTAATAAATTCAACAATAAAATGATTATTAAATCAATCATTACATATCTAAATACAATTTAAAATTAACGGCAATGAAATATTTTTATTGTATTTGTGGCAATAATTAATTGTAAAAGTAAAATAATTAAACGTAGACAGCACCTATAAATATATACAGAAAATGGTTAAAATCTAAATATTATATTCAACTGTACACATAAAATGTCATATATTTAAAAACAAGGAATAATAAAGACTACAATTAACTAAAAATTATTGTTAAAATCTATATCAATAATTGCAATGTCAGCTTATTATAACAAAACTAATGATATTTTGTCTTTACAAAACATTACTTGAATTGTGACGACAGTCTTTTCGAACCTGTAAAATTTTGATGATATTGCATATTCATACATGGGCAGTTCTATATTAAAACATTAATTGTAATGATCACCTATTCAAACTTGGGAAGTTCTATTTTCAAATATGAATAGTGGTGATGTCGCCTGATACAAACTTAATTTTAAACAGGAATAAACCGTGATAACACCGTCTATTCAAACATAGACAATTATATTTTAAAACATGAATTGTGATGATACTGCCGATTCAAAAATAGGCAGTTCTAATTTTGATCATGTACATATTGTGATGATAATGCCATTTTAAACATGAATTTATTAATGACATTGTATTATTATCAAACACGATTTTTGACCACAATAATATATGATTAAACATGATTAGTTTATTATTTTCAAACACAATATCAGTATTGTAAGTTTGTTGTAAAAAAAACATTACTTGAAACAAAATTTAAAAATATTTTCAAACTTAATTTTATTTAATTGAATTAAGGATACCTTTTTAACATTTAAAAGTGATAAAATGATATAAGATATGGATTTCAACAATGATTGTACAAATAAATTTGTAAGTACTCATAGACAAGACATTAAGAATAAGATAAATTAGATAATAACATTAAATTGTGATTATTTAAAAATGGAATAAGTTGTCTATTAAGGGCAACTTTACAAATGATTCCTTAGAGAATTCTAAGTAATCCTGTTACTTATTTTATCACTTGGCCGCAGTAAGAAAGATACATATTTTGAAACAGAAATATCTTTAATATGGCAATAAACCTGCTATTGTGCATTTGCTGCACATAAATTATACAAATAAAAAAATAGGTATAGAATTTAATATATACCTAAATGGAAGTACTTCAAGAAAAAATACTTGTATAAAACAAACACTGGTTTAATCTTTTAGTTGTTTTTACATCTATTTTGATAAAATATTTGCAAAACTAACACATACAATATGCAAATATACAATTATTAGCAGCTCAACTGTCAAAGACGTTTAGAAAAAAAGAGAAACATCAATAATTTGAAAAGTTAAGATAAATATCTATCAACAGGACTGTTTAGGATTTAATAAGAAATCTTTCATAATATCACAATAAGAACAAAGATGAGAAAACCATAGATTAAATGGTTAAATTTATCATTGGGACACGATCATAGATTTTTAATATAATATACTAGATGAAGTACCTACTCCGTGCTAAAAGTGAGTCATGGAATATCGCACGTTTGACGTTTTGGTTGACAACATATTTCAGTTTTCCTTACATTTCAACACATCCTAGATAACTGTTCTCTAAACCTTAATAACTAAAATGTTTTTAGACAAATAAATCAGAAAACAATTCAGATTCGTCGTTATTCTCTTTAGAAAAACGATGTGCTCTGGAACCAAAATGTCAAAAATACTCTGGAAAAATGACTCACTTCGATTCATACAAAATTTGCTACCTACGACATCCAGTATATTATAGTAAAAACCTATGGGCACAATATGTAATAATATGATATTGTCTATTCGATGTACAAAATCTAGGGTAGGTACATCGTACGACATTAAAAATTCTACTCATCAACGACCATTATTTAATTAGTCGAGTCTACAGAAATATCAATTCCGCAACAATTCAAAATAATAATATCTGATTAGTCGTATTAGATATAGGTAACTACAAACTACAATGAATTGATAATTGTCATATCACCATGTATGACTCTATCGTAAACGCTGGTCAATTTTATATTAGCAAACTTGCTAAGTGATCGCGACGTTCAGAACAAAAAAAAAATGCAAGGGAAATTTGCCAGATTTATAGGCCATATTACACTTGGCATAATGACCTACAAAATTCATGGTGAGGCCATGTGGAGAATTTGTATGTAGTGCAATGTTTAACAAGTTGCGCAAGATATAGTTTTAGTTTGTTAGAGTACTGATGATGGTCTTCAACAGACCGATACCAGTCTGTGCATTTAATTAAATAATATTGAAACTAAAACCAGTCTTTTACTCATGTCTTCACGGAGTTTTAAAATGTGTTCATCTATAAATAAGAATTGTTTTTATAGTTTCGTACTGAACAATATTCTGTTAAGAATCTATGGTAGAATATTAATGAATTTGTCTATGCTCTCTTCCTGTAATATGTCAAATTTGAATCACTACAGCAATAAACCATTGAAATTCTACTCTCTAGATGGAATAAGTATTATCTAATATTATTTTGCAAATGTTTGAGAAACACAGATCAGACTGAAACAATTGTAATTTTGCAAGCACGTAGAGTGATTACGTAAACTAACCTATGATAAAGTAGGCGCCTGATGTGCTAGAAAAACAAATGACATGCACAAACGCAAATAAAGCAATAAATTTATATTGAGATGAAAAAAAGTAATGCACAAGGTTCTTTCTGCCTACCCTGCGAAGTATACAGGGCAACCGTACATTTTGTAATGCAACATGGCTGTCTATTTGATGAATTATTTTAAAAACTCTCGATTTCGAATCAATTTCTTTATCATTTAATCGCTAATGAATATTTTTCGATGTAAATATTGAGTATTAAAATTTATCGCTTACGATAGAGCCCCGTAGATGCCGAAAGAAGGGAAAATATTACATTCGAATGAATTGCACAGTTGTCTTGAACGAAGTGAACCTGCATAGATTCCCAACATTGATTGTAGTTCCAGATTCTTTGACAGATGTCATCTTATACTACCTTTCCGCAGCACGATCCGTCTCCCAACGAAGTGGTCTTGCCGTTGATTGGCGTAGAGCTGGTGTCGTACCGTGGCAACTCCTTGCATTTTGCTTGCTAGAAGATCAATTAACACAAAAATTCATAACAATAAAAAAGGTGTCAACTGCCGTGGTAATTCTAGCTTCACTGGACTGGAAACACTGGTTGGTCGGAAGAAATTGCTGAATGGCAATAAAGTCGCCACTTGCGCAAGATGTGAAGAAATGTTTAATTATACTAACCAAATTCAAAAGTAAACTGTGCATGTGATTTTGAATCATAATTTAAAACATGATTTGTAAAATGAAACCAGAAGAATTGTTTGATATTTTCATAATACAATATTCATTTACAACATTTATTTGCTTTTATATTTGTTTCAAAATCAAAAAATTCTCACTGAACTGTTAGTTTTTTTTTTTTTTTTTCTTTTTTTTTTTAAATGAATATGTCCTTGTTAAACAAGTACATATACATCTTCCTACGTTCCCTAAAATAAGCAAATAAATGCTTGTGCTTAGGTGAACGAAATCGGTCGAGACAGGAATCAAACTCGCGACCACTGGATTACTAGCCCAGCGCGCTAACCGCTCTGCCACCGACCCATATAATGGGGCATTGCAGTTATAGCGTAATTAAATGATATTTCTTTATGGTATTTCTTGAAACCTTAAAGTGGAGGCCATGGAAATACAAAAGGGGTGTCAGTTGGCCACAGAAGAGATGGGCCGACGATATTGTTGTTGTCGCCGGAAAGGAATTAATGGATTGAAGCGGCACAGGATAGAGAAAAATGGAGACAGATGGAAGGGGCCTACATCCAGCAGTGGAGGGAAGGCTAGGAAGAAGAAGAAGAATTCTTGACAGGAATAGTATAATAGGCCGTGTTCATCCAAGAAGAGGACGACACCACAAGTGAATAATAATATTATGTAATTGGTTGGGTTTATAAACACAAAATGAAATAAAATAAGATTGATTATACCTCCATGAGTTCCACGGCAATTTCCATGAAGAGTCTTTCCACATTGTCTGATTCCTTAGCCGATGTCTCCAGGAAGTACATTCCGTGTCTCTGGGCAAAGTCTTCACCGACGTGTTTTGGTATTTCACAATCTTCTCGGTCTATTTTGTTTCCTGCGCAAAATTAATTATAAAAACATAAACACAGTGTCCTGTCAATATTGTTCACTAACGAAAATACTCCTCATTCAGATTCAATCCAGACAATACCATCATAGGAAACCGAAATATGTTGATTTTTGGATTTTCAGAACGAACCTGACTTGAGATGAAAAAAACTATCTCGAAAATTCATTTGATTATGTGCACTCTCTAAGGAATTTTTTTTTCTCTATGACGTATAGTTATCAAGTAATTTAATAAAATATTTTTAACAAATTTTTTAGACAAATTTAAAAATTGTGTAAAGCTAATTCAATAAAACACTGTTGAAAATACTTATGGAGTTTTACAACTTAAACGTCTTCATGATGGCACATTCTTTAGACACAGTCTTCTTAAACGTCTTCATGATGGCACATTCTTTAGACACAGTCTTCTTAAACGTCTTCATGATGATACATTCTTTAGACACAGTCTTCTTAAACGTCTTCATGATGGCACATTCTTTAGACACAGTCTTCTTAAACGTCTTCATGATGGCACA
Organism: Molanna angustata; assembly: GCA_963576475.1. Classification (NCBI taxonomy): domain Eukaryota; kingdom Metazoa; phylum Arthropoda; class Insecta; order Trichoptera; family Molannidae; genus Molanna; species Molanna angustata. Next base: position 420,320 of record OY754988.1, read on the forward strand.
TTCTTTAGACACAGTCTTCTTAAACGTCTTCATGATGGCACATTCTTTAGACACAGTCTTCTTAAACGTCTTCATGATGGCACATTCTTTAGACACAGTCTTCTTAAATGTCTTCATGATGGCACATTCTTTAGACACAGTCTTCTTAAACGTCTTCATGATGGCACATTCTTTAGACACAGTCTTCTTAAACGTCTTCATGATGGCACATTCTTTAGACACAGTCTTCTTAAACGTCTTCATGATGGCACATTCTTTAGACACAGTCTTCTTAAACGTCTTCATGATGGCACATTCTTTAGACACAGTCTTCTTAAACGTCTTCATGATGGCACATTCTTTAGACACAGTCTTCTTAAATGTCTTCATGATGGCACATTCTTTAGACACAGTTTTCTTAAACGTCTTCATGATGGCACATTCTTTAGACACAGTCTTCTTAAACGTCTTCATGATGGCACATTCTTTAGACACAGTCTTCTTAAACGTCTTCATGATGGCACATTCTTTAGACACAGTCTTCTTAAACGTCTTCATGATGGCATATTCTTTAGACACAGTCTTCTTAAACGTCTTCATGATGGCACATTCTTTAGACAAAGTCTTCTTAAACGTCTTCATGATGGCACATTCTTTAGACACAGTCTTCTTAAACGTCTTCATGATGGCACATTCTTTAGACACAGTCTTCTTAAACGTCTTCATGATGGCAAATTCTTTAGACACAGTTCTTGAAGGTAGAGTGGAGTCAAGTCATGCAGAGCCTTGAATATCATCAAGCACACAAGGCATAGTCTAATTGCTCTGGACATCTCAACTAGTGCAGATTGTTGAGGAAAAGCGTTGACACATAGTATTATATCTGCAAAGCCTATAGTAAATACAATTTATTCTTGATATACAGCGTGATATTAATATGTAATTGGAAATATTTTCATAATAACATTTATGCAAACATTGGATTTTTTCCCTGTCGTGAGTCGATAACATTTTTTTATGATAAAATTTTGATATTTCAGACAATAGACAAAGTTGACAGATTATAGAACTGGAAAACTAAGGTGCAAAGCTACAGGGCTTATCTATGAAGTGACGAAAAAAAATTTCGTAACGCCATCCATTAAGAAATTGGTTTGTAAGCAATGAAAGCAACACTCCTTATACACGAGGTGACAATGCTTTCGCACAGATGTCGCCCCTGATGGCGATGGTATTTTTCAGCTTATTTTCAAGTGAAAGGATTTTGAGGAATAACAAAATATATAGAATATTAAAGATTTGGATCGTTAAGAACTCAATAAAATAAATAATTGGTGAATGTAGCGCAAGCGCATGAAGTATTCACATAAACCCAGCCGAAGACAGGTCATAAGCCCTGTAGGTGTTGCCTTGATTTCACAGTTCTCCTATAATATTACAATTTCATCTCCCTTGAGATGTTAAAACTTAGTTATTTATTAAATTTTTATCTTACCTACTAAGATCCTAAGCACCTTGGAGCTGGCATACTCTTCAATCTCCCTCAGCCAATCTGGTAGACAGTCGAACGTTGGTTGACAAGATATGTCGTAGACGAGAATGAGAGCGTGCGCTGATCTGTAATAACTTTGTGTGATGGATCGAAACCTCTCCTGACCGGCCGTGTCCCATATTTGTAGCTGAAACACAAGGAAATAAGAAAGTGTAGACAAATAAAACTTTTGTGAGTGCTCGAGAGAAGAATGCAGGAAATAAATAAAGAAGAGCAAGTCCCTCACATTCAAACTTAAAAGATAATAATAGTAATGTAGAATAAATACAGGAACAAATTCTGTAATAATAATCAACTAAATTAGTTGCATATAACACACCAGATCCAACTGTCGATGGCGAAATATAAACACATAAATATAAATTAATAAATATTGTAAGATATTTTGCATTCCATATAAAACATGTAGGTATGTATGTCCGGATAGGATAGTATGGAGGTCAGTCTGTTTTTCCTACCCAGAATATGAAAACAACATGATGGTATGTATGTATGTTTGGAGATTAAGTAGGTATCAAACTATTGAGTGAGATAATGTGTAGTGTATACTGCCTTATAAATTGTATGAAACAATGTCGTCACTTAATTCAATTTTTATATAAGTTGTTAAAAAAGTTTGAGAAGTACTACTACAATGTTAATATTTTTTATAGAAAATTAAATTATCTAGTTGGGGTGTGAGCGGATCAAAAGTTATAAAAGGGGGACGGACACACAGACAGACACACTAAATGTTCTACTCCGAATTCTGTGTAAATCTGTGTATATAACATATATGTTGCAAAGCCTCTAAGTTGGTGTTTTTGACTTCAAAGTTGGAAAAACCGTGAAAAATATAGACCCTGCATACAAATCTCGCATATCTTGGCTTGATACTTTGTCAATATGTTAAGAGAACAAAATTCTCTTATTCTTCATTGTTTCATGCAATTTGTATGGCAGTATATACTATATCTACGGGGACTACTTAATATAGTTTGATATTTTAATATTCACCATCATGCTGTTTACATATTCAGGGTAGGAAAAAAGGACTGACCTCTACACCATCCTATCCTGACATACAAAATATCCAAAAATATTCAATCATTTGGATTTAAGGGTTTATAATTTCTATGAATAAGTTAAAAGGAACTGGTTATCCAACTGTCGATTTGTTCAGGAGAACTTTGTTCTCTTAACATATCGACAATGTATCAAGCCAGAATACGCGAGAATTGTATGGAGAGGTCTACTTTTTTCACGGCTTTTCCAACTTTGAAGTCAAAAAACACCAACTTAGAGGCTTCGCAGCATATATGTTCCATACACGGATTTACTTAGAATTCGGAGTAGAACATTTCGTGTGTCTGTGTGTGTGTATGTCTGTGTGTGTGTGTGTCCGTCCCCCCCTTATAACTTTTGATCCGCTCAATTTACAGAGCCTTAAATTTCAGAATAAATAAACAGTTACAGGCCTACAAAACTTTTATACTCGGAATTTTGAATTTTTGTTTCAGTCAGGGGTTATCAACTTTTGAATTTTTATTTTATTTTTCCCTATATCTCAGAAACCATAAAAGCTAGAACGCTGAAAATTGGTATAAACATAGACAAATACAAAATCTCAAATTAGTTTTTTCAAAAAAATTCCAGGGTTTCTCAAACAATTTTTATTAAGAAAAGTATTTTTTTTATGATAAATTTATGAGTATAACTGCCTATATTTCCATTTTTTTTTTAAAATATCGAAAAAAGCCGAAACACCCCAACTAGATAATTTAATTTTATATAAAAAATATTAACATTGTAGCAGTACATGTCAAATTTTTTTTAACAATTTTTATAAAAATTGAATTTAGTGACGACATCGCTTCATACAATTTGTATGGTAGTCACCTATACACAATATCAAAGAAGACTTAATAGTTTGATACTTCATCTCTAAACATACAATATACATATACCATGCTGTTTTCATATTCCGGGTAGGAAAAAAAGACTGACCTCCATACTATCCTATCTTGACTACCTAGGTACATGTGTTGTATAGAAAACTAAATATCATAAAATAATAAATAATTTGTATTTATGGGTTTGGTACTTATTCTTCAACTATACATACTATCGCTGTCGACAGTTGAATCTCATGTGTTACATGCAACTAGTTAAGTAAGAAGATTTATAATTCATTTTCGTAAATTATTATTTCACCTTGGTGGTATATAATATTTAGTTTATTATTCAAAATGAAAATGTTTGATTGAATGTATACTCGGTTAAACACATTATAAAAAATGCTTTCTCCTTCAGAATTCAGCCAGACTAATTGATATACAATTAAATTCTATTAAATTGACATATTGAGAGTGAAATAAATTCTTCAACATGAACATCAAATTCAAGATACAGATTTTTTTGAAGCAACTAATTTTGTTCAAGATTCTCAGTAGGTTTTTGGGATATATGTGTAAGTGTCAATGTCAAATATTGAAACTAATTGTAATTAGTCTTCTTGTCTCAATAAATGCATTATTACTATCATAAAATTGACTACAGATAGTGATATAACAGGGATGACTGAGACACTTTTCCAACTGTCAATTAGTTCAAGAGAATGAAATTCTATTGAAGGAAGAGGCTGTTAAAATCCAATATGCGTGTATGAAGGAACATTTTGTATGGCGTAGTGGACTTTTTTCACGGCTATTCCAACTTTGAAGTCAAAAAACACCAATTTAGAGGCTTCGCAGCATATATGTTCCATATACGGATTTACTCAGAATTCGGAGTAGAATATTTCGTGTTTCTGTGTGTGTGTGTGTGTCCCCTTATAACTTTTGATATGCTCAATTTACAGAGCCCAAAATTTCAGAATATACAAACATTTAAAGGCCTACAAAACTTTTTTACTCAGAAATGTCAATTTTTGTTTCAGTCAGGGGTTATCAACTTTTGAATTTTTGGTTTATTTTTCCATATACTTATCTCAGTAACCATAAAAGCTAGAATGCTGAAAATTGGTATAAACATAGAAAAATACAAAATCTCAAAACAGTTTTTTCAAAATAATTCCAGGGTTTCTCAAACATTTTTTATTAAGAAAAATATTTTTTTTATTATAAATTTATGAGTTTAACTGCCTATATTTCCAAATATGTATTCTAAAAATATCGAAAAAAGCCGAAACACCCCAACTAGATAATTCAATTTTCTATAAAAAATATTTATATTGTAGAAGTAAATATCAATTTCTTTTTAACAATTTTTATAAAAATTGAATTTAGTGACGACATCACTTCATACAATTTGTATGGTAGTCGCCTATACACAATATGTAAGAAGATAGTTTGATACTTAAATCTCGAAACATACATACATACCATCATGCTGTTTTCATTTTCTGGGTAGAAAAAGGACTGATCTCCATACTGTCCTATCTTGACATACATACCTACATGTGTTGTATTGAAAATAAAATATCCTAAAATATTCAATAATTTGGATTTATGAGTTCAAAGTTTGGTACTTATTCTTCAACTATACATACTATCGCTATCGACAGTTGGATCTCATGTGTTACATGCAACTAGTTTAAATAAATTGTTGTTGACAATAAACATAATTTATAAACAAAAAAGAATCGAATATTTTTTATTATTGCATATGCGCAAACATTGTTTGTAGGTGCCTTGATTTCCCGGTTCTCCTACAGTAAATTTTCCAACTTCGTCTCTATTGAGATAATTAAAGATCTGTTAAAAAACAAAAAAGAACTGAATATATTTAAATGATAAACAAAAAATGAAAAATACCCAAAAAATTATCCAACTGTCGATTTGTTTCAAGCCAGAATACGCGAGAAATGTATGGAGAGGTCTACTTTTTTCACGGCTTTTCCAACTTTGAAGTAAAAAAAAACCAACTTAGAGGCTTCGCAGCATATATGTTCCATACACGGATTTACTCAGAATTCGGAGTAGGACATTTCGTGTGTCTGTGTGTGTGTGTCTTTGTGTCTGTGTGTGTGTCCGTCCCCCCCTTATAACTTTTGATCCGCTCAATTTACAGAGCCTAAAATTTCAGAATATATAAACAGTTACAGGCCTACAAAACTTTTATACTCGGAATTTTGAATTTTTGTTTCAGTCAGGGGTTATCAACTTTTGAATTTTTACTTTATTTTTCCATATATCTCAAAAACCATAAAAGCTAGAACGCTGAGAATTTGTACAAATATAGACAAATACAAAATCTCAAATCAATTTTTTCAAAAAAATTCCAGGGTTTCTCAAACATTTTTTATTAAGAAAAATATTTTTTTTATGATAAAATTATGAGTTTAACTGCCTATATTTCCAAAACTTATACAATTATCGAAAAAAGCCGAAACACCCCAACTAGATAATTTAATTTTCTATAAAAAATATTAACATTGTAGTAGAAGATTTCAATTTTTTTTTAACAATTTTTTTAAAAATTGAATTTAGTGACGACATCGCTTCATACATTTTGTATGGTAGTCGCCTATACACAATATGTAAGAAGACTTAATAGTTTGATACTTCATCTCCAAACATACATACCATCATGCTATTTTCATATTCTGGGTAGGAAAAAAGGAACTTCCTCCATACTATCCTATCTTGACATACATACCTACATATGTTGTATAGAAAACAAAATATCTGAAAATATTCAATAATTTGTATTTATGGGTTTATAGTTTGGTACATATTCTTCAACTATACATACTATCGCTATCGACAGTTGGATCTCATGTGTTACATGCAACTAGTATAATAAAACACACACACGACTCTGAAAGCTATTAAGAGCTCAATTAAGAGGTTTCTGGATTTAAATGAGATGATATGTCTCAAAAGTTAACTCTCACTGATGATGTGAAGTACATTAACAAAAGACGCTTTATGTATATGATATATTCAGCATATGTACACATTGCTATGTCAATTAAGAGGTTTCTGGATTTTAATGAGATGATATGCCTCTAAAGTTAACTCTCACTGATGATGTGAAGTACATTAACAAAAGACGCTTTATATGATTCATCATAATATGCACACACTGCTATCCCAAGAGACCCTCTGTAGATTGGTCAAATATAGAAGGAAATAAAACTAGGGAAGAATGTGCTGTACCTTCTTGTGGTCTCCCCTGTAGAAGTAGAATTTTCAAAATTTAGCACAAAACCGGCGGCCGTACGTCAGAGGACCTCACGGCCATTTCGACAAAAAAGGTCTCATTATGTACCTATGTGAAACAATGTTATTGGGTGTACAGATTGTTGTATGCTTCTATTTATATTTATCGTGTACTTTCCTTTCTGTATTCCTGTTTTGTTTAAAACATGGCAATTTCTTTCAGCCATTCATGCTGTTTTCAACTTGAAAAAGCAAGAATTGTGCATGAGGCAGAAAGTTTTTCTCATTTTTAATGGTTTAGAATTTTTCAAACCATTTTTTTTACTTCATGCCATCAAGACTTCGAATTTCAAAACAAACTTAATCATGACTTAAATGCGTTTTATACCAGAATGAAAAATAAAACATTTGAATAATTTATAAGGAGTGCATGCTGTTGGTCTAAAAGGCGTAGGATTTGATCACGTAAGTTTAAATGTCACTCACCTTTACTTTTTCGTTGTCAACTTCAACAGTTTTGATCATAAAGTCAACACCAATAGTGGCACCTTGTCCTGGGGGAAATATTCCCTGTGTGAACCTCCTGACGAGGCACGTCTTACCAACACCCGCGTTACCAACTAAAACTACCTTAAAAAGAAACTTGTAATCCTCCATCACACCAATATTACGATAATACAGTTCAAATAACAACGCGCATAGCTGTGATGGTATACTTTGTCGAAAGTGAAATTGAATTATCTAAAAACACTTCGATTTCAATTGCGCAATTCCCGTGAAAAGATTCTCCCAAGTGACCACGACAATTCACTGAAATGAAACGGCGAAAATATGATTCCGAAAATACAGCGACCAATCTGTAATGCGCACACAAGTAAATAACAAAAACCAATTTGACATTTCGGTCTGCACGAAATCAAAGGTACACAATAATAGGTAAAATGTCTATACTACAATTTGACATTTGGTATTGCCACACGTTGTATTCGTTTAAAGATTGCCATTAAAAAATTACCATTTTTTGTCGTTGTGAAGTTATTGAATAAATGATTTTTTATGACCATGAAGTTGGCGTTCATGAAATCACAGTTGTCAAATGCCGACGCTGTTTTGACAAATGGCCGTCACAACAGTGGGCGTGATTTGATCTTGTCTGCATTTTAAATGTGAATTTAATATTATTTTACGTGTTGCGAATGTAGTTTTATATCGAACTTATTTTGTGTGAAGTGTTGTCTACACGCGGCGGCAGTAAGTTTAATCGCTTCCATTGTATTTACAGTTATTTCATTGTTATTAATATGCAACATAATGCAGTGTATTTATTCAATCGGAGATTTAAATATGCACAATTATTGGTCCAGATAATCTTCTTATCTCTATTCGTACGTCAGTTTCCCGCTGTGATTCATTCTAACCCAGTCGGTTTTTATTTCAATTAATTGAATTACATGTGAAGGATTTTATAACTCGTATTCCTTTGTGCTAATTTATCGCGGTAATCGATAGTTTATTTTTATCAATTTTCTGTATTACATTATTTAATTAAATGCTAGACCAGGTATGTGAGAGATTATTAACATTTGAATGCGTATTGGTGTGTTGAAGTTTACCTTTTAAGATTGGTATGTATTTTTTCATTAATTTTACATATACTTAATTTTTTTTTTCATCTATATAAAAAAGTCAATCCTTTTTGAAGAAGTGATTAAAACCTACAGAGGAAATATAATTTGGAAATAAACCGCTCTGGGGCTGGGTAGAAATTTAAGTTAAACTGTACAAAAGAAATAGTTTTTTTAGATTTTTGAGGTTTTACTTGTATGTGTCTATATATTACAGGAAAAATTAACTGTTGCTGGATTAAACAATATTTAAAAATGTTTTACGCACATAATTTATAAACATATCAGGTCTTATCTATGTATACCTACCACTTAACACTCGCTATATAAAACTGCTACATGTTCAAATGTGTCTTTACCACCGATGTAATATCACCAATCAGAAGATGATCTCCAGTCAATATACTTTACTTTACTTTACTTGAGAACAGGATGATCCATAACCATATATAGAGTGGAATATTCCTTGTGTGACATTCACTTCTCAGAGGAAGAGGTAAAAAACACGATTCTAAATCTAAATGCACACTCAGTTATGGGTCCTGATAATATACCGGCTGTTGTCTTAAAAAGATGTGCAACTTCTCTGTGTCCACTCGTAACACAGATTATGAGGGATTCCTTCGATAAAGGATGTCTGCCTAAAGACTGGAAAAAACGCCCTAATTACTCCTATTTATAAAAAAAGGAAACAGAGTTAATGCAGGAAACTACCGACCCATAAGTTTAACTTGTATATTGTGTAAGTGCACGGAGAAAATTATTGTGAAGCAGCTGCATAACTTGTTACTTAGTAATGGTATTGTCGGGCCAGAGCAGCATGGATTTGTGCCTGAGAAGTCATCTGTGACCAATCTGCTACTCTGTTTGAACTACTGGTTTTTCAAATTCGACAACCAAATACCAGTAGCGGAATTGCGTATAGAAGCCGAAAATCTTTTTTTTTATTGAAAAATAATAAAAACATAAGATACTACGAAAAGAAAACAATGATTCTGAGTCACGCCAAGTCTAATTTCTAGATTAGTCGGCGTGTTCTCAAGACAATATCTATGTATACTTTAAAAATAACAAACAACATTACAGTAAAAAGAGACATACAAATGTCACACAAAGATGATCTCCCAAACAAACATTCCTTCCTATGTTACAAAAGTTATATATTTAAAATAATAAAAATAAATGAAATGTGAAAAAAGTAAAATCGTTAATCGTTATAAATCCACACCTCAATAGCCATTCCTTGACAAGCCTTTTTACATTATTTTTGCTTTTTCATTATTTCTTAATAGATGCCGGCATCATATTAAGCAATTTAGGTACATTATATTCTAACGTTCTCTTACCGTATTTATTATTATATTTTGGAACTACATATCCGTCGTTAAATTTAAATCTACTGTAATGGGTGTGCTGCGGTCTGTCTTTATATTCGTCCTTTAAAAACTGGTCAAGGATTTTTCTTTCCCAAAACAAGCCTTTGGCGGATAAAACATTCAATTTTTTAAAATAAAGTGAGATATTATTACGCGCCGCGGTACAAACATTTTTTTAACGAGTAATCTCAGAATTGATTTTTTCTAATTGGCTTACCTATGAATATTATGTTAAGAAATTCAAGAACCAATAGTAATTTATTTGTTTATAGCAATCAAACTATAGATTAAAAATTGAACCGTTTGTAGATACGGGCCACAAATGTAAATATTATTTTGGCATGTTTCATTTAAAAATATTTTTATGGCCACTGGAATGAACAACAACGCTAAAAAACATTAAATTTCTCAATTTTTGTTCAGGGTTTCCCTAGTTCAAAGGTTCTCGGCTCGCCCCTGCCAAATACCCATAGATTTTATATATTTAGGTTTCCAAAAAGCATTTGATACTGTTCCAATTAGACAATTGCTTCTCAAATTAGAACATCTGGGAATTCGAGGCAAACTACACAAATGGATCGAGAGTTTTCTCACCGACAGATGTTTTCAGGTGAGAGTTGGGAATGACCTATTGGACACTAAGCCAGTATTGAGTTCTGTCCCCCAAGGATCGGTTCTTGGACCCATCCTCTTCATATTGTATATTGTAGACATGCCACTGACTCTTAATTCTCCTGTAAAACTGTTTGCAGACAACACAAAGCTTAAAGTCGGTGAATGAACAAAAAGACTTGGGCATCACTATCTCTTGCGATCTGAAATGAGAGAAGCATTTGATATCAATCGTAAAAAAGGCCAATAGCTTAACATATTTAATTAGAAAAACCTTCAGCCACTTGCCACATGATTTGTTGATTATAATATTATATAAAACTTATGTGAGACCAGTTTTGGAATATGGTTACCAAGTTTGAAATCCTTACTTTGAGAAAGATATAAGCATGCTGGAAAAGGTGCAGAGAAGGTTTAAGAAGCTGGGAAATGAAGAACGTCTGATTGTGTTGGGCCTCACTTCTCTTGAGGAAGAGAGGGGATCTCATAGAAACGTTCCATCAAAATACTAAACAAACAATATGACTACCCTGAATTGAAGCTGATGTTCTGCCTTAATCAAAATACTTATTTAAGAGGTCATAGTTTGAAGCTAGATAAACACAGTTTCAGGCAGAATCCCTGGAAGCATTTCTTGTCCAATAGAGTTGTGGATGGAACTTGTTGTTGCACAAAGTGTAAATGTGTTTAAAAATAGACTTGGACAGACTGAACAAGTGAATACTGTTGTGAGACAGTACAGACATATCACCATACATACACCTGCCTGCCTGTCTGATAACATTTAATAATAATCATAATAAGTGAGATTGTTAAAACTAACAATACCCAAATTAGATATATTTAAATGTAAAGATAATGATAACATTATATTTAGTGTATCAGGAATACTTCCAGTCAATAATTGTGTGCATATGATGTGTTTAAATGTAAAGATAATGATAACATTATATTTAGTGTATCAGGAATACTTCCAGTCAATAATTGTGTGCATATGATGTGTTTAAATGTAAAGATAATGATAACATTATATTTAGTGTATCAGGAATACTTCCAGTCAATAATTGTGTGCATATGATGTGTTTAAATGTAAAGATAATGATAACATTATATTTAGTGTATCAGGAATACTTCCAGTCAATAATTGTGTGCATATGATGTGTTTAAATGTAAAGATAATGATAACATTATATTTAGTGTATCAGGAATACTTCCAGTCAATAATTGTGTGCATATGATGTGTTTAAATGTAAAGATAATGATAACATTATATTTAGTGTATCAGGAATACTTCCAGTCAATAATTGTGTGCATATGATGTGTTTAAATGTAAAGATAATGATAACATTATATTTAGTGTATCAGGAATACTTCCAGTCAATAATTGTGTGCATATGATGTGTTTAAATGCAAATGTATGTTTTCTATTTAATAATTTTAATACTGTAACTTAAGTAAGGAATGTAACATTTGTACTTGACTTAGTTTTAGGTTAGTGAGACCCCAATCATTCTATAAAATTTTTCTTAAAAGCAATAAATAAAAATAAATTGATTAATTTTAGTTTCCAACTTATGTGATGTGATGTTTGGATGTAGCAGCATTCATAAACGAAAATGTTCCATATTTAATCACATATCGTATTTTTATTTCTTTATTTAAACATTAAAAAAAAAGGAAATCGCACATTTTATTTTATTTCATTTATTTTATAGAATACAACAGCAATACTATAAATATTTATACAAATATACAAAGATAATTTTTATGTTGCCAATTATAGTATTCTAAAATATATTACATACACATTTTTTAACAATTATGAAGACAGGATGGGAAAGGAGAGAGGTGGGGGGGGGGGGAGTGGGGGGAAGCATCGACCACTAGAAACTCATATTATGATTTATACCTCACGTGTCTCAATGTATGAATAATAATAAATTAAAATTAAGCTAAACCTTTAATTAATATAATTACAAGCGGTGTAATTTGCGTAATGCTGCTGATGGTGCATCGATCGCAAAATTAAAATGTCACGAGAGTATAGACCTGGAAATGTGTTCTATCATTTTTTGACAACTATTAACTCATTTTTAATATTTCAGATCCGAGTGCTTTGCTATTTCTTTTGGTTGTGAAGTGGATTCTCTATCAGCGACCACGGGGTTATCAAAGAACATAGACTTGACTGACATATCTCTTTCACATTCATAAATAAAGTATCTCAAGATGGCTTGGCGATTTAAAGCGTCCAAGTATAAAAATGCAGCTCCTATTGTTCCCAAGCCGGAGCTGTGCATCCGTGACATCTGCGTGGGATCCTATCAGACGTACGGCAACAACATCTGCGCATCCGCCTCGGTGATGGCCTTCAATTGGGAGCACGTTGGGTCCAGTCTGGCCATCCTCCCCCTGGATGACTGCGGCAGGAAGAGTAAGACGATGCCGTTGCTCCACGCTCACTCCGACACAATTACAGACATGGAGTTTTCACCGTTTCACGACGGTCTGCTGGCGACCGGGTCTCAAGACTGTTTGGTGAGTACATCTATGTATTAATATGTGAAGAACAAACAACATATCCCTTTTTGAGTACTATTTATTTAAATTCATTTCTCACTCAAATATTGCTTCTCTGGGTTGGAAACACTGATAAGTTGGAAGAAATTGCCATATGACAATAAATTCGCCACTTGCGCAGAGCATAAGAAAGTGTATTATTATTATTTAAAAAATGTTAAAAAAATTTTGTGTAATTTCTACATTGTTCTAACAAAATTTGTATTAAAACTAGTTGCATGTAGCACATGAGATCCAACTGTCAATAGCGATAGTATGTATAGTTGAAGAATAAGTACCAAACTATAAACCCATTAAAGTTGATTACCCCTGACTGAAACAAAAATTCAAAATTCTGAGTATAAAAGTTTTGTAGGCCTATTACTGTTTATATGTTCTGAAATTTTGGGCTCTGTAATTTAAGTGGATCAAAAGTTATAAGGGGGGAGGGACACAGACACACACACAGACAGACACAAAAAATGTTCTACTCCGAATTCTAAGTAAATCCGTTTATAGAATATATATGCTGCGAAGCCTCTAAGTAGGTGTTTTTTGACTTAAAAGTTGGAAAAACCATGAAAAATATAGACCCTACATACAATCTCGCGTATCCTGGCTTGAAACATTGTCGATATGTTAAGAGAACAAAGTTCTCTTGAACAAATTGACAGTTGGACAAAGTGAAAATCATACAATGTTTTATGTTTTTTTATTTTGTAGATATTTAAAAAAAATAAACTTTTACATAGTTTCTCATTCAAAATTTGATGAATTTAATAATCTAAAATTAAATTGAATTTAAAATTATCTCTAATTTTTTTTTCTTAATTCTAGTTGAATTAATTTATGTATTCAATTTTAGCTTTTAATTTTTCACTCAATATGTCGGGAATCTGTAAAGTGATCAATATCTCTGGAATCAATCAATCAATTCAATGGTATTTATTAATTTGATAATTATGAATCTATTTGAATAATGTTTGTTTGTGATTTCCAGGTGAAAGTATGGAATGTGCCAGCCAGTGGCCTGTCGGAGCCGATGAGCAACCCCGAGTGTACTCTCTCCCAGAGGCAACGCAGAGTTGAGACGGTCGGTTTCAATCCTTCAGCCGATGGCCTTCTTCATGTTACCTCCGCCAATTTCCTGTCCCTTTGGGATCTCATCACACAGCAGGAAGCTTTCGGTATACCTAGCACAAATATTTTTTATTTTATTTTATATAACTTCTTGGGCAACTATCACGTAGGTACTATGTCAAATATTAATTTAACACGCACCCAATAACAAGTTGCCAAATTCTGGAGACTTACGATATTAATTGTCTCACAGATCCAGACTGAAAACACAATTAAAAACTGTGTCTCCACCGGGAATCGAACCTGGGACTTTTGGATCAGCAGTCAAATACCCAACCAACTGAGCCACGAAGGCCGACAATCTAGTTTTTATAATGGAATGGGGAGACCTAAAATGCACAAAATTATAATGTTGCCACCCATTTGCACTGTAAATTTATCTTATGGAAGTTATCTAGAACTTTATTTGAATATGGAAAAATAGCACGTCAATTACTTAAGAAAATTCCTTTGAAATAATTGTTGAGAAAGCATTAATTTTGAAATGATATTTTTTTTGTAACATTCCAGTTAACAGCGATCACAGTGACGTGATTCAGTCTGCGTCGTGGCGACGTGACGGTCGTCTACTGGCGACGTCCTGCAAAGACAAGAAGGTTCGTCTGGTGGATCCTCGGGCGCACGATCCTATCACATCATCCACTGCCAGCCACCAGAGTATCAAGGACAGCAGAGTAGTGTGGCTTGGAGACCAGGATAGAATACTAACCACAGGTATATTCAAACATATTCTCCTTCACAAAATAATAACAACAATAATGATTTATTTATTTTACAAAAATCACATCAATTTAAAAATACAAATTTATACATACAAACCATAATGACATGTCCCTCACGTGGCAGAGAGAACCAAACCCTACATTTTTCTATCTTGGCACACATTAATCGCCTCGTCAACATGCATCGTCTCATACATGTTCGTCTGTTGTTCACGCTTCTAACATTTCCGTCTTTCATAATATCTTTCACATGGTCGTGTCATCCCTTTATTGGGCGGCCCCGACCTGTCATTCCATTTCTGTACGCATTGTATATTTTCTTCTGACAAGAATCGCCTCTTCGTCGAGGGAATTCATGCCCTTAACGTACGAACGCACGCGAACCGACGGTTGTCAAGCGATGACACGTTTTCCCGAACCGTTTCAAGACAAATCTGTACATAACCTAAAACGGAATAAAACGACTTTATTCGGAAACTACACTGCATTCGAGAAATATAATTACTCACCCCCTGCAGACCGCGACCTCTCACCTTTCCCTCTGCTTCTTAACTCTTGGTCTGTCCCTAACGTTCGTCTTCACCTGTAATGATTTAAAATACGCGAGTATTTTATGGTAAATATTTGGCCAGATCGTCTAGTTTCGCATAGGACTCTCGTTGTGTTCCGCAATATTCCAGGCCCGCGAACCCTGGCTTCCTAGGACAACCTACTTACCGTAATAGTTTTCTAATACCTACCCTGTCACCTAACGCAACCCCAACCTATAACAACGGATGTACACGGATTTCGCATTCCAACGATAAATCGTAAAGTAAAGATCATCCTGTGCATAAACATATATTCAGATGAAATGAACGAGACAATGGCATAGGAAATAAAATTTATATAATATATGAATTCATAATAACTTGAACATAGGTATATTAGATATAATCTTATCATGCATTCTTATGCTAAAT
This sequence comes from Molanna angustata, assembly GCA_963576475.1. Taxonomy (NCBI): domain Eukaryota; kingdom Metazoa; phylum Arthropoda; class Insecta; order Trichoptera; family Molannidae; genus Molanna; species Molanna angustata. The sequence goes on from OY754988.1 coordinate 435,991, forward strand.
ATTGGTTTTGATAAGGAAACCGCCTTAAGGTCGGTGATACACGCTCACTTTCCTCGCCGCGTGTACCCATCCGAGACACCCAGGTCCCTCTCGGCCTGACCTCGCCCTTCCACTTCGTGGAACAAATAGCCAGGGTTTTTAGCAAAAGCCACGCTCGCAATCGTGACTATTTACCTTGCGGAGTAGTCAGCCTTTCCTGCTATGTGACACCAAGTGTTTCACAGCGTCTAAGGCTCTTCGTTGTACAACAACGGCTTAATAATACAATACTGGTGAAATGGCTACTTCGACTACCTTGCGAAGCATGAAGCCTCCATATCACAAGTAGGACAACTACGTACTATAACCCACTATACTACAAGCTACCTATCATGCGGTTAGTGAAAGGGTGCAAACCTAATTCGGCCACAAGCGTGTGTATTTGTGTACAAAACTGAACATCCAGCTCAAATCTTTCTCTCATTCGCGTTTGTTTCAGAGACAGAGGGTCTAGTATCTACTCATTCGTCCCCTCGTCTGCTTTCTCTCCTCAATCAATAGGTCACACTTTGGACAAGGAGGTTAGAGTGTAAGGATGGTCTAATTCTACAATGGGTTGTGTAATGTGCGTGTACTTAGGCCAGACACAGATTGGCCCCTTCTGTATCCCGGCTAGAGCGTGCTGTACGTGTATGTGTGAGTGTGTGTAATTGGGACTTCCCACAGTGTACTGAAAGCGTGTTAATTTAGGGACATGAGAAATATCGAGAGCAAGAAAGACTCTGGCGCAGTTGGCCGTTCCACGCACAGCCTCCCCGTCTCCCGACGTCCTCACGAAATGGGTAGGATGGGTGGTCTTCCTCTGTCTTTCACTTCGACCCGCACCACCACAAGAGTGCCACCGGCTCCCGACCCAGCGGGCATTTAGTCCCCCTATCTGAAGATAAATGCTGAACAAGGAGTGATCGGCAGGACCTCGCTGGCTAATGACCGATTACTATTTCATTCGAATTTCATTAGTCAACTGTTATAGGAAGAGTTGACTTTGTGGGATATGTAAACTGCTGTGTACATACCAGAAACATGCATTTTCTCACTCAGTATTCACTCACGGTTGTTCGAATGGAATTGTCGTTCTGGGAAAAGTTCAAAAGCTCGGTATGATATAACAGCATATGTGGACAGTAAATAATAAATTTAATATCTTGACAAATCCATTCCGTATAACCCCCCCACATAACAAAAAACAAATAATGTATCTTATCTTATAACTTATATCTACCACTTGTTCTAGAAATAAATAAATAAATAAATAAATTAAATATATAAATAAATAAAATAAGATCAAGATGTTTGGGTAGTATTAAATAAACAAATGAATAAAATAAATCAAAGAACTCAGCTGGATCTTCCGGTGTTGTAGGCTCGTCCTCGAATTTCGCGAATTCGTAAACTCCCGCGATCGCGACGCGCGACGATAGCTCTATTCTACGCGATATCTGTAGTGCAACACCCAGTCTCTGGATTCAATTATCGTTCGAAACACTAATCACCAAAATCACAGCACAGCTCGTCTTATTCAAAATCTCGCGTTTAAAAACAATACCGCTCGTTTTGCCCGCGCCCAAACGACTCTCTCGACCGTCGTCTTTCCTAGCGCCACGCTGACTGCCCCGATACCGCATTTGATTCCCTTTCAAGCTCTCAGGAATGCATATAAAAACTACACCCCTTACGACATATTTACGAGAAACATATGTGTTTCAAAATCTTTAACGGAAATACAGCTTCGTTACAATACCTAAACCATTCCATATATCGTCTATGAAATAATAATTTGTATAATATTATGGAGAGCTCGATTCATGACACTTCATAAGGCGTTCGTCATTCATTCTCCCCATGTGGCCAAATCATCTTAATGTGTTAACTTTCATTCTATTATTGACATATTTTTATATATTACCTTTTTTTATTATTTCCTCATTTCTGACCCTGTCTCACTTGGTTCTATAACAGATTCTTCTTAGCAATCTTATTTCAACTGCATTTATTCTGCTTTCGTGCGACTCCTGCCATGACCAGGTTTCACTTGCATATGTCAATGTTGGCACTTTTATAGTGTTATGAATAGCAACTTTGGTTTCTTTAGATATCGATACCTCCTACGTAAACTTCCGTAAGTGCAAAAAGTCAAATTTAGAGGAGAGCAGTTTCAAGTATCAAATGTTCACAGGAAACACAAATCTTAACATATTGCGTTCATATTATACCGGGCTAATTCAACCTTGCAAAGACTGCATAGTTTGGGGAACCAGTATGCACAATACACAGATATATTTAATGACTCGATCGGCATCTATAGAAGTTGCCTATACACTGCACTTGTTAATGAGACCAAACATTAGATTATTTTGTCGGTTTTTAAACTACTTTTCTCATTTCTTTTTTCCTGTATGTATTAATTTTTGCATGTATGTTTACTTTTTTTTTCATATTTTTAACATGTTCTTCATTGTTTATTTACATATTTTTGCATGCTTTTTGTTTATTTTTTACATATTTTTTACATATTTGTTAGATGATTTTCATTATTTTTTACATGTATTTTGTTTATTTTTTTTACATATTTTTACATGTTTTTTGTTTATTTTTTTACATATTTTTGAATGTTTCTCGCATGTTTTTTTTTTACATATTTTTTTTTTTTAAATGTTTTTCATTATTTTTTACATATTTTTTTTTTAAATGTTTTTCATTATTTTTTACATATTTTTACATGTTTTCACCTTTTTTATATTGTTATTCATTTTTTATTTTCGTTTTGTATATTTGTTTGTTTTTATTTGTTTTTTTTTTTTTTAAATTCTGTTGTTTTTAATATATTATGTATACTTGTATGTGTAAAAGGTTATCAAACCGTAAATTGAAATTAAATTAAATAAATAAATATTGAATATGATTAATAAATAAAATATTATTTAAATTTTACGATTTAAATCATTTCAACAGAGTCAATACTTTCGGAAAAATGCTACACTAGCGCCACAGAATTCTCTGCGTTTTTTTCCGTGTAAACAATTGTATGTGTTTATACCGTATTACACGTCGTTCTAAATTATAGATACGATATTTTAAGTTTGTAAAAAAACGTATTTTTAGGGCGATTTGAATTTTTTTATTTGTGTTTTTGATAGATCGATCCAAAAGGAACCCAAATATGTAAAAAACTCAAAATTGTAAAAATGTGGCTTACGGTAGTTTACGTAGGAGGTATCGATATGTTGCAATAATTCATAACTGGTGTAAGTGCTCTGTTTACTGCCATAACTCTTCTTTCGATATCCTTATCAAGCCGTCCATTTTGGCACAAAACAATTGATAAATATGTATAATAAGTTGTAGAAATGAATATATAAATATTCCCTGTAATATGCGAGGTGTTCCACATATGTATGTATCTCTGTCTGTGCAATTTGGAATAATTCCTGTCTTAAGACAGACAATTACACGTTTATTTGAATTACATTTACATATGCTTCTAACATCATTGTTTTTTGAAACTTGAACTGTTTGTTTATTTTACTTATTTATATTTGTCTATGGAAAACAAATCTAGTCTGTGTTTCAATTTAAATACAGTTCATGGTAATGTTGATACGACTGTCAGTCAAATGAACTGAATAATGTTGCCATATAGCCAAATTAAGTTCCTCTAATCTCATGTTTAAAACTTCACAATTACGAATTATAAACAATCAAATGAAACAATCCGAGTTTTATATGAACAAATAAAAGCTGTCTTCTACAATTATTTTAAACAAAACAATTAATGATAAATACATCCCAGAAAACCTTAATATTAAAATTCATATTGACAATTCCTGTTTCAACAACTCCATATCTTGTAACTCAGCGTGTATTAAATTATCCACTAAAAATAACATCCGATACCTAGGCATTATTATTGAAAGCAGTATGAAATGGAAATTACATATAACTACTACTATTGAACGCCTTAAAAAGCTAATTTTTATTTTTCTGAGACTAAGAAATATACTTCAAACAAACTTGCTTAAAACAATATATTTTTCATTATTTCAATCCATCTTACAATATGGCATTATATGTTGGGGGGGAGCTTTTAAAACCACTTTAGTGCCTTTAGAAGTTTTTCAAAGAATCATTATTAAAATTATATTAAAAAAGAGATTTGATTATCCAACTATTAATTTATTTCAAGAATTTAAAGTTTCAACTGTTGAAAATATCTACAAAAAAATCTCATTGTTCCAAATTCATAAAGATATTCTTACAAATTCAAACCAATTGTCATTTTCTTTAAGCAGCAGAATAAATTCACAAGGATGTATTACCATTCCTCTTTTACATAGGTACAACTGCCTCACAACATTTCTATAAGTATAAAGGTACTAAGTGGTTTAATGAACTCCCTTTGAGTCTTAGACTCGAAAAAAATTATAGTATATTTAAAAATAAAATTAAAAAATTGTACTGATTTATTTATTTATTTTTTGTTATTTCATTCTTTTTTTGTGTAGCTTCATATTTTTTAGTAGATGTACAATGTTTTGGTAAATGTAATAATATTAAATAGATACTCCCCTCTTTTAACACGAGATTTTATCTCAATTAAAGAGGGTTATTATGAATTATATGATGAAAATTGTATACCTTTTTAAATTGTGATTTATATGTGAACATTGTATTGTTTTTGTTAAATAAATAAAAAAAAAAAAAAATTCTAACGATTTGTGGCAGATTTATCAGAAATAACTTTAACAAAAATTACAACATAAAATAAATGTATATGGCAACTTAACCACGATGTGCTTTTTTAAATAAAACATTCTCACTCATTTACATCACTTTTTTCACATAATATGTGTTATATTCATAAAAAAAAAGTAAAATTGCTGAATGTTTAGTAAGAACCTAAAGTAACACTTATACTTGTCCATGACTTGAGTAGCCTTTTGACAAGTAAAAATGTTTCCATAAATTATACTTTTGTTGACTTTAGGGTTTGATGCTGCCCGTCTGCGCCAAGTGATGATCCGTGACATCCGCAACTTCTCAACACCCCAGAAGACCCTGGAGTTGGACTGTTCCACCGGAGTGTTGATGCCCCTGTACGACGGTGACACTTGTATGCTGTTCCTGGCAGGGAAGGGAGACACGACAATAGCTTATATGGAAGTTGCTGACAGAGAACCTTACCTCATTGAAGGCATAAGACATTCAGGTATACTTACATACATGCATTGATTCTATTTTGTATATTGATCAAAAGTTTTTTATGAAAAAGACGAGACATCCTTATATATTCAATGTTTATGCTGGAGATCACTACTAGGTATTGCAAACCGAAGAATCTAATCTGGGTGATTCGGCATCATCGGTCGTCTAGCAGATCTAGCACCAATTGGTAATTGGTCTGATAAATTAAATAAAATACATACATGAAGCCAATTTATACAAGCAATACCTCAGCTATATGCTAAAAATACTTGCATCTATCAGTTTTCAATATACCCAAACTACACAACAACTAGACAGACTAGACAAGTCAACATACAACATATCTAATACTAACTCAACATTTGAACAGTCAAGCTTTTCAATTTACTCACATTGAAGTTGTTTGATTCCATTTTAAACACATTTAAAAATGGAATCAAACAAATGGGTTGTGGCCAATGCTTAACTCCTCACTACCGAGTCACTTCAAAAAGTATTCAAATTTTGTATGGAAAATATTTAGCATTTTTATGAAATGAGTTTGTTAAATTATTTTTGATTTAAATATTTTATTTTATGAAAGAGATGTGCCTTTTTACCAATTTGAAAATTAAAATAACAAATTTAAAGTTCTTTGTAACTTGTCAATTTGAAATATATTTGACAGATAAAAAAATTGAGAAGCACTGATCAGATATCTTTCAAAATGTAATGGGGCTCTAAGCGAGTATCATATACATATACTAATTTGCAAACTTTAAAAATAATTGAATTAGTACTTTAGTCTATTATTGATGAAGTAGAATAAACACTCTGTACATAGTATACATCACACAATCACACACAGATACATTGTGATGAAACTTTCAGAATGCAATCTCAGCATGATACTAGTTAATAATCTGCAATAAAAAAAATAGCCTTAAAAATTGAAAATTCGTAACTCGCCACTATATCCCCTTGGGTTAGTGAGGAGTAAAATGGATGAATAATACAAACAAAACCGACTGACAAACTGTACGAACCGCCGTGACACAGTTGGTAAGCCGTTCGGTTTCTGTGCGGACATCCTGGGTTCGATTCCCAGCAGAGCAGAAATTTATTTAAATTCATTTCTCACGCGAATACTGCTTCTCTGGGCTGGAAACACTGGTTAGTTGGAAGAAATTGCCAAACGGCAATAAACTCGCCACTTGCGCAGGGTGCAAGGAAGTGTTCATTATTATTATAAAACTTTAATCAATTAATTACTTTACATTAACTTACAATGATGGACACACTAATATTATATACATACATAAATAAATTGGTTCAGAACAGGTTGTTAACATAGTAAAGCAGCTTACCTTCGCATCCAGTTTTATCTGTATTTTTCTGTATTTTACATTTGATTGTATTTAGATGTATAAAAAGTGTATGTAGATGTTATTTTCATATTGATGGGTTAGTTATATATGTATGTAATGTGTTGTTGCAGGTGAACAGACAAAGGGTGCTTGTCTCGTCCCCAAGAGAGCTCTCCGTGTGATGGAAGGTGAAGTCAATAGAATATTGCAGCTGACATCATCTATGGTTGTACCCATTATGTATCAAGTACCCAGAAAGGTAAAACATTTTTTATTTTATTAATTATCACACAGAGACGTCCAAATTCAACCATAATTCATTGGATCTGTTCTATAGCAGTTGACTCTTGTTATAATTTCAGACATACAGAGATTACCATGCGGATCTGTATCCCGACACCCCAGGTTTTGTCACACACACAAACTCCACCATGTGGCTGAAGGGTGTGGATCATCCCGTACCAAAGATGTCGCTGGATCCGGCCAATAGAGGGACAGAAGCTTCAGAGAAGGTACAATCTTATTGCTATATACTATTAAGTATAACATTGGAAAATCATCTATATATAAACACTATGAAACTATTAAGTTTAATGTTGTTTCGTTTACAGAGTGGAAGTTCATAATGAAATTATTACGAATATAAACCATAGTTTTAATCCACAAATTGAGTTAAAATTAGCCTGAGCGCTTTCGATGGTTACACCATCATCCTCGGAGGCGACAATAAAATAAAAATATAATATAACAAAATGGCCAGTACATAGTTTGAGGTGGGGGGCGGGGGGTTCTTAGGGCGGGGGTGTGTTAAAGAGAAAGCAGTACGTACATACATAAAGCAAACAATCGGTGCACATTATTTTAGCAGTGGAGAGGACATAGGTATTTTGAATATTTATGAGATTATCATTATTTTTGAGATGTTTGTTAATCTCTAATATTTCTAGAGCATCCAGTTTTCGTCCCTTCGACTCCAAATGTAGAACCACTACACTGTTACGATCAAAATTATGGTCATGTTCAATGCAATGGTCCGCCATCTCAGAGTATCCAGAAAGACCCCTGAATGCTCTAAGGTGTTCATTTATTCTAGTACCTATGTCCCTTCCGCATTGACCAATATACATTGCGTTACAGTCATTACAATTAATTCTATATATGCCACTCTTATCCATCTTATCCTGCTTATCTTTACAGTTAAACATCAGTTTATTTTTTTTTACTATGAAACTAATTAAAAAAATGTTGTATTTTGTTATTCCTATGAAGTTAGTCACGGTGATGACAGTACAAAAACCAGATAGGAATCTACTACCATTTATGTTACCTATATAATATTAAACTAACTATTTACAGCATGCATTTATGAACAGAACTTGCAACAACTACAATGTGTTCTTAAAGAATATATTTATTAAATTGTCCATTATTAAATTTAAATTTTCAATAACCCCTGAATGCCTCTACGGCCCCTGGTGAGTAGTATTACTGCAGACTCTCCTGTTTCTCTTTTCATCCAATCCAATCTTTTCCAATATTATCTAGTATTAGAACTTACATAGGTATGTCAGTGTGTGTTTGTATTTACATCTTTTTATCCAATTTTTTTATTCTTTTTTACCCTAAAGCATTGGTGAATATCAATTGAAGGAGATTTGATACGGTTAGTTGGTTTGTTTGTATTAAGGATACAGAGACAGTGGTAGTGAGAATGAAAAGAAAGAATGGTTTCAACTTACAACGAATATATTGATCAAAAACAATTTACAGTTTACACACAGTACAGGTAAATTTACAATCAATAATACAATAATTCGCATACAGAGAAACTTTCTCACCATGAGTAGATATGTTAGATAAATCGATTCGGTATAATAACGAGCGAGTAAGTAAGCGAAACGTAGTGAGCTGAATAATGACGATGCTGTGTACAGGCGTACACTCCCTTATATAGTGCTGGTGTTAAGGGTGGCAATTTCAATGTCCGCGAACTCTCTAGAATATTTTATCAAATTATCATACCGCTGTTGTAGCTTATTGTCGCTCGCTTGACACTGAGGGCGGTGAACTCGACCTAGCGACGAACAAATATTTTAGCTGTCACTAGCGCGCGTGCGGAAGAAGTGGTCTGCCACAACCTCTTGTATATACACGGGCGGTCCGATAAGTACTTAGCCTTACCGCCCGATGGCGCTACTATCGCACGAGAAATTTACTATCGTGAAAACATTTTCGTAGACGGCTACTGTCAAAATTTCAGACAAATTGGACTCGTAGTTTTGCTTTGACCACATGTGGAAGTAGTCGTGTCCGAGGATTTTAGAAAAATGGAAAAAAAGCAATATCGGTCGGTGATCCAATTCTTGTTTTTGGAAGGGTATTCGCGCAACGAAATCAAAGAGCGCTTGGATGCTGTGTACGGTGACTCTTCTCCTTCGATGGCGACCGTCGAAAATTGGTTTAAAGAGTTTCAACGTGGTCGCACATCGGTTTTTGATGAACCACGCCCAGGTGCCCCGAAATTGGCTACCACGGAGAATAACATAACAAAAATCCACGATCTCGTATTGGCAGACCGCCGATTGAAGGTACGCGAGATTGCTGAGACAGTAGGCATCTCAAAAGACCGCGTGGGTCATATCCTGCATGAAATTTCGGGCATGAGAAAGCTCTCGGCGCAATGGGTGCCGCGTTTGCTCACTCCGGACAACAAGCGAAACCGTGAGACTACTTCAGAGCAGAGTTTGACGCTGTTTAAGCACAATCCAAAGGAGTTTCTGCGTCGTTTCGTAACCGTCGACGAAACATGGATCCACTGGTACACACCAGAAACCAAGGAACAGTCGAAACAGTGGACTTTCCCTGGTGAACGTGTCCGAAGAAGGCGAAGACTGTCCTATCGGCCGGAAAAGTGATGGCCACCGTTTTCTGGGATACACAAGGTGTGATCTACATCGACTACCTGGAGAAGGGCAAAACGATCACAGGGCTGTACTATGCCGAATTATTGGGCTGATTCAATGTCGAATTGAAAAAAAAATGGCACCATTTGTCGAAGAAAAAAGTGCTCTTCCACCATGACAACGCACCGGCTCACACCTCGGCCCTTACCACTGCAAAATTGGTAGAATCGGGCTAGGAACTGCTGCTTCATCCACCGTATTCTCCAGATTTGGCCCCGTGCGATTTCTTTTTGCTTCCAAACTTGAAAAAGTCACTCGCCGGGCAGAAATTTGAGTCGAATGAGGAGGTCATGAGGAGGCCGCCACGGAGGCCTACTCTGCAGACCTCGAGAAAACGTATTTTTCAGACGGGATAAAGATATTGGAGCATATTAAGCTGCACAGCGTAAAACAATTACTATTAAAAAATAATAATTACTTTATTTTAAAAACTTATAGGTACTATGTCAAATATTAATTTAACACACACCCAATAACAAGTTGCCACATTAATCGTCTTTAATAAAAATAATAAAATATTAATCGTCTCACAGATCCAGACTGAAAACACAATTAAATACTGTGTTTCCACCGGTAATTGAACCCGGGACACTTGGATCAGCAGTCAGATACATAAACCAACTGAACCAGGAAGGCCGATAAATGGAAATTTACTTGTGCAAATTGTGGGGTTAAATTGTTATACCAAGTTCTAAAAGCTTTTACTGTTTGTAAATTTAGGTTTTGGCCGAACTTCGGCTTGATTTTGGCAGAAGTCGAAGGTGCTTTTTTGGCTGAAAGTGGTCAAAGGGGACACTGAAGGTTCGGTTGAAACAGCGTAAAACGTGATGCATCATTATTATTTACTTCTATACAAGTCCATTCCATTAAAGTTTATCTTGTTACCTGATGATTTTCCAATGTTTATCTTTTATATATTTATTGTTATATTGCATGAACTTTGTTGTGTACATTTGGATTTATTTTTGTTTTATCTTTTATGTCGTTGTATGTAAATAGTCTGGTTCTTTGTTTATTTTAATTAGAGATATTTATTCATAATTATTACAGTCGTTGGTGTATTGTCTTTGTAATAATAACACCATGGTTATATAAAATTTTATATACTGAATGTCCAATGTTTGGGACTAAATAGTATAAATTAATATTGGATGTGAAAAGTGGACAATATATGAAATCAAATATTTCTAACGAATTGAGAATCTATATGTGATATTGTGATAGTGGATTTTTGAGGAAACAAGTGATTGAGAATAAGGCATTTACTATAAGTCTTTAGCGTACTTTACACGTACAAGGTTTTCAACGCAGTGAGGAAAAAAATAGAATATGTTCTATTTTTCAACGTGTTTTTTATCGTTTTTCGCAGAAATCTGTAAAATGATTCATTTAACATGGCTGCCGTTTGTATTGTGTTAACGTGTGATCCTGGGTTGTTTCAACAGGAATATAAGAAGATTATAGAGAACACTTCCGATTATATCACAATGTTGCCGATGGTTGCATTACATTACAATAATGTTTGACTTTTTTGAAGCGACGTGAATTTTGTGATTCTGCTAAGTCAAAAATAATAAAAATCCACAATATTTTAAATATTACATGATCAAATGTATTGTATTTTTCATATCCACTGACATATCATTTGAGAATGGCTATATTAATTTAAGGTAACTCACTATTTCATTATTGCTTCAGTTTTCGCTACGGTTTTTCATATTAATATCTAAATAATGAAATTCAAGAAATAAAAGAAGTAGTACATATCCCGAAACTGATGATAATAGACGAGGCGGTGCCTCACCGTATAAATGTTGAAAGCCTCAGCTTACCGATCTGTCTATTGAAATGTGTGATTATTTGCCGCATACTTGAAATGTTTATAACACAATTAATAATATTGATCCATTCTATTATAAATGGACTAATTACATACTTTACATATTCATTTTCTGATTTTGTTTAAGGATTCTCTGTTTATGAACAAATTTTCCTTTTTACTCCTCACTAACACAAGGTGATATAGTGGGGAGTTATGATTTCGCAATTTTTAAGGGTATTTTTTTTTTTGCAGATTATCAACTAGTATCATGCTGAGATTGTATTCTGAAAGTTTCATCACAATGTATCTGTGTGTGTGTGCAGTGTGCTATGTGCTATGTACGGCGTGTTCATTTTACTTTATCGATTATAGACTAAAGTACTCAATCGATTCTATTCAAATTTTGCAAATTTGTATATCTAATGCTCACTTAGATCCCATTAGATTTTGAACGATATATGAATAGTGCTTCTCAATTTTTTTAACTGTCAAATATTTCAAAGTGACCCCAAGCTCAGGAAACTTAAAATTTGAAATTTTTATTTTCAAATAGGTAAAAAGGCTCATCACTTTCATAAAATGGCATTCAAGAAATATCAACTTTTCATAATAAAATAAAAAAATAATTAAACAAACTCATTTCATAAAATCGCTGAAAATTTTCCATACAAAATTTGAGTACGGAACATCTTTGACTAGGTATATACCAAAGACCTTATAATAATATATACTGACTAAAGGTAATATATTAACATTATTATTGTGAAATTTGCTCTGTTTATGTTAAATTATTATTTAATTTTACTCTTTTACATCATTTTTCATAATATCTTATATGAATATTAGGAAAATGTTTATTTTATCAGTTTTTTTTAGAAACCGAACGTCATGATAGTTTATTTTCTAGGAATATACTAGTTACAAATAAATATTTTGTGTTTTTTTACATACATACTATCATGCCTTGTTCATATTGAGGTAGGCAGAGAGAACTGAGCGCCATACTTTCCTTTCCTGATATACTTTTCTCGCTTCACTTAATCCAAACATTGCCTCATGCACACTCTCCTACTATCTACACATCAGATTCCATTCATGTGATTTAAATGAGTCTTTCTCGACCGACCTCTATCTCTTATTCCGCATCTTTTAGCCATATATAATTTTTTTGTCAACTGTTCTTCATCTGTTCTTTCTATGTGGCCGAACCACTTAAGGACATATATTATATTTTTATTTTGCATGTGGTGTCCTTTTCCAACATACATTCTGTTCTTGTGCTTACTTTTTTTATTCAATCACACATCGTCTTATTACACATTTGTCTGAGAGACCTCATTTCAACGGCAGTTATTCTACTTGGGAAACTTGATGTTTTACTATGTTGTTTTGAAAAATATATAAAAAGAACATTATTTACATTGAATTACATTCATGTATTCTCAATGTAACATAAAGAAATTAAGTTTATAAAAAATAACAAAACAAATAATATTCATCAACTACTAATTTCCCATGTAAAGTTTGAATTTAGAACAACTTGTATAGACTTAATATTGATTTTTGAAATCATAATATTGTGTATGTTCATCATGAGTAACAAACAACTATATTTTTCCAGACCAGCCATAACATGTCATGCATAGAAAGCTTTCATATTACTATATATAATTTATATTTCACAAAGTATGCTTTTGAAAAATTTCTTTTAGAATTTTTGGTTTATTGTCTTAAAATTATGCACAAAAGCTAAATAAATATTTCATGGTATTAGTTAAAGCAGCACTTCAGAGATCAAGTGAATTTTTTTTCCTATATTATGTTTAGTATTATATATTAAAAGTGTTCTTTGATTGACCAGACTCTATTGAGCAGTCTCTCTCGCACCCACACATTTACAGATCTATGTCACTGTGCACTACGAGCTCAGGAGATTAGTCTGTGTATAATAAATCGTTAAATTTTAGTGACTTTATATATATATATATATATATATATATATATATATATATATATATATATATATATATATATATATATATATATATATATATATATATATATATATATATATATATATATATATATATATATATATATATATATATATATATATATATATATATATATATATATATTTGTAAAATAGAAATAGAATAATGTTTATAAAGAAATGCTTTTACTCATAAGCAAAATTTGAATGAAAAACAGCTTTTGTTATTTGTTATACTGAATGAGGGCAATATAGAAATATTATTTTCAATATTTGTCTTGTTTGTAGTAAATCATTTGTCTAATTTAATTATTATATTTATAAAATTTCTCATACCTGATGTATGTGATTCTTATACATACCATAATGCCATGATCCTCACATGGTAGACAGAGAAAACTGAATGCCACATATCTTGACACACAATCATCGCCTCGTCAACATTCATACACCTTCTTATACATGTTTATCTGTTCTTCACGCTTCTAACCTTTTCGTCTTTCAAAATACCATTCACATGGTCATGGCGGCATTGATTTCTCATTTCATTCCTATGCGCATTGTATATTTTCTTCGTCAGGCATTCCTCATTCATTCTCCCCATGTGGCCAATTAATGAATGAAATGAATTCATCATTTTCATTCTATTAATGACATCTATCTTCATCTTAAATTCTATTACAGATTCATCTTAGTGATCTCATTTAAACTGCATTTATTCTGCTTTCATGTGACTTCTGCCATGTCCAGGTTTCACTTGCATACATCAAGGTTGGCACTTTTAAGATAGCGTTATCAATGGCATCTTTAGCATCTTTTGATATGTTGCGGTCATTCATAACTGGTCTAAGTGCTCCATTCCCTCTGTTTCTTGCCATAACTCTTCTTTCGATCTCCTTATCAATCCGTCCATTCCGGTGTTCCGTTGCTTCCCAAATAGACATATTCGTCTACTTGCTTGAGCCATTTGTTCTCTAATTTTATTTGGTACGCTGTTCTGCTATCACTCTTTTGAAACACCATTTGAACTTCGATTTGCTGGCATCCATTCTCAGTACGTTCTCTTTACATCCTTCATATACTATACTTACTGAATTGTCAACGTTTTGACATTTCTCATATACCTACTAAAATTCAGACAGATAAATTTAGACGAATCGGAATGGGACATATTATGAATATTTCGATTTGTGTGATAGATTTTGTATTATAATGAATTATTGTGTTGTTTTTCTTTTTAATTGTTGTTGTTTAATACGAGTTTTATGTTTTATTTTTACCATATTTTTATAATGGCTAAGAGGCCGTGTATGTGAATATAAATAAATAAATTTCAGACCCTTGCTATCCTCCATAAAAGTTCTGATGCAACATTCAACGTATAGATTGAAGAGCCATGGAGATAGCATGCACCCCATTATTTATAGAGAACTATGTTGTTACTGTGTCGGTGACACAAACACGTGATATTCAGTAGTGGCCAAAAGAATGGAAACTTTTTATTTTGACTACATTTTTCAACTTACTAGGTGATTCATTTTACTTTTTCATTGAAATTTTATTGCAATCTTATTGTTTTTAATGACAAATATTTTCTTTTGTTTATTTCGCAAGAAACAATAAATATTTTCTTAATTATTTTAACTTTTTTTTACAAAATTAGTTAATCCTTTCTAATTTGTCTCATAATGAGTTGTAAGGAACATATGCCTTACTATTTGATGATATGAATCATCATTATTACTCACATTTTTTTCTGGAAATTTGTTTTTTTGATGTCTGTGATCATTAGAAAGTAATTATTGAGGATATTTGAAATCCTATCTAAGCAAGAGCTATTAGTCTGTCGTTCGTCCTGTACTGTGTCATTTGTAAGTAGTTGGAGTGTTTTTTCAAGTTCTGAGATTATTTTATTCTGAAACTTCTTCTGAAACATGCTTGGAGGCTACTGGTCACCTACAAAATGTAGTAGAGCAGTTACCCTGCGAGAAGAGGGATATACATATAAACAAATTGCTGAAAAGTTGGGACACAGAGCGTCCAAGTCTGGAGTTCAAAGGTCTGCGAGAAGTTCAAAGTCTCCAAAAGTTTACACAATGCTGTAAAATCTGGCAGAAACCAGAAGACGTTATTGATAGACGACAGAAGGATAACGAAATTAGCTCTTCAAGACCGTAGATCTACTTCGAGTGATATCCAACACATCCTTGCTGAGAGTGGTATAATTGTAAGCGATAGGACGATTCGACGACGCCTAGTCAACAATGGATTAAGAGCCAGAAGGCCAAGAAAAAAGCTTACTTGAATAGTAAACAAAGGGAAAAAAGACTCATAGTTTTTTCAAGTCAAGTTTGTTCAAAATGCAGAAAAATATCAATAAACATTAGGTTTCCGTTGATTTAATTCACGTATAAAACTTTTTTAACGCACGTGATATTTATCTTAA
This sequence comes from Molanna angustata, assembly GCA_963576475.1. Lineage (NCBI taxonomy): Eukaryota > Metazoa > Arthropoda > Insecta > Trichoptera > Molannidae > Molanna > Molanna angustata. Next base: position 451,802 of record OY754988.1, read on the forward strand.
CTAACATGTAACTTCATCATGTATTAGGATGTTTTAATAAATCATATTATATTCAATTACTAGATTCAGCGTTTTATGTTCTCTTAATTTCTCCCAAATGTAAAACAAAATGTTTAATTTTGTTTTATAAAAGTCTGTACTTAACATCTATAAAACATATTGTCATATAAAAGGAATATAACAGGTTCATCGACAACTACATATTATGTTTTATAAAAGTTTTTGTTTTTCATTTATAAAACCAACTGTTGAATAATATAAACGTCACACTAATAATTTTATGTCCTATTGAAGTCATCCATAATACCACTATACAATCGTCTATTAAAGTTTTTTCTAAAACGTTTATAGGCCAATAAGTTGTTTAGATGTTATAATAATACCCTTTTTATGACGATATTGTCTTTTTAAAAATCTTTATACAACTGAAATCTTTTTATGACATACAGCTTTGTTAAGTTAACATTTCGATTAAGACCATTATGTGATCCTTGTATAATTACGTTGCAAAAACGTTTATGGGACGTTGCAATTAGACTATTTAGTTAGACGACTTAACCGTCAGATGTACAACGTCTATACGACTAACAGAGTTAGTTAATAACCACTATAAAACTCCTATACGACTAAAAGTCATAGGTATAACTCTTATTTATACGACTTGTTTGCTAGTTGGATTGTCTCTGGGGGAAACATAAAATTAAAATAGTCGCATCATTTCTATCTTCGGCCTTCGTGGCTCAGTTGATTAGGTATCTGACTACTGATCCAAGGGTCCCAGATTCGATTCCCGGTGGAGACACAGTTTTTAATTGTGTTTTAAGTCTGGCTCTGTGAGACGATTAATACCATAAGCAGATCGTAAGTCTCCAGAATGTGGCAGCTTGTTATTGGTGCATGTTAAATAATTATTTGACATTGTACCTGTTAGTTGCCCGTGAAGCTACATAAAACAAAAAGTTATAATATAATATTATGCTGATTAATTATTTAAATGTTTTATCAAATGACAGAACGAACGCGTATAATATCTGTCAAATGACAAATGTCAACCACGGTGGACGGTGCTGCCAGGACTTAAATTTTTAGATATTATTGGAGAGTTGCACGAAAAAAATATGAATCCTTATGAAGAAGGGGTTGAACTTAACATTGTTTTTACTCCTCACTACCCCAAGGGGATTTATGAATTCGTAATTTTTAAGGTAATTTTTTATTGCAGATTATCAACTAGTATCATGCTGGGATTGTATTCTGAAAGTTTCATCACAATGTATCTGTGTGTGTGTGTGTGTGTGCTGTGTACTATAATATACTACGTACGGCGTGTTTATTCTAGATTATCGATTATAGACTAAAGTGCTCATTCGATTATTTTCAAATTTTGCAAATTTGTATATCAAAAACTCGCATAGACCTCATTAGATTTTGAAGGATATCTGAATAGTGCTTCTCATTTTTTTTAACTGTCAAATATTTCAAAGTGACTCCCATGCTCAGGAAACTCGAAATTTGTTATTTTTATTTTCAAATTGCTAAAAGGGCACATCACTTACATAAAATGTCATTAATAAATATCAATTTTTCATAATAATATATTTAAATAATAAAAGAATTAAACTCACTCATTTCATAAAATTGCCGAAAACTTTCTATAGAAACTTTGAATACTCTATAGTGACTTGTTAGTGAGGAGTTTAGCGTTGGCCACAACCCACTCGTTTTATTTGCGTTTGTCGTAATGTATGGCATGTTCTGTAGATCACAATAATTTATATTTTCAATTTTACCACTTTCGTTATACTTTTTTTTTGTATTTTATTGGTGTTGTGTTCTCTTTGGTAGTTTTATTAATTATTTCTGTCAGGTAAGTTCTTTGTATTTATTTTTGCACATATTTAGTTTTCTGTTTGTTGGTATTTTGTAATATTATTGTCAGCTTCATCTGACAATAATTTAGTGTAGCATTTATCAATGTTAATAAATTAATCATTGAATATAATATAACAACAAAAAATTATAATGGTGAAGAGTTAAATTATTTGTACAAGATACTGGCAACACTCTCTATAACCAAAACTATATTTCTATTTTGTTTATTTTTTTTACTGCTTAGGCACGCCAGACAATCGAAAAATAATATTTGAGGATTTTTGGCACGCGGACCCAAAAAGGTTCGCCACCCCTGGTATAGTGCATTAACCACTTTGCTATTGACCTATCTATTGCGTTCTAAATTGATTTTTAATACAATTTCTATATTCATAAATACACATTATCGTTAACAAAATAATTATGTTAAGTTCATTTTGGAAATGAAATTGTTATAGTTACACTGAACCTATCGTTATTAAAATTGAACTTATATTATAATTTGATATGTGTACATCAATAGTACGTGACTAGTAGTGAACTTAAATATTAGTTTTTTGAGTGTGTTGCCAGTATTATCAATGAGTACTTAATTATTTGTATATATACACCTTATTGTATGTATATAGTTTTTGAAAATATTTTGATATAAATGTTATTATTCAAAAATAAAAAAGTATTTCATTTGACAGGTTCATCGTGGTCCCCTTTCAAAGTATGTAAAAGAACTGGAGGCGATGGTCGATCCAACGCCAAAAGTAAACAAGACCATCAACTCCCCCCCAACGGCGTTCATAAAGCCTCAACCGAAGATAACTCTGGAACAGCCAGACATCGTGAGGGACTCTGAGCCGGCCAAGATCGAGTTTGTCAACGTGAAGGATCGGATCAAGGGGATGGAGAAACCGACAAACAAGGAAATGGAAAAGCGAGACGACAAGCCGGGTAAGAAGATAGACATCTTCGAACGGAACCAAGACAAGAGTCCCGTCCAGCCGGAGAAACAATCCGTCATCGTCCAGGAGAAGGAAGACATCCCTGCTGAAGAGCAGACAGACCCTTGCGACATGCCCGAGAGCGATCAAATCAATAACCTGTCGGATAAAGAAGACGCTTGCGATGGCGGAGAGCACAAGACAAACGGGTATGAAACAAAGAGCAGCAGTGAAGGTGCTGTGACAAATGGAAGCCCTCCGGCTGTTGTGCCTCCCAAACCCATGCCGAGATCTTCAATATCTGAGGCTGGTTCAGGAGAAGAGTCTTATAGTAATGTGAACGTTGTCAACGGAGTACAGAGACCTGTGGCCAAGCCGAGAACCACGACTCAGGTCACCCCTGGAAGTTATAAGGTAATACAAGAACTTTTACCATTATCGTGGTGCAATATTTTTTCCCTTCACAAGACTTGACTATCAATGCCTTTGAATCATTAAACAGTGCTTTAAAACGTCTAATTATCGTTTAAAAACAAAAAATTGTCAATTTGTTTTTTGTTTATTTGTGTTTTTTCCTTTCCTTCTTTCCTTTCTTCCTCAGTTTTTGTTATGTTTTTTTTTTTTGCGGGTGGCAGTTCTTGAGGAGAACACACTTAGGCCAATTGGCCCTTTGTGATACCATATTGGGGCTGTCCTCCCACTTACTCATCCCCCTTGAACCAGCCTGAGCGGCAAATGAATGTCATAATGTCTGCAATGTCGGCCGACGCTATGTCAATTAAATCATCATAGAAGAAACTTCCCAAGGAGCTTCTCCTAATTCTAGAGAGAGCAGGACAGTGACAGAGGAAGTGGACCACCGTCTCCTCCTCCTCCTCGTCTTGGCATGCTCTGCAGTAATCGTATGCCTCCAGCCCTAGCCTTCTGGCATGCTTTCCTATAACCCAGTGTCCCGTTAATACTGATATGACTCTGGCGAGTGAGTCTCTTCTGAACGAGAGTATTTCTCTGGTTCTTCTGAGATCATATTTTGGCCATGTTTGTCTGGCAATGGAGCATGTGCTCTCCTCAGACCACCTTTGGTCAGCACAAGCAATAATTTTCTCACTGACCCGGAGTTTACATGTTGCCATGGGGACTCCAGGTCTGTGTTTGATATTGTCTAGAGATAACAGGGTACCTGCTCTGGCAAGTTCGTCTGCCCTACAATTCCCCGCTATATTACTGTGACCCGGCACCCACATGATTTGTAGATTGAACCGCTCCGCTGCCCCATTTAAGATGTTGCGGCAGTTCAGGGCCACTCTGGAAGTAGTACTTATGCCTTTTAAGGCTTTAATAGCCGCTTGGCTGTCTGTGAGAATACGGACAATGCTGTTTGATACTGCATTGCCTTGTATCCATTCTACTGCTTCCTGGATTGCCAAGATCTCTGCTTGAAAAACACTACAGTGGTCCGGCAACCTGAAAGAAATATTAATATTTAATTGCTCCGAAAAGACTCCTCCGCCCACCTTACCTTCCAGTTTTGACCCATCAGTGAAAAACACCTGAGCTTCATCGTGACGGATCAGATTCTCCTTCCACATTTCCCGCGAGGGGATTTGGGTCGAGAACCTGTTCTCGAACAAAGGCTTGGGAATGACATAGTCGATACCTTCGGATGGCTTTTTGAACTCCTGAAGAACCATGGAGTGTCCAATGTGTGTCTCCCTCCAAGGGTTGACACAATTCATTCTTATGGCAGCTTTCGTTGCCATTTGTTTTCCTAGGAGGTCAAGCGGCATCAGATGCAGGATGGTGTCAAGGGCTTTTGATGGTGTAGTTCTCAGACAGCCAGTGGTTGTCACTTCTGCTAGTCTTTGAACTTTTGCCAGCTCTTTTAGGTGCACTCCTTTTTTCAAGCAGTGCCACCATACCACCACTCCGTACATCATGACTGGCCTTATGACCGCCTTGTACATCCAGTGGGTTATATTGGGGTGTAGTCCCCACCGTTTTCCCACGATCTTTCTGCAGGTGTACAGTGCATTTGTAGCTTTCCGTACTCTTTCCTGCGTGTTAGGCTTCCAGTTCAGTTTTCTATCCAGGATCAGACCTAGGTATTTAGCTTGAGCTGAGATCTCTAATGTCACCCCTTCTAGGGTTGGCAATGTGAATGCCGGGATTACCCGTTTATTTGTAAAGAGGATCAACTCTGTTTTCTTTGGGTTCACTCCCAACCCACTATTAATACACCACTGAGTTATCCTGTCTAGTGCCCTCTGTAAGAGAGATGAGAGTATGTTGAGGATCTTACCGGACACCGCTATGGCGAGATCATCTGCATAAGCGATTACTCCGACCCCGGTGTCGTCTAACTCCATCAACAGTTTATTTAGGGCTAGATTCCATAAAAGAGGTGATAGAACGCCTCCTTGGGGTGTTCCCTTCACCGGGTATCTTTTTATCTTTGAGCCCCCAAGTTCTGAGTTTATAACTCTATTTCTCAACATATTGTCGATAAATTCTATGAGCGAAGTCTCTATCCCCAATTTCCTCAGAGACTGAGTCATTGTTTCATATTTAATGTTATTAAAGGCTCCTTCTATGTCTAGGAAGGAGACCAGTGTGTACTCTTTATACTTCATCGATTTCTCGATTCTGTGTATCAGGGTGTGTAATGCTGTTTCTACAGATTCTGTGTATCAGGGTGTGTAATGCTGTTTCTACAGATTCTGTGTATCAGGGTGTGTAATGCTGTTTCTACAGATTCTGTGTATCAGGGTGTGTAATGCTGTTTCTACAGATTCTGTGTATCAGGGTGTGTAATGCTGTTTCTACAGATTCTGTGTATCAGGGTGTGTAATGCTGTTTCTACAGATTCTGTGTATCAGGGTGTGTAATGCTGTTTCTACAGATTCTGTGTATCAGGGTGTGTAATGCTGTTTCTACAGATTCTGTGTATCAGGGTGTGTAATGCTGTTTCTACAGATTCTGTGTATCAGGGTGTGTAATGCTGTTTCTACAGATTCTGTGTATCAGGGTGTGTAATGCTGTTTCTACAGATTTCCCTTTGCTGTACGCATGTTGAGACTCTGACCACTTTGAAGGTTCTATTTTACCCCTTATTCTGGTTTCTATGAGTCTTTCTAGCGTTTTAAGGACAAACGAGGATAGACTGATTGGTCTGAAATCCTTGGATGTATTATTAGATGTTCTTCCACCTTTGGGTATGAACACCACTTTTACTTCTCTCCATAATTTGGGGGTATAACAGAGTTCTATACATGCTTCGAAGATTGTCCCCAACCAGGGTATGACAGTCTCCGAGGCCGCTTGCAGTTCCGCTGGAATGATACCATCCGGACCTGGCGACTTGTATGGTTCAAACTCGTAAATTGCCCAAGCAATCATTTCTGTATTAAATAATTTCTGGGAGTTTTTCTGTTTCCTGGTTTGGTTTGTTGTCTCAGGCATGCCCTCTCTTTGCAGGTGGGTCTGCGCCCCCCCTATCGGGCGGATGGTTTCCCTAGGCATGTCGAGTTTACATCCAGGAAAGTGTGTTTCTGTTAATAGCTCTAATGTTTCAGAGCTGCTTGAGGTCCAGCTGCCATCGTTTTTCTTTATATATTCAGGCATCTCTGGATCCGTAGCTAGGATTTTGCGAATCCTGTTTCCCTCAGGGATTGTTTCAATTTTTGTGCAGAAATCTTCCCATGAGGTTCTTTTTGCCGTTTTTTACTCTTAAAAACTCTTTGACTAGCCTTATAAGTTTCCCATTCATTGTTTTTCTTGGCTAGGTTAAATAGTTTGCGACATTCCCTTCTTAGGGTAATTATCTCTTCTGTCCACCATGGTGGTCTTTTTCTCCCTTTAGCTATACGCACCGGGCACGATTCCCTGGTGGCTTGGTTACAAGCATTAGTAAGGGTCTTTACCATGTTATCCAATTCCTCTGTTGTTGAGGGTTTGGTTGGTATTTCAGAAAGAAATTCACTGAGGGCAGTGTTGTACTTATCCCATTGTGTGTTCCTTCTATTGCTGTACATGACTCTATCTGGTTTCTGAAAGTTTAAGTTAAATTCAATGTACTGGTGATCAGAGAAGGAGTGGTCAGCTGAGACTTTCCATTCTTTTACATATTCGGCAGCATATTCATTGGCAATTGTTATGTCTAGAACTTCACGCCTTATTGCGGTAATAAATGTTGGAGTATCACCTATATTACAAATTTCGAGGTTATGTGATAAAATATATTCAAAAATTAACTCACCTCTCTCGTTTGTGTCCGTGCTGCCCCAGATTGTGTGGTGTGCGTTGGCATCTGCACCTGTCACCACAGGTATCCTCTCATCTTCTGCTCTATGTATGGCTTGTTGAAGGATACCTGGAGGGGGCGGTTCTTCGTGATCATGTGCTAGGTAGGCAGAAATCAGCCAAATGGTGTGGGACTGAAGTTCTACTGCCAGCACCGTGATATCTTCGTTGCAGAACTCTGACACCTTAAAGGCATTGAGCTCCTTCTTTATAAGAATACAAGACCTTGGCTTACCTTTATTGTTTGTATAGAAGATTCTGTAGTCTTTAGATTTTAACCCAGCCACTAGATTTTTGACAACCCATGGTTCTTGGGCTAAGACAACATCTTCTCCTTTTTCTAAGAGGCGGAGAAGTAATGCGGCAGACGCCGCCTTCGAGTGGTGCAGATTAATCTGAACCACTTTCATGCAGCAGTCTCCCCTCCTTCCCCTCATTGGATGCTTCTATCGTGGTTGGCGACCCCCCTTTGCAGACAGGTCTTGGTCCCCCCTTTCGGGCGGGAATAGCTGTATTACCTCCGGCTACGGTTGATAATGACTCCCCTGTGTAGGCGAGTCTAGGCCCCCCCTTTCGGGAGGACGAAGGTGGGTTTTTTGGTTTATTTGTATTCATCTGGTTCGTACGGTCCTTCAGTCGACAAGGCAACTTCCAGACCTTAGGAAAGTAAGGGGAAATAGACGGTCCACCATAACGGAGCCCCACGTCATGGCAAGTCCTACTTACACTCCGGATTCGGACCAGTTTCCAGAGGGCACAACGCTTGCGACACCATATAACCCCGGTGCCATTCAGCCCTAGGCACGTTGTAGCATAAGACCTGGCTTGGGTGGTTTTCTGTCGGGGTTTTCCTTCCCTTAGCTGGGGATTCCAGTTTTGAGGCGTCAGAGAATCGCCATTCATCCTCTCCTATTTGCTATGGCTGATGGCATTGCCAGTGGCCACATTGCCCGGGACTCGCGGGATCTTAAGACCACTCGAGGACGCTAGGAGTAGGACTATTGGTAGTGTTACTGATGGTTGTAACTGTGGCATTGACCCCCACCAAAATTAGAGTCCCTTGTTATGTTTTACTCTTTACTATTATAGAATAGTGGAGAGTTATGATTTTGTAGTTAAGATTTTTTTTACGGATATAATTTATGTACGGGTGTCATGTAGAGATGGCATTTTATGTGTACGATATATGACATAGGTAGGACTCGACAAACAAGAGATTGTGGGTGACAGTTTTATAAAGTGTTGTTAAAAATGTATGGATGCAATGGTCAGGTAAAAAGTGACACGTAATTGGCTGCACAAGCCAACTAATTTTATTGGTTAATACAAATTAGAGTATTTTTCTGCACTAAAATTGGTTTATGCACAGGTTATGTCAGCCGCAATCTTTCGCTGGGCGAGGTATACTATAAAATAAAACTGTAGTTCAATCTATTGATATCATTTATGAATATACACAAATATGATGGGCACAAATGTATGGAACGTGGTACCAGCACCAATCAAAATGATTGATACATCATTGGAAAGCTCTTTTTGTGTAGAATAAGAATAACCATTGCGTTAGTCCTGATTCATTGTCTGATCAGAGTAATCTTGTCTTGAAAGTAATATATTTTTAATGGGTGTTTTGTAAAATCCAGTGTCTTCTAAAGAGTATATTTCAAAATGTGTAACTTACATATACCGGTTCGTCTTCATAGTATTTATTTATTCACTTGAAAAGAGCTATCCAATGATGTATGACCCATCTTGATCGGACATGGGTACCAAAACCCCCATTATCCTTTGTTTAGTGAGAGGTAATACTTCAATTTCACATTATTATTGTGTTTATATTTTAAGGGTGGTACTACTGCCAACGTACCTATTTTTCAATTTGATATACCACCATTATTTCTAATCAAATCGTTTTGAAAAAAATAATTTAGATAGTTTGGGTATTAATAAAGAAAAATATACCTTAACTTTTTGATAATATTCTGTATAAATTCTTGTATAAAAATAATGACATACCCCGATTTTCAACGTTTATCTTATATTTTTAATCAACTACAAGGCGTATATCAATATATATTTTTTTAAATTAACGAAGTCTATTGTTTATTGTATATTATCCCCCCTAGGTTCTTTACAGAACACTTGGGTTCATCATTACATGGTTTACAATTTTCAATATTATGGTCACAATAATTAATATAATTCATTGACATCATGATTTAACATAGTACAGATATAGTATATAAAAGAATATAGTACAGATATAGTATATAAAAGAATATAGTACAGATATAGTATATAAAAGAATATAGTACAGATATAGTATATAAAAGAATATAGTACAGATATAGTATATAAAAGAATATAGTACAGATATAGTATATAAAAGAATATAGTACAGATATAGTATATAAAAGAATATAGTACAGATATAGTATATAAAAGAATATAGTACAGATATAGTATATAAAAGAATATAGTACAGATATAGTATATAAAAGAATATAGTACAGATATAGTATATAAAAGAATATAGTACAGATATAGTATATAAAAGAATATAGTACAGATATAGTATATAAAAGAATATAGTACAGATATAGTATATAAAAGAATATAGTACAGATATAGTATATAAAAGAATATAGTACAGATATAGTATATAAAAGAATATAGTACAGATATAGTATATAAAAGAATATAGTACAGATATAGTATATAAAAGAATATAGTACAGATATAGTATATAAAAGAATATAGTACAGATATAGTATATAAAAGAATATAGTACAGATATAGTATATAAAAGAATATAGTACAGATATAGTATATAAAAGAATATAGTACAGATATAGTATATAAAAGAATATAGTACAGATATAGTATATAAAAGAATATAGTACAGATATAGTATATAAAAGAATATAGTACAGATATAGTATATAAAAGAATATAGTACAGATATAGTATATAAAAGAATATAGTACAGATATAGTATATAAAAGAATATAGTACAGATATAGTATATAAAAGAATATAGTACAGATATAGTATATAAAAGAATATAGTACAGATATAGTATATAAAAGAATATAGTACAGATATAGTATATAAAAGAATATAGTACAGATATAGTATATAAAAGAATATAGTACAGATATAGTATATAAAAGAATATAGAGAAATAAAAATAAAATATATGTATACAAAATAAGCAGTCGGGAAAAAAAGAAAAGAAAAATTCAGAAAAGAAAAATTGAGTGGTAGAAGGATGTAAAGGGTCCCACTAGCACCATGTCCTGCTAGCACAGTTATTTAAGATAAAAGTAAGGTACATAGCATTGAAAAAGCAGAAAGAATACAAGAACAAAGTCAAGGACGACAAACCAAACAAATACCCATATAAAATAGTTAATTAATTAGTATGTTAGTGTTCACAAATATCACAGATTAGTTGGATTGATGTTTAGTATCTCGTCAGTAGAGTAAAAAGCATTTTTAACAAGATACTTTTTAGCCTCTCTCTTGAAACCCAAAGCATCCAGTGATTTCATATTTGTTGGAAGATTGTTGTAAAGTCGTACGCTCATACAAATAAAACTCTTTGACACCTTGCTTAATCTGTGCCCAGGTGGACGAATCATTTCTTTTTTCCTTGTATTGTATTCATGATAATTTGAGTTCAAAGGTGTTTTATACAAGTTTCTATGTGCGTACAGCAAACATTCGAGGGCAAATGCACAGGGCATAGTTAAAATACCCTGTTCTCTAAAAACTGTTCTGCACGAGTCTCTAGGACTCATATCAAGCAGAAATATCTGGAAAATATGTCGTGACGTTACATTAATGCTTCAGGTTTAGTAAGTAAACCTAAAAAACATTTATTTTCCATTCAGCACCATTGCGAAATAATTTTTTTTTTGTTTATTTACTTAACCTGATGTATTAATGCAACTTCACAACATATTTTTTCAGATATTTTCTTCTTTTTTAATTTAAAAAAAATAAATTGCTCTATACCTTATAGTTTTTTTGAAATGTAAGATAAATGTCAAAAATCAGGGTATGCTTCTTATTTTTCTACTAGAATATGTACAGAACATAATAAAAAAGCTAAGGTATATTTTCTTTATTAATATCCAAACTAAGTTATTTTTTTTTCAAAATGATTAATTTTGTAGTAATGATGCAATATCAAATTGAAAATATAGGTACATATGTTGGCAGCAGTCACCCCCTTAATTGCAATTAGTTATAAAAATATTAATTTTAATTCAATATTTGTAATGTTATTAGAAAATCAAATGTGCTGTTAATATTTTTTCAAATATTGTACTGGATATGTTTCATATGGTTATTTCCTATATTTTCCAGCCTCGTTTAGGTCCTAAGCCGTTCTCATCGTCGCAGGGCAGTCAGGAGTTCTCCTTTGACAAGGTGTTCAGTGTGCCGGCTGTGCCAGGTATGGGATCTGCCTCACCTCCGACTTCTCACAGCAACGGGAGTGCTTCGCCTCAAGACAGCATGTCTCCGCCTCTCGCCCACAAACAGAGCCCTGGTAAAGGTGAGTTTAACTTTTTCAATTACAAAATATATGATTCTGGTATTTAGGGCCATATTTACTAAACAAGTATGGGCATCTTAAAAGGAGATCACCAGAGCATACTGAAAATAAGGCAATAAGTATTTATCTTCCTCGTTTATCATCCAGAGGAAGATCAAAGAACACTTGGATAAAGAAATACTTGCCCCAAGATCCTACAAAGAAACTGTTTGCAGAGTATACAGTATCAACTTGAGGACAAGAATAGCCGACCCCAATAGCCAGTATAGGCAGTAAGTTGAGATAGTACCATGAAGAAGAGAGCCATTTTTATAAAACAATTACTTAAGTCATTGGTTAATACATCAAACGGTTACACTACACATTTTGTCATTGAGCAAATTCCAAGTAGTTTAAATCCAAAAATAGTAGCCAAATACAAAATAGTAGCCGAATATTCTCGTCATCTCTAGTTTTTTCCTTATGTAATTTTTCCAAATGTTTTGAGAGCTTATCAATATTTTTTGATAAATTTTAATGTCTCAACTGAGATGATGCAAGAATATATATTTATAGGAGAACTGGGAAATCAGGCACCTACAGGACTCCTTCCTTTCCTTTCCGTGTCCAAGATCATCAACCTATATTGTGTCCCTCCAGTGATTTGCAGCCATAATAGCATTCTCATTTGCTTGCCACAGAACCTCTGTTCTGCATCTCTCCACATTCACATGCCATGTCCTGGTCATCCTCTAGCATACCCCATCTGTCCAGGTTTACCTTGCACCTTTCTACACCCGTCCTTAGTCTATTCAGGGATTTCCAGGTTGCATATGGTAGTTGGTGACCCGTTGGAAGTACCTCTGTTGGTTGGTCTTCTCTTTTCGCTGGTTGAGGTTAGTGCGGTTGTATTCCTGAGAAAACTGTTTCTGGACTTGAGTCTTGAGGGCGGGAGGATGTGACCATATAGCGGATGTCGAGAGTCATTCTGGTGTCTCATCTTTTCCTCTTCAGAAGCTACGGCTCTTCTTATATGTGGTGGTGCAATTCCAGTTAGTAATTGGATTTTTTCCACAGGAGTAGGTTTAAGGCATCCCGTTATGAGTCTGTTGGTTTCGTTCAAAGCAACATACATCTACATTTCTAGCATGGGAAGATTGGAACCAGACTGGAGCCGCATATTCCGCTGCCGAGTAGCAAAGTGCAAGTCCTGAAGTTCTGAGAACAGAATGTTGTGCTCCCCATTTTGTTCCGATGAGCTTTCGGATAATATTGTTCTGAGTGCCAATTTTTCCTTTGGTATTTTAAGGTGAGTGTTCTATCTAACACAACGCCAAGGTACTTTGGGTTTTCGCAATTTTCCAGTTTCTTTCCCTCCCATGTGATGTTGAGTTTCGTCTTTGCATCCCGATTTCTCAGATGAAAGGTACATATGTAGTTTTAGATGATTGTTTTTGTAATATTTGGACAATTCATTCAGGGCTCTTGTAATATTTGGACAATTCATTCAGTGCTCTTGTAATATTTGGACAATTCATTCAGGGCTCTTGTAATATTTGGACAATTCATTCAGTGCTCTTGTAATATTTGGACAATTCATTCAGGGCTCTTGTAATATTTGGACAATTCATTCAGTGCTCTTGTAATATTTGGACAATTCATTCAGGGCTCTTGACAGTTTATCCTGTGCCACGATTGCCGTATCATCAGCATAGATAAATTGCTTTACGTCATGGAGTATTGGTTGGTCGTTTGTGTAAATGTTATACATAACTGGGGCCAGAACACTACCCTGTGGGAGGCCATTCTTTTGATTTCTCCAGCAGCTATTTTTTCCTTGGAGGGAAACATAGAATCGTCTATTTTGTAAGAGTGTACCAACGAAAGATGTAAGCTTAAAATCCTTGGTAAGGTTGTAAAATTTCACTAGGAGCTTCTGGTGGTTAACTGTATCATATGTAACTGTATCATATGTAACTGTATCATATGTAACTGTATCATATGTAACTGTATCATATGTAACTGTATCATATGTAACTGTATCATATGTAACTGTATCATATGTAACTGTATCATATGTAACTGTATCATATGTAACTGTATCATATGTAACTGTATCATATGTAACTGTATCATATGTAACTGTATCATATGTAACTGTATCATATGTAACTGTATCATATGCTGCGGTGAGGTATATTCTTATTCTCATAACCATCACCTACAGGACTTGTGTTATGACTTGTCATCACTTTAAGCACTTTTCACCAATTATGCCTTTTTATCGAGTTCTCTTATCAATCCAAATATAAATATTCTATTTAATGTGTTACAAGGCGACAATACATCATTTGAAAATAAACTTGGGAACATCATCGCCATCTATTGAAGACAATGAAACTTATTCCTAACGCCATCTATTGAGAAATTGGTTTTTTAAAAATGAAAGCCACGATCTTTACACATGAGGTGACAATGGTTTCACATAGATGTCTCCCCTGGACCGTGCCAGAATTATTAATTAATTTTTAATTAATTTTTAATACTTGTACCAATATGTACATAGATCAAATATTTTTATGCTTATAAATTAATTATGGTAACAAATTTTGTTGTGCAGGTAATGTGAATGTTGTGGCAGCTTCTCCAAGAAGTACTCCAGACAATTGTCCCGGAGACAAGGCATCTCCCACCAGTGATATGGACATCAATGTCACCAAAGGTATTTAATAATAATAATAATAATCACTTCAGTTAAATGCCAAATGGCCATTTCTTCCAACCTACTATTATCTTCATTAGTCATTGTGTATTTATTGTTTTATTACAATATTAATATGATAAAAGTAAATTATATTTTGTGGTATTGTACGTTTAATTTAATAGTGCACATCATTGTTAAGTTGATATTATTGCATTAATTTGGTGTTGTTATTAAACAGAATACCAACTGTGCCGACCGCCGTGGCACAGTTAGTAAGCCGTTTGGTTACTGTGCGGGCGTCCTGGGTTCGATTCCCAGCAGAGGAGAAATTTATTTAAATTCATTTCTCACGCTAATATTGCTTCTCTGGGCTGGAAACACTGGTTAGTTGGAAGAAATTGACATACGGCAATAAACTCGCCACTTGGGCAGGGTGCAAGAAAGTGTTCATTATTATTATTATTATTAATATTCTCTACAGTTAAGAATATATATTTTTTTAAAATCCCTAAATTAAGCATAAATGCTTGTGCTATAGGTGAACGAAATTGGTCATGGCAGGATTCAAACTCTAGACCACTGGATTACCCAGCGTGCTAACCACTCTGCCACCACTCATCTAAATATTGATCTACCTACATATATTTGTAATTTTTAAGTTTATTCTATAGATACTACCACGGGAATTGCTCAGAAGAACTTGCATCTTTGGTCCCTCCTCCACCCACTCGCTACAGAGTCACTCGCTTCACTCAATCGCAGCACCCATTCACAGTGGACCTTCAACATATACGAACAAGCCGCTTCTCGAACTCCTTTATTAATACAGCAGCCCGACTGTGGAACGATCTTCCGAATTCTGTGTTTCCACCTTCGTACAACCCGGGTCTTTTTAAAATCCGAATTAATAAACTATTTTCTAGATTGCAAACCCCTCCCAACGCTACGTAGTGCGCTTCTTCGGAAGAGTAAAATGGACCCAAATCCTAATAGCTGGCGTCCCCTACGTAGACATAAATTATGAAAGTTATTTCTGATAAAGGTGCACAAATTGTTGATTCAATATCGTTGATTCATTTTAGCAATTTTCGTGGATAACCAAGTTGACAATGAGGCAAATGTGTTATAATTATAATTAAATTATAGAAATTATATTTATGTTTAACAATCAGCTTACGATACATGTCTTTCTTTGTATTAACATACCATACCATCACGCCATTTCCCTATTTGGGGTAGGCAGAGAGAACCCAACGCCAGACTCCTCTCTCTTGACACACATTCCTCGCTTCATTCACGTCCATACATCGTCTCATACACGCTCTTCTATTATTCTTACTTCTAACATCACCATCTTTCAAAATCCCATTTATGTGATTGTGCCAACTTTTTCTTGGCCGACCTCTACTTTTCGTTCCTCTTTTATCAGCCTTGTACACTTTTTTTGTCAGACGGTCATCACTCATTCTTTCTATATAGAAAGAATGAGTTACCATAACAAAAGGATTTATGTTTCAAAAATCAAATATTTTTACTACTATACACACGTGCCATAAGTTAACTGCTATATACAGGCGCAGTGGATGGATTTTAGTATTCTTTGTTTAGGAGTTCATACAAATGCGTCCACTGATATATCAGCATCATGCACTCATTATTGCTATTATTGTTGCTAGGAGACAAAAATCTAATACATCTGCCGCACCTGTATGAATGCTAGCCTTTAATATCCAATATATATTTATTAAAACATTAAATGTGTTTGGGATACTCCCGTTTCAACTCACTTTGTATGCCAATCCCCTGGCTTAAATTCCTAGATTCTGTCAGCTTTGTATGTATATTCCTTACTCTGTGGTTCTCTGCCAATTTTCACTATAAATTTATCCAGAACTTAATCCCAAGATGGTGAAATAGGTGATATATTTGTGATATGTATTTGCACTGTTTTGTTGTAAATCAGATGGAGAATATCAGAACGGCAAGTCAGACTCCAGTTTGGAGGAAGATGTCAACTCCTCAGATTCGGGTTACAAACCAAAGACACCCAGTACAGCGGAGAGAAGAAAAATGTTTGAAGTCAAGTAAGTTCACCTACTATTATTATCAATACCTATAGACTATCATACCATACCATACTGTCATCTCCCCCTCTACCTTGGAGGAGGAGATGTTGGGCTAACCCACTATCACCCCCTCCCCAACCCTCTCCCACTTCATCACAGTCCTGCCACAGTCATAGTAGTTAAGTAGGCTGTCCCTAGTTTTTAAGTTAGTATTAAGAAGTTACTGTAGATGAGAGAAATCTTAAAAACATTCTAACTTACAAATTAAAAGTAGAATTTGTGGCGAGAATTCACCTTCACAAATAAATAAATTAAAAACTCATTAGTGGAGGTCGATGAACTCGCCACGACCGTTGATTGTTTCACATACAACAATAAAAAATTATTAATAGTAATCTACCCTTAAAACTCCCCAGCAACCGGAAGTGTCGATCACCCCGTCACTTTCTAGAAACATCGTCAACAGAGAGTATATAAGCAAAACTCACAGCATAATTAAACACTTGGTTTCTCAACCTGGTATTCTTGACTTCGGTCTACATTCTCGACTTTAGCCTTCGTAAATTGACCTACGCATCATTATTGTTAATTCTCGAAAAGTGCTCTATTTAATGTTGTTTCATTTAAAAATGTTTAATTTTTCATTTAATTAAAAATGTTGTTTCATTTATTTTATATAAATAAATGAAACAATGTTTTTCAACATTAAATATACAATTGTATAATTCCAGGTCAAATTCAAAAGAAACTCCGGACACGTGCGTATCTGAGGACGTGTTCGACGACAGCTCTGCAAAGTTTGACAGGTCAGGCAGTCAGAGATGCAGCATAGCAGAGAGGAGGAGGATGTACGAGGGGAGAAGTGTTAGTGTTCAGGAGACGGCCTCCAACGCACTACAGGCAACAGTCGCTGCAGAAATAGCACAGGGGTCTCCCACTTCAATCAGGTCAATATCACACATTATTCTTACTGTTAACGCTTCGATAGCGTCCGTGGCAATATTTCCCTGCCTCGGTTGGAGTAGTGGACTGTATGTGTGACAAGATGGAACAGGGAGGGAAGTTGCCAAGCGACCTACCTTGTGATCCCAAGATTCACTGACTGGTGTTGGCCAACCAGTTGACTACTCCTGGTTGGTAAGCCGTTTGGTTTTTGTGTGGGCATCCTGGGTTCGATTCCCAGCAGAGGAGAAATTTATTTAAATTCATTTCTCACGCAAATATTGCTTCTCTGGACTGGAAACACTGGTTAGTTGGAAGAAATTGCCATACGGCAATAAACTCGCCACTTGCGCAGGGTGCAAGGAAGTGTTCATTATTATTATTACATAGGTATGAGAGATGCAGTGATTAGCAGAGGCCTCCCTAGAGAGGGATATCATTACCATACGAACAATATTATGAGAGAAGGAAACATAAGAAACTTGAACAATCAGTTCACATGTATGAATGTAAAGGAGGCAATGTTTTTTTTAATTTTTCTCTCTGTCTAACACAACTAGAAAAATGGTACAAATGATTTGTATGTAACATTTTGTTAATATCATTGCAGGCGAAGAGATTCGTTGAAATCCAGAAGGAGTCCTGAACCTGAAGATAAGAAGGCACCTGTACCCAGTCCAGCTACTAAGAGGACATCCACTGTCTTTGGTTTGTACACAGAGTATTCTTCACTTCCGCAATGAGGCTCCAAGAGTATATAGTAAAATATATCATATTTGGAAACAATCGTGACAGCTTTCAAATAATTGGGTTATTTCCACGGACCAATAATCTCTAGACATGACAAAAGCAAAATTTCTTGATACAAACAGATTGTGCCACTAAAATTTGATTTGGCAACCAATATAACGTATTTAAATATTTTCCAAATCGTTCAGAATATCAAAAAGCAAATATTTTAATCATTGTTTGGGATATCCTCCGTTCCAACTCATTTTGTGTACCAATCTTCTGGCCTAAAGTCGTGTTTTATGCCAGCTCTGTATATTCTTTACTCTGTGATTGTCCCTAACTAAACATTAAAAAGAAATGTAATCTTTATATCTTCATACAATTTTGCTATTACTTTGTGGCACATTTTGCTATTACTTTGTGGCACATTTTGCTATTACTTTGTGGCACATTTTGCTATTACTTTGTGGCACATTTTGCTATTACTTTGTGGCACATTTTGCTATTACTTTGTGGCACATTTTGCTATTACTTTGTGGCACATTTTGCTATTACTTTGTGGGACATTTTTACAAAATATACAATTTCTAAGAACAAACCAGCTTTTTATACAAAAAATAATTGAAGTAATCTCTTAGTAAATAATATTGACAATAATCCATGCACTAGTAATCCCAGAGTATACAGATTGAATATAGTGACTGGTTATCATTTCATATAGGATAAAAGGGAAGAAATTTCAAAATCAGATTAAGTGAACATATGTATAATGAGATGACCCAAAATTAACCATTCCTCTAAATTCGCTAATCATCTTAATTAATTATATTTAATAAGATGATTTATATTTATTTCATATATAAACAGGTTTAATATTTTTACTTTAAAGGGCCAGGGATTAAGATTAGATAATTTGGAAGCCTTTGATATTAGAAAAGTTGGTTATTGATTCTTTCCACATTATTAATTATTCTATGGTTATTGATTCTTTCCATGTTATTTCTTAATTTATATGGTTATTGATTCTTTCCACGTTCTTTCTTAATTTATGGTTATTGATTCTTTCCACGTAATTACTTTTTCTATTATTGAGTCTTTCCACGTAATTACTTTTTCTATGGTTATTGATTCTTTCCACGTAATTACTTGTTCTATGGTTATTGATTCTTTCCACGTAATTACTTGTTCTATGGTTATTGATTCTTTCCACGTAATTACTTTTTCTATGGTTATTGATTCTTTCCACGTAATTACTTTTTCTATGGTTATTGATTCTTTCCACGATATTACATATTCTATATGGTTATTATCTTATTCTATAGATATTTATTGTAGGTATACATTTATTTATTGTTTTTAGTAAAAATATATTATGTGACATTACTCTATTATTGTAAATGATGTATTTCAGGTCGGGTGTCCAAATTCAGACATCTGAAGGGTACTCCTGGCCACAAATCAACTCACATAGAGAACATCAAGAATGTCAGTAGACAAATATCTGGTGAATGTGATGGATTCTATGGTAATTATTTATCTATACATTTGTTTATCTACTATCTTAGGCCACAAATCAACTCACATAGAGAACATCAAGAATGTCAGTAGACAAATATCTGGTGAATGTGATGGATTCTATGGTAATTATTTATCTATACATTTGTTTATCTACTATCTTAGGCCACAAATCAACTCACATAGAGAACATCAAGAATGTCAGTAGACAAATATCTGGTGAATGTGATGGATTCTATGGTAATTATTTATCTATACATTTGTTTATCTACTATCTTAGGCCACAAATCAACTCACATAGAGAACATCAAGAATGTTAGTAGACAAATATTTGGTGAATGTGATGGATTCTATGGTAATTATTTATCTATACATTTGTTTATCTACTATCTTAGGCCACAAATCAACTCACATAGAGAACATCAAGAATGTCAGTAGACAAATATCTGGTGAATGTGATGGATTCTATGGTAATTATTTATCTATACATTTGTTTATCTACTATCTTAGGCCACAAATCAACTCACATAGAGAACATCAAGAATGTCAGTAGACAAATATCTGGTGAATGTGATGGATTCTATGGTAATTATTTATCTATACATTTGTTTATCTACTATCTTAGGCCACAAATCAACTCACATAGAGAACATCAAGAATGTTAGTAGACAAATATTTGGTGAATGTGATGGATTCTATGGTAATTATTTATCTATACATTTGTTTATCTACTATCTTAGGCCACAAATCAACTCACATAGAGAACATCAAGAATGTTAGTAGACAAATATTTGGTGAATGTGATGGATTCTATGGTAATTATTTATCTATACATTTGTTTATCTACTATCTTAGGCCACAAATCAACTCACATAGAGAACATCAAGAATGTTAGTAGACAAATATTTGGTGAATGTGATGGATTCTATGGTAATTATTTATCTATACATTTGTTTATCTACTATCTTAGGCCACAAATCAACTCACATAGAGAACATCAAGAATGTCAGTAGACAAATATCTGGTGAATGTGATGGATTCTATGGTAATTATTTATCTATACATTTGTTTATCTACTATCTTAGGCCACAAATCAACTCACATAGAGAACATCAAGAATGTTAGTAGACAAATATTTGGTGAATGTGATGGATTCTATGGTAATTATTTATCTATACATTTGTTTATCTACTATCTTAGGCCACAAATCAACTCACATAGAGAACATCAAGAATGTCAGTAGACAAATATCTGGTGAATGTGATGGATTCTATGGTAATTATTTATCTATACATTTGTTTATCTACTATCTTAGGCCACAAATCAACTCACATAGAGAACATCAAGAATGTCAGTAGACAAATATTTGGTGAATGTGATGGATTCTATGGTAATTATTTATCTATACATTTGTTTATCTACTATCTTAGGCCACAAATCAACTCACATAGAGAACATCAAGAATGTCAGTAGACAAATATCTGGTGAATGTGATGGATTCTATGGTAATTATTTATCTATACATTTGTTTATCTACTATCTTAGGCCACAAATCAACTCACATAGAGAACATCAAGAATGTTAGTAGACAAATATTTGGTGAATGTGATGGATTCTATGGTAATTATTTATCTATACATTTGTTTATCTACTATCTTAGGCCACAAATCAACTCACATAGAGAACATCAAGAATGTTAGTAGACAAATATTTGGTGAATGTGATGGATGATTGCAATATTTATTAGTAATTAAATAAAAGATAATTGAGAATTTTATAAATTGTCTTATAAAAGGTCAATGAGTTATTTGAATAGAAGTGCTAAGTTATCAAACTAATTATTCAAAAAGTTCAATAAGTTATCAAACCAATGATTTAAAATGTTCAATAAGTTATCCGACCAATAATTCAAAATTCTAAATTTTAAAATAAATTACCTAATTTTAAAAAGACTTTGATATGTTAATTGGATCGAATTTAGTTGAGATACAAGTCCCATAGGACATGATATTGATTGATTGTCATGTTTCAGGTAATGCTCAACGTGTGGCTGTGGCTCTGGGTGGAGGCGGCGGTCGCGTTGCCGTCCTGGAGCTGTCAGAGTGTGGTCGCCTGCCCGACCGTGTGACCCCCGCCCTCCTGCACCCCAACTCGCTCTGTGACTGGGCCTGGGACCCCTTCAGGGATGACAGACTGATGGTGGCGTGTGACGATGGCATACTCAGGGAGTGGATCATACCCCAAGGAGGTTATTACATTCGCTCTCTTTAGTTGCGCTCTCTCTCTATTTTCTATTACGACTATACCTTAATTGGCGCTTTAAGGTAAGGTATTCATTTTATGTAATTTCAAGTAATGGGAAATAAAGAATATCTCTATTGAATGAATGGGTTTTAGCTATTTATTTGTTTAGTATTATCTAATATTCTTCTTTCAAGTTAAGGTAGTTGAATAATATATACATTAAGGTTTAGCAAAATATATTTCTCAGTCACTTGAATGGGTTGTCACGCCGCCAATACAATTTCAATACAATTTATACATAGATACAATTGCATACATGACTACAACGAAAGGTCAATACAATTTATTTTTGTTAGTAATCAATAATTTGAGATATATCGTAGATAAGTTAATTAATATTTTATGCCGCGTGTGTCATCTTGAACCTCTACAAAAAATAAACAAAAAGGGTGTGACGGTACCTGGAGCCTTGTAAGGGTTTGTCGGCGTCGCATCGAACCGACTCTTCGAGAAGCACTAAATACTTCTCCAAGAGATGGGACAGTTTACCACCGGAAATGAATTCAGTGACTATGTACAGCTTCCCTCCAGTCTGCCATTTCAGGAAACAGCTCACAATGAAGGATGGCGACCGCAGACCTCTTGTATATGCACCTCGTCCCTTACTTGCTTTAAACAATTCTCGGATACTATCTGAGCTCGAGCAGAATCCTCAGAGCAAGCAATTTCTTCGATTCAACATGATGTACTTTGCGAAATGCACCCTTGGAGATAGCATCCAAATATTTGAATTGCTTGCTGTGCGTGTCACAGTCGATCTTAAACTCGGGCAAGAAAAAGCTTTCGATATTAGCTACAGGCCAAGCAGTTCGATTGGCTCGGAGGGGAGCCATCAAAGTAGAATCATTCCAGGATATTCTGGACCAAGGAAATGAAGCGCTATACACGGAGTAATTACTGTTTGATCTTACACTAAAACTTCCTATAAAACCTGATCAACACAGCTGACTATGGTTATTTCTTTTCACTCTCAACACTTGATTATTAATCACTGGAGTTATCATTCTAACAAGTGTAGTGTGAACACGAGAATCATTCCAGGATATTCTGGACCAAGGAAATGAAACGCTATACACGGAGTAATTACTGTTTGATCTTACACTAAAACTTCCTATAAAACCTGATCAACACAGCTGACTATGGTTATTTCTTTTCACTCTCAACACTTGATTATTAATCACTGGAGTTATCATTCGTTACGTGTTCACAAGTGTAGTGTGAACACGTATCTTTTTGATCCATAATAAATTTATATTTTGTGCTAGCTTACAGTTCTTTCAACCACTGTTTAATTGTGAAAGATAATTAAGTTACTAATACCTCCACATTTTGAATGAAAAGTTGTCAACGATCTGAAGTTACTTTATTTTCAATTAATCCGATACAATATTATTCTATCGCACCACATTCGGTATTATTCTTCTCCGAAAAAAATACTTTCAAAGTCAAAACCGAAAAAAGGCCGGCGGGAATCCAGATATCAACTCGGCGTCACATGCGCGCGCCGATCGAAAAAGGCTTCGGCGGGAGAGTAGACGAAAATCGCCGCGCGCGCACCTCTAATTCTCATATCTGCCGATGGGGCGATACTGTCGGTGCGCGCGCAACTCTAATTCTCATATCTGCCGATGTGGCGATACGGTCGTCTGAGGCGCGCACAGCTCGAACGGCCTTCGACGGGAATATAGATAGAATTGTTGCGCATGCACCCGTACTTTTCATCTCTGCCGATGGGGCGATAGTGTCGGTGCGCGCGCACCGAAGGTCACCATCTGTACCAAATCCAATGCCGTGTGATTTGAGTGTCGTAAGGAGTATTTATACTCCTTACATTATATATTTTTCATTCCAGGGGGGCAAGTCGGGTCGTATCTTAAGATGTTATCACACTCTATATGATAATTATATCCACAATATGGGAAGGTAATCATTAGGGTTTTGATTTCATCGTTTGACCAGACTTGCCCCCCTGATAAATTTTTTTATTTATTCAATAGAAAACCAACAGTTTTTTTATTTTTACATAAAATAGATATAAATTTAAGATAATAATAAACCTGGAAATTAATAATAGGTTTAATCACTTAACAGATAAAGGGTGGATGGGAGAGGGACTAAGGATTTGAGAAATGAATGAAGTGAGGAGAAGGTTTTTTTACATTAAAAATGATCACGCAAATAAATAAAAATATTCTTATATTTATGTTTGATAAAGTCAAATATTAAATTATACATATATATCTAAATATTCTTATATTTATGTTTGATAAAGTCAAATATTAAATTATACATATATATCTAAATATTCTTATATTTATGTTTGATAAAGTCAAATATTAAATTATACATATATATCTAAATATTCTTATATTTATGTTTGATAAAGTCAAATATTAAATTATACATATATATCTAAATATTCTTATATTTATGTTTGATAAAGTCAAATATTAAATTATACATATATATCTAAATATTCTTATATTTATGTTTGATAAAGTCAAATATTAAATTATACATATATATCTAAATATTCTTATATTTATGTTTGATAAAGTCAAATATTAAATTATACATATATATCTAAATATTCTTATATTTATGTTTGATAAAGTCAAATATTAAATTATACATATATATCTAAATATTCTTATATTTATGTTTGATAAAGTCAAATATTAAATTATACATATATATCTAAATATTCTTATATTTATGTTTGATAAAGTCAAATATTAAATTATACATATATATCTAAATATTCTTATATTTATGTTTGATAAAGTCAAATATTAAATTATACATATATTAAGGACAGTATTATAGTTTGTACAAATTCTTCGAATCAACTTGTTTTTACCAATATTAGTTCGAAAAGGTATTATTGAAAATGTATCATTTTGTCTACTGTTAAAGGATAGAACTCTGAAACAGATAAGCTCAAGGAGGTCAGGGCAGTCTATTTTGTTATGTATTATTTTATATAGAAATGTGAAAAATGATTTTTTTTATATCATTTTATATATTTTAACTAACAAATAAGAGAGGAGCAAGAAGTAAATAAGTGTATAAAAATAGATGACAAAGTGATGTTTTTAGTTATACAAGATATATTTACATTTAGTTCATGGATGGCAACGTATTAGGGTTTTATGAATTGATTATATTGTATTTATTCCCAGGTTTGACAGAGCCAACTAACACTCCCGACCGTCAGTTCCCCCTCCACTCTGACAAGATCTACATCATCAAGTTCCACCCGTGCGCGTCTGACGTGCTGGTCACGGCCGCGCACGACTTCACCGTCAAGTTGTGGGATCTGGCAACGCTCAACGACACGGACCCCAAGGAGATGATATTGCTCAACGGACACAAGGACCAGATATTCTCCTTGGCATGGTCGCCGTGCGGTGCTTACTTGGCCACAGTGTGCAAGGATGGACTCATCAGGGTCCGTATCTTTTGAAGATTACCCACGTCATATCCTGATCCTTGATTAGTTATCTGCAGACGTTTTGCCTGTATCACATTTTCAAAGACACCTTATTAAATCTATACAAACAATTTTCAACCTGTTATTTATGTATGTACATGTTTTATATTCATGTCTGTCGTTATATGTATATGTACCTGCATCATTTTCTCATGTTCATGGAAGTATATATATTCTTTTGTATGGATGTATCCAATCCATTAGCCCATGATCATGTGATGGAGTGGAATTTAATTTAAATATTTTTTTCTTTTTATCCACATTAACATACAAAAATAACAACAATACAATAGTACAACATTGTACAGTTAAATTAAGAAACATAGACAATTTAGAATATGTTGGCACTGACAAAATGACAATTGACAATTTACCAGTACCAACATCCATTGGATAAAGGCCCCCATTCATGATCGTGCTATCCTTCCAAATGGCTTGCCATCACTCCAAAATGCGCTCGTGAATGTCAAATCCCGTGCAGCCCAATTGGCTTGATACACCAAAATGGAATTCCAAACGATCGAAACTCCATAGTGCCGTGTCAAACGGCGATGAATATCTATCTAAACGAAAAACACAATAATTTATAAATATGTATAGGTATCTATCACGATAAGGCTTCAAGTATATAATCATCATGAGCGATCCATGTTTTGGATCATATAGGTTATATTAAAGAATGGGTTTTATATCATTTCATAATTTTAAAAAATATATTTTCAATGTTCATTCTACATTTTTTTTTTCTTTTAAATATGTACTTATTATTTATTGTACTGATAATTAAAACTAAAAAAATACACAATAAGATCCCAGACAAATAACTGCTGATATATTACTGAGACTGTCTAAAGGGGTAATATGAATAGAAGTTAATATAAAGTATGTTTTCAGGTTTACAAACCAAGATCCTCCGATCTTCCCATTAGAGAAGGCAAAGGACCAGTAGGAAGTCGTGGTGCTAGAATTGTGTGGACACTCAACGGAACTCATATTGTAGTCACAGGATTTGACAAGTTTGTATTCATTACTTTTTATTTATCATGTTCAATATTGTACAAGATCAGTAATGATATAAGTATGGTGTGGGGACACACAAGTAAACAAATGCCGAAGGACACTGAGAAAGATGACAGGCAAAACCTTGAGGGACCGAGTGAGAAGCACCAGAATAAGTTTAATAATGTATCTGTAAAGGTGTCTGTCAATGGAAGGTGTGATTTCTAATAGTATAAAGTACCTGTCTCGCGTTCACAGTAACTATGCATAATGTACCTCACTCGTGTAACAATTGATACAAATGCGAGTATCCTTAGAAATAAAATTGTTATAATATATGATTGTTATAATATATGTAATTTTCCATTATTATATTAATTAGATTGTTGTGTTACCAGGGTATCAGAACGTCAGATAATGATATTCTCAGCAACGGATCTGTCAGCCCCTCTCAACACTATAGGACTGGACGTATCTCCTGCCATATTCATGCCGTTCTACGATGAAGACAGCTCTACACTATTTCTTACTGGAAGGGTAATTTACTATTATATATATACTATGTACTACATGACGTATGAATATGACCTATGTGTGGCAAACAGTTAACGAAATTGTGTATTAAAAT
Source organism: Molanna angustata (assembly GCA_963576475.1). NCBI lineage: Eukaryota > Metazoa > Arthropoda > Insecta > Trichoptera > Molannidae > Molanna > Molanna angustata. The sequence continues at coordinate 478,834 of OY754988.1, forward strand.
GAGGAAGAAAAGAATCTAAGGACGTTGAAGCAATATTGTTCATTAATTATTAGATAAATATAATTTCTTAAGTTTTTTCTTGAATACTTGTTTAGATTGAATTGATGGTAATATCGTCACTCAAGTTATTTCATTGTCTAGCTGATTGTACTTGAGAGAAGAGCTTAAAGCTTGAGTGAACGGGAATGGTAAGTAAAATGATGGAGAGAATTGGAGAATTTTTTTGCATTACATTTCGGACAACTAACAGGAACAAATAATATTAATTTAACACACACGCAATATAAAGTAAATATCTGTGTATCCACTGGGAATCAAACCCATGTATACAGTAACCAGTAACCCATGTAACCAGTTTGGCGGGAAAAAAATATTTTTATTCATTTTTTATGTACAAAAAAAAATGAAAAAAAAAAATATATATCTATTTTGCTATTTCCATCACCACCCCCTCTGCATATGGGGACTGTAATCGGCTTCTTCCCAGAATGCCAAGTGAGCTACAAGAAATAAATGCACAGCATGAAGAGTAGCTCATGGAGCCCTCTTTACTAAGGCTACGGCATTCAGGTGGATGCCTCGCTTGGTGCTCAGTGCTGCGCTACAAGCTAGGTAACACATCCCGATAAACCGATGCACACATACACTTTTCACACCACGCTATGTGTGTTTCATACTAGATAAGCGTCTAGCTAAGCACTTTGGTGTGGCTGAAACCTAAGTCAGTTTATGTAATTGAATCAGTTTAAGTAACTGAGTCCAATTGTATAACTGAGTCAGATTAAGTAATTGAGTCATTTTAAGCAATTGAGTCTGTTTTAGTAACTGAGTCCGTTTGTATAACTGAGTCAGATTAAGTAATTGAGTTTATTTTAGTAACTGAGTCCGTTTGTATAACTGAGTCAGATTAAGTAATTGAGTCATTTTTAGTAATTGAGTCTGTTTTAGTAACTGAGTCAGTTTGTGTAATTGAGTCAATTTCAGTAATTGAGTCAGTTTAAGTAACTAAGTCAGTTTAAGTAACTAAGTCAGTACCTGTAACTGGGTTATAATGAAAGATTCCTAATAAATAACGTTGTATGATTTTAGTTACAGTTAGTTTAAACTTGAAATAAATAAGTAATGTAATGTTGTGTTATAGGGTGATTCTACAATATACTGCGTGGAGGTGACTTGCGAGCCCCCCCACCTCTGTCCCCTCTCCCACCACCGCTGCACCTCCCTACACCAAGGTCTAGTCATGTTGGACAAGTTACACTGCGCAGTACAGAGGGTGGAGTTTGCCAAGATGCTCAGGTTGACCAACACAACCATCGAGACGCTCAGCTTCACAGTTCCAAGGATCAAGGTATCTATACCTATAGTCTACATAATATGTACACTGGTGGGCTTATTTACAAATGGAATTTTCTTACAACCAACCAGAGTGAGTAGAGTATAAATCACATGACATGACAATAATGAAGATTACATAAGAAAAGAGTAAAAAAAAGACTTAAGATAAGAGGGTGACTGCTGCCAACGTACCTATTTTATATCTTCTATTTGAGTGTTATGTAGATATAATTAAGAGAATGACTGCTGCCAACGTACCTATTTTATATCTTCTATTTGAGTGTTATGTAGATATAATTAAGAGAATGACTGCTGCCAACGTACCTATTTTATATCTTCTATTTGAGTGTTACGTAGATATAATTAAGAGAATGACTGCTGCCAACGTACCTATTTTATATCTTCTATTTGAGTGTTACGTAGATATAATTAAGAGAATGACTGCTGCCAACGTACCTATTTTATATCTTCTATTTGAGTGTTACGTAGATATAATTAAGAGAATGACTGCTGCCAACGTACCTATTTTATATCTTCTATTTGAGTGTTACGTAGATATAATTAAGAGAATGACTGCTGCCAACGTACCTATTTTATATCTTCTATTTGAGTGTTACGTAGATATAATTAAGAGAATGACTGCTGCCAACGTACCTATTTTATATCTTCTATTTGAGTGTTACGTAGATATAATTAAGAGAATGACTGCTGCCAACGTACCTATTTTATATCTTCTATTTGAGTGTTATGTAGATATAATTAAGAGAATGACTGCTGCCAACGTACCTATTTTATATCTTCTATTTGAGTGTTACGTAGATATAATTAAGAGAATGACTGCTGCCAACGTACCTATTTTATATCTTCTATTTGAGTGTTACGTAGATATAATTAAGAGAATGACTGCTGCCAACGTACCTATTTTATATCTTCTATTTGAGTGTTACGTAGATATAATTAAGAGAATGACTGCTGCCAACGTACCTATTTTATATCTTCTATTTGAGTGTTACGTAGATATAATTAAGAGAATGACTGCTGCCAACGTACCTATTTTATATCTTCTATTTGAGTGTTACGTAGATATAATTAAGAGAATGACTGCTGCCAACGTACCTATTTTATATCTTCTATTTGAGTGTTACGTAGATATAATTAAGAGAATGACTGCTGCCAACGTACCTATTTTATATCTTCTATTTGAGTGTTATGTAGATATAATTAAGAGAATGACTGCTGCCAACGTACCTATTTTATATCTTCTATTTGAGTGTTACGTAGATATAATTAAGAGAATGACTGCTGCCAACGTACCTATTTTATATCTTCTATTTGAGTGTTACGTAGATATAATTAAGAGAATGACTGCTGCCAACGTACCTATTTTATATCTTCTATTTGAGTGTTACGTAGATATAATTAAGAGAATGACTGCTGCCAACGTACCTATTTTATATCTTCTATTTGAGTGTTACGTAGATATAATTAAGAGAATGACTGCTGCCAACGTACCTATTTTATATCTTCTATTTGAGTGTTACGTAGATATAATTAAGAGAATGACTGCTGCCAACGTACCTATTTTATATCTTCTATTTGAGTGTTACGTAGATATAATTAAGAGAATGACTGCTGCCAACGTACCTATTTTATATCTTCTATTTGAGTGTTACGTAGATATAATTAAGAGAATGACTGCTGCCAACGTACCTATTTTATATCTTCTATTTGAGTGTTACGTAGATATAATTAAGAGAATGACTGCTGCCAACGTACCTATTTTATATCTTCTATTTGAGTGTTACGTAGATATAATTAAGAGAATGACTGCTGCCAACGTACCTATTTTATATCTTCTATTTGAGTGTTACGTAGATATAATTAAGAGAATGACTGCTGCCAACGTACCTATTTTATATCTTCTATTTGAGTGTTACGTAGATATAATTAAGAGAATGACTGCTGCCAACGTACCTATTTTATATCTTCTATTTGAGTGTTACGTAGATATAATTAAGAGAATGACTGCTGCCAACGTACCTATTTTATATCTTCTATTTGAGTGTTACGTAGATATAATTAAGAGAATGACTGCTGCCAACGTACCTATTTTATATCTTCTATTTGAGTGTTACGTAGATATAATTAAGAGAATGACTGCTGCCAACGTACCTATTTTATATCTTCTATTTGAGTGTTACGTAGATATAATTAAGAGAATGACTGCTGCCAACGTACCTATTTTATATCTTCTATTTGAGTGTTACGTAGATATAATTAAGAGAATGACTGCTGCCAACGTACCTATTTTATATCTTCTATTTGAGTGTTACGTAGATATAATTAAGAGAATGACTGCTGCCAACGTACCTATTTTATATCTTCTATTTGAGTGTTACGTAGATATAATTAAGAGAATGACTGCTGCCAACGTACCTATTTTATATCTTCTATTTGAGTGTTACGTAGATATAATTAAGAGAATGACTGCTGCCAACGTACCTATTTTATATCTTCTATTTGAGTGTTACGTAGATATAATTAAGAGAATGACTGCTGCCAACGTACCTATTTTATATCTTCTATTTGAGTGTTACGTAGATATAATTAAGAGAATGACTGCTGCCAACGTACCTATTTTATATCTTCTATTTGAGTGTTACGTAGATATAATTAAGAGAATGACTGCTGCCAACGTACCTATTTTATATCTTCTATTTGAGTGTTACGTAGATATAATTAAGAGAATGACTGCTGCCAACGTACCTATTTTATATCTTCTATTTGAGTGTTACGTAGATATAATTAAGAGAATGACTGCTGCCAACGTACCTATTTTATATCTTCTATTTGAGTGTTACGTAGATATAATTAAGAGAATGACTGCTGCCAACGTACCTATTTTATATCTTCTATTTGAGTGTTACGTAGATATAATTAAGAGAATGACTGCTGCCAACGTACCTATTTTATATCTTCTATTTGAGTGTTACGTAGATATAATTAAGAGAATGACTGCTGCCAACGTACCTATTTTATATCTTCTATTTGAGTGTTACGTAGATATAATTAAGAGAATGACTGCTGCCAACGTACCTATTTTATATCTTCTATTTGAGTGTTACGTAGATATAATTAAGAGAATGACTGCTGCCAACGTACCTATTTTATATCTTCTATTTGAGTGTTACGTAGATATAATTAAGAGAATGACTGCTGCCAACGTACCTATTTTATATCTTCTATTTGAGTGTTACGTAGATATAATTAAGAGAATGACTGCTGCCAACGTACCTATTTTATATCTTCTATTTGAGTGTTACGTAGATATAATTAAGAGAATGACTGCTGCCAACGTACCTATTTTATATCTTCTATTTGAGTGTTACGTAGATATAATTAAGAGAATGACTGCTGCCAACGTACCTATTTTATATCTTCTATTTGAGTGTTACGTAGATATAATTAAGAGAATGACTGCTGCCAACGTACCTATTTTATATCTTCTATTTGAGTGTTACGTAGATATAATTAAGAGAATGACTGCTGCCAACGTACCTATTTTATATCTTCTATTTGAGTGTTACGTAGATATAATTAAGAGAATGACTGCTGCCAACGTACCTATTTTATATCTTCTATTTGAGTGTTACGTAGATATAATTAAGAGAATGACTGCTGCCAACGTACCTATTTTATATCTTCTATTTGAGTGTTACGTAGATATAATTAAGAGAATGACTGCTGCCAACGTACCTATTTTATATCTTCTATTTGAGTGTTACGTAGATATAATTAAGAGAATGACTGCTGCCAACGTACCTATTTTATATCTTCTATTTGAGTGTTACGTAGATATAATTAAGAGAATGACTGCTGCCAACGTACCTATTTTATATCTTCTATTTGAGTGTTACGTAGATATAATTAAGAGAATGACTGCTGCCAACGTACCTATTTTATATCTTCTATTTGAGTGTTACGTAGATATAATTAAGAGAATGACTGCTGCCAACGTACCTATTTTATATCTTCTATTTGAGTGTTACGTAGATATAATTAAGAGAATGACTGCTGCCAACGTACCTATTTTATATCTTCTATTTGAGTGTTACGTAGATATAATTAAGAGAATGACTGCTGCCAACGTACCTATTTTATATCTTCTATTTGAGTGTTACGTAGATATAATTAAGAGAATGACTGCTGCCAACGTACCTATTTTATATCTTCTATTTGAGTGTTACGTAGATATAATTAAGAGAATGACTGCTGCCAACGTACCTATTTTATATCTTCTATTTGAGTGTTACGTAGATATAATTAAGAGAATGACTGCTGCCAACGTACCTATTTTATATCTTCTATTTGAGTGTTACGTAGATATAATTAAGAGAATGACTGCTGCCAACGTACCTATTTTATATCTTCTATTTGAGTGTTACGTAGATATAATTAAGAGAATGACTGCTGCCAACGTACCTATTTTATATCTTCTATTTGAGTGTTACGTAGATATAATTAAGAGAATGACTGCTGCCAACGTACCTATTTTATATCTTCTATTTGAGTGTTACGTAGATATAATTAAGAGAATGACTGCTGCCAACGTACCTATTTTATATCTTCTATTTGAGTGTTACGTAGATATAATTAAGAGAATGACTGCTGCCAACGTACCTATTTTATATCTTCTATTTGAGTGTTACGTAGATATAATTAAGAGAATGACTGCTGCCAACGTACCTATTTTATATCTTCTATTTGAGTGTTACGTAGATATAATTAAGAGAATGACTGCTGCCAACGTACCTATTTTATATCTTCTATTTGAGTGTTACGTAGATATAATTAAGAGAATGACTGCTGCCAACGTACCTATTTTATATCTTCTATTTGAGTGTTACGTAGATATAATTAAGAGAATGACTGCTGCCAACGTACCTATTTTATATCTTCTATTTGAGTGTTACGTAGATATAATTAAGAGAATGACTGCTGCCAACGTACCTATTTTATATCTTCTATTTGAGTGTTATGTAGATATAATTAAGAGAATGACTGCTGCCAACGTACCTATTTTATATCTTCTATTTGAGTGTTACGTAGATATAATTAAGAGAATGACTGCTGCCAACGTACCTATTTTATATCTTCTATTTGAGTGTTACGTAGATATAATTAAGAGAATGACTGCTGCCAACGTACCTATTTTATATCTTCTATTTGAGTGTTACGTAGATATAATTAAGAGAATGACTGCTGCCAACGTACCTATTTTATATCTTCTATTTGAGTGTTACGTAGATATAATTAAGAGAATGACTGCTGCCAACGTACCTATTTTATATCTTCTATTTGAGTGTTACGTAGATATAATTAAGAGAATGACTGCTGCCAACGTACCTATTTTATATCTTCTATTTGAGTGTTACGTAGATATAATTAAGAGAATGACTGCTGCCAACGTACCTATTTTATATCTTCTATTTGAGTGTTATGTAGATATAATTAAGAGAATGACTGCTGCCAACGTACCTATTTTATATCTTCTATTTGAGTGTTACGTAGATATAATTAAGAGAATGACTGCTGCCAACGTACCTATTTTATATCTTCTATTTGAGTGTTACGTAGATATAATTAAGAGAATGACTGCTGCCAACGTACCTATTTTATATCTTCTATTTGAGTGTTACGTAGATATAATTAAGAGAATGACTGCTGCCAACGTACCTATTTTATATCTTCTATTTGAGTGTTACGTAGATATAATTAAGAGAATGACTGCTGCCAACGTACCTATTTTATATCTTCTATTTGAGTGTTACGTAGATATAATTAAGAGAATGACTGCTGCCAACGTACCTATTTTATATCTTCTATTTGAGTGTTACGTAGATATAATTAAGAGAATGACTGCTGCCAACGTACCTATTTTATATCTTCTATTTGAGTGTTACGTAGATATAATTAAGAGAATGACTGCTGCCAACGTACCTATTTTATATCTTCTATTTGAGTGTTACGTAGATATAATTAAGAGAATGACTGCTGCCAACGTACCTATTTTATATCTTCTATTTGAGTGTTACGTAGATATAATTAAGAGAATGACTGCTGCCAACGTACCTATTTTATATCTTCTATTTGAGTGTTACGTAGATATAATTAAGAGAATGACTGCTGCCAACGTACCTATTTTATATCTTCTATTTGAGTGTTACGTAGATATAATTAAGAGAATGACTGCTGCCAACGTACCTATTTTATATCTTCTATTTGAGTGTTACGTAGATATAATTAAGAGAATGACTGCTGCCAACGTACCTATTTTATATCTTCTATTTGAGTGTTACGTAGATATAATTAAGAGAATGACTGCTGCCAACGTACCTATTTTATATCTTCTATTTGAGTGTTACGTAGATATAATTAAGAGAATGACTGCTGCCAACGTACCTATTTTTTCAATTTGAATTTGCATCATTACTACAAAACGAATCATTGTGAAAAAAATAACCTAGTTATTTTGGATATTAATATAGAAAAATATACCTTAACTTTTTAATTATGTTCTGTATATATTCTTGTAGGAAAATAATAAGCATACCCCGATTTTTGACATTTAAAAATATAATGACATAATATGGTTGAATCTAGCTTGACCTCTGCACATTCTCTATTTACTGATGTACTTTTTGTTTATTTTCAGAGTGATTTATTCCAAGACGATCTGTTCCCCCCGACTCGTGTCTGCTGGGAGCCAAGTATGACATCAGGTGAATGGTTCAAGGGAGCCAACAAACCTTCCAAGAGGATATCACTCAAACCAGAAGGAATGGACAGCCGTTAGTTGGAATATTTCATAACTACAGAGTAGAGTCTTATTGCTAGTATTCATCTGCTCAATCAACTGGCTCATTTGCTATGAAAATATTTAATTTAATATTAGTGTTAAGTACTGTTTCAATTTTCATTCTGAACCATTCCGAAAATATTCAAATATTGATAGCAAAATCAAATTTTGGTGGCACAGTCACACTGTGTGTAGCAAGAAATTTAGCTTATCTCATGTCTACAGATAATAGTGTATGTATTAGAACGAATGGCTCGAGCAAGTCGACAAATATGTCTATCTGGGAAGCATGTTTCAACGGAATGACGGACGGAGTTATGGCAGGAAACAGAGTGAATGGAGCATTTAAAACAGTTATGAATGATCGCAACATGCCAAAGTTGCCATTCATAATGCTATCTTAGTGCCAACATTGACGTATGCAAGTGAAACCTGGACATGGCAGAAATCACTAAGAAGAATCTGTAATAGAACGATGTAAGACAGGGTCAGAAATAAGGACATAAGGAAAGAATGTAAGATGTCATTAATAGAATGAAAGTGAACACATTGAGATGGTTTGGCCATTTGGGGAGAATGAATGAGGAACGCCTGACGAAGAAAATATACATTGCGGACAGAAATGGAATGAGAGGTCGGGGCCAATGAAAACAAACACCGTGTTGTGCCGTGTTGAGTCAATTTAAACACGTTTGCGATGAAGAATAACAAGGAAAACGTTATAAGTATTAAATTTTTCTGTCAATCTCAAATATGTGTCGGATCTTATGTGAAAGATCCACCATTTTGAAATACTTGGTATGACGTATTAGTCAAGCGTTTAACAACCTCTCGTCCCGTCCTAACTTGACGTCTACTAAATGAAGGTATAATAAAGATGGTCACAGTTTATATATATAGTGTCATGCTCTATTACCAGTACTTTAGATAGTTTACGTTTATAAGTAAGACGTTTAGTAATTTAAATATTTATTCTTACTATATTAATTTTTTGCTTGGTGAGGGATTTATCATGGTTATTTTTGCAAAACTTGTTACAGTGTCTGACACATCAAGTCCTGCCGGTGGTCAGCCTCCAGCATCTGTGGGAGGTGAACCAACCAAGAGCAAGCAACAACAACCTTCCAGTGGTAATCAGCCGTACAACAGATTGGGATGGAATGCAGACTTAGCTGGGACCACCAAGGCCAAACAGGACGAGGTAAATATTATAACATTATCTTCCATCACCATCATGCCATGTACCTCTTCTCACATTCACTTGTCTTTATGTGCTGTTAATTGGTTATTTGGATGACATTGAAGAATTGTTGAATACCAAATTTATATTGTGGCATATCCTTTAATGTGGGATAACCAGTGACAGGTGTGCAAGAGTGCATCACCTTATAAAATGAAGTAAGAATCTCCACACACCAGTCTCGTTTCACCTGAAATGGCACAACACTCGGAATGTGTGGTGAACCCCATTGCTGAACTGTTTGGGATGTTATTGTTACCTGTTGTATTTTCGATTACTAATCTCTTACGGGACACATGAAAAACAATGATAATAGAAAATATTGGAAGCACTATTCTAAGCCGGTGTCTCGTAGCATAATAAAATTGCAACAATTATAAAATATTATTTTTTTGTTATTTCACAAATCTTATTTATTTACAAGATATATGGCATAAGATATATATGAAGTGATAACCAAGGCTGCACAGAGGCATGGTATTGAAAACACAAATTTGCAAAGCGCAAATTTGTGTTTTTCACTTTGATAGTATATGAGAAAATCATTTCCCCTCTTCTGAAACATTTCAAGATAATTTTATTTATTTTTATTCATACATGTATATAATTGACAAATAATATTCGTAACTGCAATGCCCCACTAGGTAAAAAGCCTGTGCCGGGGCTAAAGCATTTTGAAATAATGATACTTTTAACAGTGAATGACAACTAACAAAACATACACAAAAAATTAGCATTCCAAATTAGAGATAACAAATAACAAAATTATAAATAACATTACAAAATAAATACATACAAAAGTACAAATAAGAGAAAAAAAAAACAATAATCAACGAATTCCCAACATATTAAACAAAATAAAAACTAAAATTAAAATAGATACTATTCTGAAATAGTAATAAATAAATATTTGGACATGTTTGTTACAGATTCAGCGATCCCTGGCCTCTCGAGTGGAAGTGAACCTAAAGTTGGAGCAAGACAATATGGAGGGCGTGGACGAGGTTGAATGGGATCAATAATGTTCAACTGACACCAACACCAACCACAGACACACAACATACATACACAGATGACCAAACTTACTTACCTACCTTACCTATTATTATATCTCATTATCATTCTTAACACTTTCTATTTATATGTTATTATTAGGTACACCAAATTATCTTTTTACATTTTTTTTTCGCCCTTCGTGGATCATTCGGTTAGATATCTGACTCTTGAACCAAAGGTTCCGTGCTTGGTTCTCAATGGAGACACAGCTTTTAACTGTATTTTCAGCAGGGTTTTTAAAAATCCGATATTTATGAGAGATATTAAAATATCCGTTATTTGATTTATATTCAATATATACCAATGGTAAGAATAAAAAGCAATTTTCATATGGTAAGATAAAATTAAAGAATATGAGCTTGATTATTATAAAAAAAGTAATATGAAATGCAGTATTTTTTTGAGATTCCTACGAAAATGAATATTATTTTCTGTAGGAGAACAAGGGAATCCCCAATTTTTATAATTAAAGGTAAATCCCCCAATTTCTGATAAGATTGTCATTTGGGGAAAATAATCTCAAATATAGTTTTTTGTTGTCAGTAAATTTCAAGTTCAAAAGACACTCAAATCAAATGATATATCATATCATGATGTAATATCACAATTTATTAGTTTTTCATCTTTTAATATGCCTAATGTGACTTTCATTCATTCTGGTTTTATCGATATTTATCGGTTTGAATCTTTGCTATTTCTGTTTCGAAACCTTTACTTTAGCTTTTTATCTTGTACAGGTGTACAGTCGAAAGTGTTAAGATTTTTGATTTATCTTTAATAGTGATTTATTTGTATTATAAAAAACTGAATTCATTAAATGACTTGCTCAAAATCAAAAACTCTTCGTTTTGGTCCAAATATGAAATTGCCAAAAATAAAATGTCTAGTAAACAAATTGATTGAACAGTTTTTTTGATATAACACCAAAAATTTACACAGTTGTCGTATATACAACACGGAAGGTGCGTGCGTGAGTGCGTACGTACATGCGTATTTAAGTATATAAAAATGTATTTATTAAATAAAATGTGCTTTATTGTATGTATTTTAAACAAGTAATCCTACGATCGTAGCCATCTCTATTAAGGAGTATTTTTAAGTTTACCAAACATAAAAATAAAAATAGATTTTTTTCAATTTTAAGTAAATAGTGTAAACTTTTTATATACCTAATGCTATATACCTACCTATAATGTATTGATTGGTTCCTCTACACTAACCAACAAACAAACACTCCTTTTTATAAATAAATTTATATTTTACACATTTTCATATAAAACATAATATTATACCTAAGTTAAGTAAGTAGGTACTTTCATATTATATTATGGATGAAAAAAAACTAATATCGTATTTTATGGTTGATCGTAATGTATCATTATCTATTTAAAAAAAAAAAAAAAACAGTCTCTTGGCCTTTTATTGATTACACTGGTCTGCAAAATAATTTTTTTTCCAGCCCAGATACTATTTTTGCTGATTCTTGTGTAAACTGCCTTCATGAATCAGAATATAACCTCTGATTCCTCCATTACGAAGAAATTTTTATTCCCTGTTCTAAGATATTCCTACTGCTGAAGTCGAAATGCGAAAAGTTGAGATTCAAAAAAGGTTAGTGATAGTGAAAAAGAGGTCTTATTCAGATAAAGGATGTTATTTTACACAAGAATCAGCAGGAATGGTGTTAGGGTGTTAGTCTGATTTTCATGCAGACCAGTGTATCATGGTATCAGTCGACTGAAAGAATGACAAAACCCGCTAAAAACTTCATTTTGTGATTTTATGAAAAATCTTCCAATGTTTCGGTGTATATTTCTAAAATCCTCATAATTTATTTGTTAAAACTGGAGAATATCATTTGGTTCTCTCAAATAATTGGCGAGAAAGTTAGCTTTAATCTCGGAATGCAAAAATAAAATATTGTAAAATCAAAATTTAAAAAAATCTTAGTGGGTGTACAAATCTTTTATCTATATTTTTTTGTAATGAAATAAATTTATCCTAATACGATCTTTAACTGAAAAAATCTTTCATTACAATAGGTATACTGTAATAAATCTATAGAATACTCTCTTGTGTGAATTACTTTGAAACATGATGAGATTAAAAATTATATTTGTTTTCGACCAAAAAATACGAAATTATTTTTTTTACAACATGAAGTATTCAATACATATAACATTTTATAATGCCTGTTAGCTCAAGAGAAGTTAAGTGTAGGAACAAACAATATATCTTTAGAACTTACTCTATGATAAGTTTCTTCTATTGCATCATTTACTTATTTGTATTAATATTACTTCCAAATTTCCAAATTAACATGACATGTATGTGATATCTATTGCCAAAATCAATTAGGATTTTGTGTAGTTTTTTTACAAACTACTAACTCTAATGATGCTTTTTTTGTAAAACTATTTTAAATTTTAAAATTTGTATTTTAAAACACATCGGATTGTATAGACACAAATCAATAATAAATAGTTTAATATTAGAAAATTAAAACATTTTCTAGATCAAAACCAATTACATAGCAATATTATTTTTTACTTAATGTACCAGGGCACATTACTAAACATATTTACAATTAAATATTATTGATTTCTGCTATTATTATTGATATATGTCTGGACAATTTAAGATATTTACAGCTGGTTCTGTAAGAATTGACAAATAATATCCTTGAAATGTGTTTCATATAACTATGGCGTCACATTCTAAAACTCTACTAAAAACAACATTGAAATTGAATGAAATCTATGTTAGCTACAGGACTGTCTCGGGCAGATTGAAGGGCTTTGGTGATTCAAGGTTCTGTAGTGAATTTGGCAAGGTCCCTCCTTCGGGTCGGCGAGTGACCCTCCATGATTCTAATCATGGCGGGGTTATCAGGGGCCCTGAAGGATGAGTTGTGAAAAGATTGATGACAATGTACACATTGGTTCTTCTTAGCAATGCATGGTATTTACAACATTTTCCGCTAACACCATATCTTTAAAGCATCAATCTCCTCTCTGACTTTCTTATAGTCCTTGTCTCTATACTCTAGATCTGGTTTTCCTTGACCCCGTAATTTTCACACTTTTACTTAAATTTTTTAGCCTATAGGTAAGCTAAAACATATGGACGTCTGTACAGTTTTCATTTATTTACATAATAATTATGATAAAAAGGCACGATCTGTTTCAAAAAATTGTAGAAAATAAACAAAAATTACTAATGAGAATTGTGGTGCTGTTTATTTTTACTAATAATTTCAAATTAGGAGAAAACGATAATAGCTTTATTCTTAGATCCGGTTCTACTTCCAATCGGTTTCGGTACTTATTTTTAAGGCTAGACTAAATTTGAGAAACCTGCTTCTCACTTATAGGTCGTTACAAAAGGAGTTAAAACTTTTATTGCTTTTTCTGCTAGGCATCCCTGTCCGGATTAAATGATATTTAATCGTATTCTAGTGTTTCTTGAAGAAAACATCCAGGATTCGCGAGTTCTTATCCGACCTGGCATTTCACTTACCGTGACCCGGTACTGTTTGGTAAACCCTGCCGTAGATGAAGATAAAGAAAATTAGAATCTTGATTAACTCTATTTTAGTTTTTTTGATGATGCTGCTGTATTACCATATCTAATTCACTCTTAGCTGTAATTTTTATGGAGCTGGCTGTTTATCAACAACTAGATTCTGAATTGTTTCTGATGAGTTTTCAATCGACATTGATATATTTCAGTAAGTTCAGTATGTTTGACTGACTCTTGTAGGAAATTGTAAAAATTTAATCATAAAATTAAGTATAAAATAATATGTACCGTGTCAAGCTTTGATTTTTTTCATTATATTTTTTGTGATATTTTTGTTTTGTGAAACTGTAATGCATTTTTTAAAAATATTTATACATATTTATATATAGTATTAGTCATTCCAGATAATTTTCATATTATTATTATTATTATATTAACGATTCTTATATCATATCCGAGACAATATATTTTATATTATTGTGAAATTAATCATGTAATGTATGTTTGTTAGATTAAAATGTAAAAAAAATTATCAGCACAATTTTTGTTTCAACTGCTAAGTGTAAAGGGAAATGTTTTTTTTTAGATTTATTCAGTTGAATAGTTTGTGAAGCTTAGCGTACACAGAGACGCAGTGGGCGGATCGGAATTTTTTTCTCCTAGCAACAACGTCCTTATTGCTGACCATCTGCTGATAAGCGTGCTTATGTGGACGCTAACCCAAGATACACACAGTGAGTCCCACTTAAGATGTTCTTCTCTTTGATTGTAAATTGCGATGAAATAATATTATTTTTGTGACGACCGTAAAATCATATTTGAAGTTCATATTTTGAACTCTTCCATTCCATTTACTTAATTCAAATAGATTGGAAGAAAATAGACTTGTCGATTGTTGCAGCAAATGAAAACAAATATTGAGACATTTTTCTCTCCTTTACATTTTCTACAGACATCTTTGGGGACCCTCTGTGTTTTCAATATAAATTTATTCTCATTAAATTGTTAGATTTATAATTATTTAAATCATGATTTATTCCACTGAAATTAATGATATTTGTGTGTGTTATTGATTTCTAGTCCAGAATTATTATAATCGACATTATTATTAATATTATGGCTATTTTTTATAGTGAATAAGTTTATTAGGTTTAATTAGCTATAGGTTATTTTTATTCTATTGCACTTTTATTAATGAATATCTTAATATTATTATTTGACAATCTGTCATTTGTATAATGTATAGACTTATAAGTGCTGCGTGATTTGAATAATTTTAATGTATTTAAGACGGCGTTTTAACATATTTTTTTTTACAAAAAAATAGATTTGTCAAAAGTGGAGGAAATTATTAGTCAAAAGATTTCGATATCGTTTCAAAGACACCAAGTATTTTTAATAATGCCAATAAATAACAAAAATATAATTGGATAGATTTTTACAGATGATATATTTTGCCAAATTGTATTTTTTAGTTTTATGGATACTCATTTGTTTAAGAAATTGACATTTAAAAATTAAGTTTTGTATTTTTTTTATGCAAAAATAATATTTTGTTTTTTTTTTATTTGAATATTTTATACAATTCAAATATTGTGCAATATTTGATTACAATAATATGATGCTTTTTATTATAATTTTATGCAATTTTTTATCTCCAAATGAAATGCTTTTCATTGTCTGTGTTATATTTATTTAAGCCTAGTTTTTGTATCGATATTATTATCTACAATTTACATAAAAAAGTAAATAGCTGGTCTGACACTATGTGGTATATCAAGTTTTGTGGAATATGATCTGAAATATGACACAAACATGATTACACCATTGGTTGATTCCTAGTCAATTGTAGTCAACGTTTCATGGAATTCACATCTCTTTTGTCTATGCATAACAGGAAATAGTCTATTGCATATCATAATATCATAGGTTTTCATATAATACACTAGATGTCGTAGTTAGCAAATTTTGTATGAATCAAATGTGAGTCATTTTTCAGGGGGGATTTTTGACGTTTTGGTTCCAGACCAAATCGTTTTTCTATAGAAAATAACGACTAATGTGAATTGTTTTCGGATTTATTTGTCCAAAAAACATTTTAATTATTAATAATTTAGAGAACATTTGTCTAGGATGTGTTGAAATGTAAGGAAAACTAAAATATGTTGCCAACTAAAACGTCAAACGCGCGATATTCCATGACTCACTTTTTGCACAGAGTACTACATCTAGGTACATTAATATAAAATCTATGCATAATAGTTTCATTCCAAGTGCTGTAGAATGAAAACATTGTAAGTCTCTGAATTAGTTATTTTCTTAAAATTACAATATCTGAATACATAACCTAAAAATAACATTATTTTATCAATCAAATACCCACTCTCTTTTATATGTTTATTTATAGATGTCTTATTAGAAAAAAATAAAATTATATGATACCAGTTAAGGACAGGTCAGACCAGTTTAAATATGTTCCATATATTTTTTCATTCCACACTAAATCAATTAGACATGTATCATTCCTAAATTCCATTATTTTTTCGAGTTCATTCAAAGACATATTTATTTAAAAAAAATATATTTGAAGAAAGATAAGGTCAAACTCTTTTTTTTATTCCACATTGTATTCCGTATTATTCCAGAATTTTTAAATTTTTACATCGACAATTTATACGTGAAATTTCGTTAGTTTTAAGTAGGTTTCGTTGTTTTTATTTTTATTCAGCTTACAGAAAAAATCATGATTGACATTCCTAAATTTCAGAAGTATTTAGTAAAACTGTCACTTTGGGTCGTATCTAGTCTAATGTCATAAATAAAAGCATATAAAATGCTGCCGTAATGAAAAAATTATAATTATTTTTCTATAACATTCATAGTGTTCTTCAAGTATAGACCCATGTGGCTTGTGGTGTTTGTTTCTATTACAAGTACATATACACTCATGTGGCAAGTATTCAATTTTTCAAATGATGGTAGCAGCGTAGATAGAGTTTAGAAACTGTACAAATAATATGATGTTTTTTTGTATAAGTACATTTATGACTTAAAAATAGAATCAATTTGTGAGCTCAAGGTGAAAGTTTTATATGTGTATAAAGTGAAAAATGAACGTAAATCAGCCAATAAGGTTGCAAGGCCTGTAAGTGTATAGTTTTTTCTGTTTTTAATAAATTGTCTTAAATCGTTTAAATTTTATACCATGTTCAATTCCTACCAGAGTGGATATTCATAAAAAAATATATTTAGCATACAATTTTTGCTTTCTGTGGTTAAACACTAGTTGGAAGGAATTACCGATTGGAAATAAAATTGCCACTAGCATAGGGTGCACAGACGTGTTTACGTTAAACTGTATTGTCGTCTGTGTTTCTTTTGCAACATAATCAACTTATACATACATAACATAGCTTAGTTGGTTAGGTATCTGACTGCTGAGCCAAAGGTCCTGGGTTTGATTCCCGGTGGAGACACAGTTTTTAATTGTGTTTTCAGTCTGGATCTGTGAGACGATTAATATAGTTAGTCTCCTGAATGTGGCAACTTGTTATTGGGTGTGTGTTAAATTAATATTTGACATAGTACCTGTTAGTTGCCCGAGAAGTAATATAAAATAAAATAAAAAACATCATGCCATGTCCCTCACGGGGTAGGCAGAGAGAAATGAATGCCACTTTTTTCTATCATGACACACTTCCGTCATCTCATCAATATTCATGTATCGTTTGATACATGTTTGTTTTTCGAGAAAGCTATTCCTGTAAAGCTGAGGTCCAATTATCCCTCACCTCTTCGGTGGTCTTCCGAGGAGGCTGTTGTTCACGCTTCTTACATTTCCTACTTCCAGAATATCATTTACATGGCCGTGCCGTCGTTTTCTTAGACGACACCGACCTCTTGTTCCGTTCCTGTCCGCTTGGTATATTTTCTTTGTCAGGTGTTCCTCGTTAATTCATCAAGTGGCCAAACCATCTCAAATGTGTTCACTTTCATTTTATTGATAACATCTCTCTTCATTTATGTTATGAATTGAAATTTTAGTCTGGATCAGTATCGACCTAAAGTGTCTTAATAGTTTCTTTACCTAGTGCCATATCTGTGATGGATCATAATTTATTTATTTATTTAATTAAATAACTTTAATTTAATTGTATTTTTTTAAAATCAATATGTTGTGGTGCGACTGGACTGTATTACTATGAATATTGCATCATTTGTAACAATATTGTCCAAGGTCTACTCGCTAATGA
This sequence comes from Molanna angustata, assembly GCA_963576475.1. Classification (NCBI taxonomy): domain Eukaryota; kingdom Metazoa; phylum Arthropoda; class Insecta; order Trichoptera; family Molannidae; genus Molanna; species Molanna angustata. Next base: position 497,099 of record OY754988.1, read on the forward strand.
TTTATTTTACCAAAAGTGAAAATATTGTAATAATGTAAAGATCCATACTGAATGTCTTGTGATGTAGGCAAAGAAAACTGAAACCACACATTTCTATCTTTCATTTGGTCATTATATTCAACATTTTTTGTGTTTATCACAAGATTTGAATAGTAATTGGAGTTCATAATAACATAAAATATTTTCAATATGATGTTTGTAGTATTTTATAAAATACTGTGGTATTTTGTAAAATCTATTGCGTGGCACCAAATCATAAAATCTGCTACCCAAAATTCATAATTTTAAATCTGACATTTGATAGTGGTATTTTGAAGTTTTTTGAATATCTTTATATGGCAGTATTTGATTAAATCTGTCAGTATTGTGACAAATGTACATATCATGTGACAGTATTTTCTAAAATCTTCATGTGGCAGTATTATGTCAAATATTTTATTTGGCAATATTATGTAAAATCTGTCTGTTTTAGTAACATGTAATATCTATCATGTGACAAAAAGGAATTTTCTAATTTTTCATTTGATATCAATATTATGTAAATTCTTTTTGATGTGGTAGTATTTTGTGAAATCTCCGATTTGAATTGTATATGTACAATAAATATGTTTGTGAGGAAGCAAGACTTGTATTTTGAGTTGTTTTGATGTAAATCTTTGATGTACCAATAACTGATATACATATATTGTCGTATCTGATGGCCGAATGCACAGTCGCTCACTTAAGTTAGGAGATCACGTGGCTTCCTAACTGGAGGATGCTACCAAGTTCACGTATGAGACACATTGCATTGCAGAGACATATCTAAATACTTAGCATCGGCGTAAACTAACATTTGCGAATTGTCAAAAAGTAAGGTTGATAGCGAGGAACCTTACAAGTGGTTTAATACTAAAATACGAGATGTTTTTGGTGGATGATGATTTTTATCGGCTTCGTTGAATATGTATTTGGTAAAATCAATTAGTATTCAGCGATCCATACAAGATGCCGAAAATTCGCTGGAATTTCATAAAAATCGTGACATTGAGCTGTCAGTGTGAGCTTGGTTACATATATTTAAGGTGGGTCGATGGCAGAGCGGTTAGCGCGCTGGCCTAGTAATCCAGTGGTCGCGAGTTCGAATCCTGCCACGACCGATTTCGTTCACCTATAGCACAAGCATTTATTTGCTTATTTTAGGGAACGTAGAAAGATGTATATGTACTTGTTTAACAAGAACATATTCATTTTTTAAATAAAAAAAAAATTGTGTTGTTATGACAAAAAAACATTTTAAACGTCAATTTAAGCCCATAGAAAGTTATCTATCTATTTTCATCATACACAATAATGTGAAATTCTACGCCATCGACCTTAAGTTTGGCGTAGTGTTTAGTTAGTGATGTCTCTGCAACACAATTGCTAACTTAGAATACTAAATACTCCAGTGAGGTTAGGAGTTGGTATTTAGGTACCTAGGACTGTGCATTTGGGTCAAAGTGTAGGGTAAGCTCAACCCAGATCTTTACACAAACAGTCAAAATAAAAAAATTTGTAGTTGGGTTTACCCAAATGAATGTCCCTTTGTTCGCCCCTGGTTGTATGTATCTCAGACTGGTTATATTTTGCTCAATAATAAAACAATCCAATTTTGTGATCTCTCTTTTATATGTACCTAATTTAATCATTTTAAAATTTTGTCAAAACATATAACTCGTAGCCATCTGTGGCAATATTTATGATGTCTTTTAGCCAATACTCAAAGAAGATAAAAAAAAGTGGTTGAATTAATTTTTTCATAAAAAGAAATATCTGTTTTCTTTAACGGTAAATAAATTTCTATCTTCTGTACTATGTTTATTGCTTTCAATTATTTCATATATTCCACATTGAGATGAAATAGCTTTGTATAATAAATGTTTTTAACAAATTTTTGCCATTTTTTTCGTATATTTTACAATTATTTGTACATACTATCACACCATGATCCCCGGAGATAGTTGTAGGCCACATTTTTTTATCAAGACCTTTTTTGGTGCAATCCTTTGGTCGGCCATTTCTTCTAATTTCATAAGTATGGAGTTGGACAAATTTTTATATCTAATTATTGAGTATCAATAATTGAGTTTATATTATGTATAAGTACAGGAGTTTTTTTCTCTTTTATAAACAATATTATTTCTGATATTGTGTAACATTTTAGAGTATTTACACCTTTTATAGTGAATCAATAATATTTGTACCTACTTTCAATAATATTCTATATTGTAATTTTATATAAAAATTTCATATTCCAAGAGATTTGTGATGAAGAAATGTTTTCTTTATAAAAATAATAAAAACATTCAACTCGTAATGAAATATTTGGCATACTTTATATTATAAAGAAGAAAAAATTAGTCAATCTCTTCTTAGTGTGTACTTAAAAATTGCCATGTAATGATTATTCAATTGTATTTACATACCATCGTGGTTATTTATCTGTTATTAGGAGTAATCTCAGGGTTTAATTTATTCTTAAAAATGTTCAGATTGTCAACAAGCGACCTTACTCTCTACTGCAAATCTAATCCCAATTTAATTTTTTGTAATGTTCAATAATGCTGTAGGTAGGTATGTTTGAATTGTAATAGTTTATAATATGAATGTTCGCAGGCGACAGGTAGGTATTAAACTGGGATCAGATTTGAGTGTACTGAAATTAATATCACAAAATAATTTTGGGTTTTTGATTTAAATTCCATTGAATTCACTATTATAAATGTGAATCCATAGTGAGGTACATTCTGTATTTGATATAGATATTTTTAATGATAATTTTTTAACAAATTCAACGTAAAAATCAAAACAATGACATACTATCCAAGCAATCATGTTTAAGAGAATATGCAGATAAAGTTAGAGTATTCGTTACATCGGCAATTGAAACCATAGACACGAAAGATGTATTTTCTATGTAACATATTGATATACATAATATTTGTACGTAGCGACATGACGTTTTTTACTTTTATAGCATAACTTGTATTTGGTGTCGCTTGTTAATGGCTTTGATTTATATAAAACATGTGTTTGATTTTATTAAAACTTGGAATATTTGGACATAATAAAAGGCACTGCCAACTAATAACACTCATTGGAGTAACAAAATAGTTTTTTATTTTTTGTATTTAATATTCCTTTACATGTTTAGTTTCTTCAATTAACACCAGGTAATTATTTTCTTTATACAGCTGTTGTATAATATATGATTTATACACTCTGAAAAGGTATGAAGAAGATCAATGTGTATTTTGTAAATTATTTAAAAGATCAAAGTAAAATGCAAAAGATGAATTGATCAAGATTGGATCTCAGATGATTCTACTGTTTTATATTTGGTTAATCATTACAAAATACTGGACATCATTTGGTTGATCATCACAAAATACTAGACATCATTTGGTTGATCATCACGAAATACTAGACATCATTTGGTTGATCAATACAAAATACTGGGCATCATTTGGTTAATTATTACAAAATACTGGACATCATTTGGTTGATCATTACAAAATACTGGACATTATTTGTTTGATCGATACAAAATACTTGGCATCATTTGGTTGATCATTACAAAATACTGGACATCATTTGTTTGATCGATACAAAATACTGGGCATCATTTGGTTGATCATTACAAAATACTGGAAATCATTTGGTTGATTAATACAAAATACTAGACATCATTTGGTTGATCATTATAAAATACTGGACATCATTTATTACAAAATACTAGGCATAATTTGGTTGATCAATACAAAATACTGGACAACATTTGGTTGATCAATACAAAATACTGGACATCATTTGGTTGATCAATACAAAATACTGGACATCATTTGGTTGATCAATACAAAATACTGGACATCACTTGGTTGATCAATACAAAATACTGGACATCATTTGTTCGATCATTACGAAATACTGGACATCACTTGGTCGATCATTACAAAATACTGGACATCATTTGGTCGATCATTACAAAATACTGTACATAATTTGGTTGATCATCACATAATACTGGACATCATTTGGTTGATCATTACAAAATACTAGACGTCATTTGGTTGATCATTACAAAATACTGGACATCATTTGATTGATCATTTGATTAATATTGGACATCATTTGTTTAATCATCAAATATTGGACATAATGATTAAAATCAACCGCTTCCATTGTATGATATTTTTATTCAATATTAAGTGACTGATATCAATTAAATAAATATGTGGCAGACCACATCTCGAAATTTCTTTCGAGCGCGCGCCTAGCGACGGCAAGTACATTTGTTTATCGCTAGGCCGAGTTCATCGCCCGCAACGTCAAACAAGTGACAATACTCCTCAACTGGGTATGACACTTCAAATAAATAAGTCTAGAAAATTCGAGGACATTGAACTTGCTACCCCCAGCGCAGCACTATTTAAGGGAGTCTACACTTGTACACTTCGTCACTTCATTTCCGTATTTCCGTCACTTCGATTCGTCACATCACGCCGACGTTCTCGACCACGCCGTCTCGCCGACACTTCGTCTCTCGACCACCGGTCATCTCTCGACCTCGCGAGCACGATGGTACTTCACCATGCGAAGATTCGGACACTTCGAACACACCCGCTAACTCGCTCGTTATACCTACTCATCGTGAGAAAAGTTCCTTTGTAAGTTATTTCATCAATTGTAAATTTACCTTTAAGCAAACTATTAATTGTGATCAATATACTCATTGTTACTTTTGACCATTCTTTCTTCTTCTCTCTCAACCACTGCCCTTGTGTTCTTATTTCAAATCATATCCACTTGGGATATAGTAAACTCTCTTTACTGGTAACCCCTCTGGTTACCACTTATTTTTAATAGTAACCACTCTGGTTACTACCTACTTTCGATTGGTAACCCCTTTGGTTACCAATCAGCTTTATTGGTGACCCTGAAAACGTGAATATGAACACAATCGTTACCAAACAGCTTAACAGCTAAGCTACACAGCTACTGGTATTTACAAAACATCGGTATTTATCTAGTACCGGCCCGTGGCCGAAAAACGATAAATATGCATTCACAACAGTGGTATTTTTCATAACAATAACATTAAACAACACTTACCGATTTTCCTCAGATCACTCCTTTTCTTTTCCTAGCTTAGAAAAAGAACGAATTGGTTTTTGAATCTCTCACGATGGGTACACTACACTACACCCGTGAAACAATCGCGCTTAATTCTATGCAATCGTGTTTAAAAATCACCCGCGCTTCTCGGTTTTTAGTTATTCTTTGTCATATATGTTGCATTCAAATAACACATGCATAGTACACATTCATTTTATTCTGAGATTGTAAACAAAGGTATATATTGGTACCCACTTTATAATTTCACATAAACAAACACTGTTTTCTTTTTCAAAAATTTTCTGTACGGCACTGCTTTAAGTAAAAAAATACTCCGACAATCGCGATATACATAAGCAAAACCGCACTTCCGAATTTAGTTATATTTATTTATTTATTTAAGATTTGGTACACGGTTAACATACAATATACATAAACATAATATCAATTATAATAATAAATCAACCGTACACACAAAAATCCCACAAATTCACAAATTCTTTTCACATAATTCACGGAACTAAAAATATTTTTCACATACTTCGCGACAAAAAAAATTCTCACGCACAACAATAATACTGAAGTGACAAAATTTAATAATTATATATTTTACATACAGATTTACGCGTGATACAGAACATTTAATTGAACTTGATATATTAATTTCATTGTTAAAACAAATATCGATCGAAAGTTTTCGGTTTTAAACGATAAAAATTCAATTTTGTTATTTTTAATATGTAAACAACGCGAACATAGCTCGTGACTAATCTATCTAAATTTCAACTAGCGGTAGAAAAATTAAGTTTTAAGTAAACACCATCTACCGAGCGACAATCTAAGTTTTGCTAACAAGTTATTTACGTACGTTATTTAAATTCATTGCAATCAGAAATATGTTTTTATATCAAAGGAGCTCGCAAATAATTAATTAAATTATCACTATTTAATATATCAAATAGGTACTAATTTCGTGAAATACTTAACTTACCTATTTCATACTTTGTAATTTTGCTTTAAATACCTATTACACTTGGAAACTTGTAAAGAATTTTTGTACTTAGACACATTTCAATATTTAACTATTACAAATAGAATATTTTAAACATTTTTTGGACTTTGTGGAAATTCATATTATTTTTTTTTTGTTGCATTGTATACCTAATTAGATACTTAAATTTATTTTCACTTCTAAAATATATTGTAATCAACTTAATTATTATTGACAAATACTTATCATTGTACATATTATATTTTTGCAACATGCAACCAACAATATTTTATTTATTCGCTTGCTACAATTGTAAATGTTTATATTATGAAAATTTAAAATTTACAACTGTCAACTGCTGTTACTATGTACAACTATAGAAGCAAGATGATCAACGTTATCATCATCATCAGCATCAAACCAAGATGGAAAGCGACATTATCAACATCGATAAATCAAGATGGCAAACATTGTCAACGGCACCAAATCAAGATGAACAACATTGGCAACGGCACCAAATCAAAATGGACAACTTCAGCAACAAATGGTTTTCATCAGCAACCAAGAGCAACACCGACACGCTACAACTCGCTATACTGGCACGTATTCCCAAAGACATCAGACTCACTTGATGCGCGGCAAAGAATGCACAAGCACTCGCTATACTGGCACGTATTCCCAAAGACATCAGACTCACTTGATGCGCAGCAAAGAATGCACACACAGTCCCCACTGGAGAACTACATACTCCAAAGCTGTCTAACGCAATAGACACGCCGCAACTTCAACGCTGGAGAACTACTCCAGAGCTGTCGGACACCCAAATATGAACGCACGCACACATCTCGAGCACACAAAAACTCACCTCGTCTCATCGCTACGCACGTCTTTGAACGAGGAATGATTTTGTTGGGACGCTGTCCCATCCTTCGTGTTATGCTTATGACTCGCACTCAGTCTCGCATACCCAAGGAGCTGCTCAACCACGACAACACGACGTCTAAACGACACGGTCAACACGACGCTGTCAACACGTCACTGTCAACACACGCTGTCAACACGACGACAGTCAACGAAAACTTCGAAAACGCCAACGCAAGCCAACTGCACAGTTCTGCAAATTCGACAAGAATGTTTATATGCCAATTACACTGCACAGCTTATCGGACTCCACGGACTACACTGACTCCACGGACTCCACAGCTTTGTGTACTAACAAGCCTCACCGACACACTGCAATTGTCAACGGGCTGAACGGGAACACTGTTTCCAAAGCAATCACATCTTGATCCGTCGCAATCATCATCAGCAACTAGGCAACAGTCCAACTAACACAAGTCTAACCATCTCTCCAAAATTGTAATGACCACAAAAATCTTCAGCAACGACTGCCTCAGCTCAGCCATACCATGACGTTCTACCAAGGTATCGTGCCATCTTCGATACCACTTGGAGGGGAGGAATGTGGCAGACCACATCTCGAAATTTCTTTCGAGCGCGCGCCTAGCGACGGCAAGTACATTTGTTTATCGCTAGGCCGAGTTCATCGCCCGCAACGTCAAACAAGTGACAATACTCCTCAACTGGGTATGACACTTCAAATAAATAAGTCTAGAAAATTCGAGGACATTGAACTTGCTACCCCCAGCGCAGCACTATTTAAGGGAGTCTACACTTGTACACTTCGTCACTTCATTTCCGTATTTCCGTCACTTCGATTCGTCACATCACGCCGACGTTCTCGACCACGCCGTCTCGCCGACACTTCGTCTCTCGACCACCGGTCATCTCTCGACCTCGCGAGCACGATGGTACTTCACCATGCGAAGATTCGGACACTTCGAACACACCCGCTAACTCGCTCGTTATACCTACTCATCGTGAGAAAAGTTCCTTTGTAAGTTATTTCATCAATTGTAAATTTACCTTTAAGCAAACTATTAATTGTGATCAATATACTCATTGTTACTTTTGACCATTCTTTCTTCTTCTCTCTCAACCACTGCCCTTGTGTTCTTATTTCAAATCATATCCACTTGGGATATAGTAAACTCTCTTTACTGGTAACCCCTCTGGTTACCACTTATATTTATTAGTAACCACTCTGGTTATTAACTACTTTCGATTGGTAACCCCTTTGGTTACCAATCAGCTTTAAATATAAAGGAAATGACAAACATACTATAAAATAAAAACAAAAATAATCCTATTTATTTTATTGACCTCAGTGAATTTTGTATGTCCTGTTGTCTGTACTCAATGTACTGGGTTATTTTCAATTTATATGTACAATGTAATGAATTTATGTTAATTTATACATAACATATTATGTTTAATGTACTGAATGAATGTTAATTTCATGAGAGAGAGTTAGAGTTAAGTGACAATTAAGTAAGATTGTTATGGCAGTAAGGAAAGGAAATCCTTTTAATGTGTCAACTTGTAGTGGTTTTTAACACTCATGGCAATCGCATTTTCGGTATCTCATTTTTAAACATTTATTTTATTTTAATGCACCATTTCATAAATCCAAACCTAACAGTGACATTAAATTAATAGAAATTTTGCTACAATACTTTATTTGTTTGACCATTAGGTTTAAGAGATAGCATACTACGTATTCGAGATGATTATATCAAACTGAATTATTATTATGCACTTTCATGTAACACGTCTTGGTTTCACTTGCTCGCACTAGGATTGAATTCGGAATAGCAATTTGCAATTTATTTTCATTTTATAAATTTTATCAAACAGTTTACTAACATGCAAACTATCACTATGTATAGAGGACCCAATTCCATCCGTTCCTGTCTTGACATACATTCATTGCTTCTTCTTCCATACATGTCATATTCTCATGCACACTCCTATTCTGATGTTATATTCCCATGTGTTGGTATGTAATTCATTCAGACGATTGTAACACCTTTTCAACGTTCAAATTCTGCCTCTTCTAGTATTTATAAAATTTGCTTTAATCTCTTAAATGGCCCAACAGTTTAAAGGTACTTAAATTTTCTTTCCACTCTTTTCTTTTTTGATACAAAAGAGAAAGTCAATCGTGGTTTCTCTGGATTCATGAATCCAGGCCCACGGGCACAGGCGACCAGAGTACCAGCCAGAACAGGCGAGCCACATGGACTTGCGACCATGTATGTGGGATTAAGGGGCCCCTTTATGACTCAAGTCACGTTCACCACTCACTCACCAATCTCCGACTGATACTACACTCCCCTGCGCAACCAAATCTACTACTATTGGATAATTTGCGTATTCTTTAGTTTTAATCTGGTTTTAATACTTAATTAGTTTTAACTCCACTGAAGAAAAGAATGGTAGTTCTTGAAACTATATTAGTGTACAAAAATTAAAGACTACAAAAATTACAATAACAAAGTTCTTATATTATTTAAATTATTTTTTTAACGAATTTCCACAACGTCACCTCTGAATATTTTTTTACATTCATTATGTTTGTTTCAAATCCTTAATTCACATCTTCTACTTGTGATAGGTTTTTACAAAACTGTTTTTCTCAACATTCATATCATATTTCTATATTCATTATCTTAATATAAATCGTTTTAGCATTTTGATTTCAAATGCATTTAAAATACAGTGGTACCTTGACATACGAGTTTAATTGGTTCCGCAACCTTGCTCGTATCTTGAAATACTCGTATCTCAAAGCAAATTTCCCCATACAAAACAATTGAACTACCATTAATCCGTTCCAACCCCCAAAATGTCACCCCAGTTATTTTTGTTACGTGGTTTTGAATAATAAAAACGTATTTATAAATGACAAATATTTACTGTACAAAAACAAAAAAGAGAAATAAATTAGATATCCTCTCTGGTCTTTGCCTTTTTCGCAAGTGTCATTAAAAAGATCAGATGCACGACCTGTTGCAACTTTTTCTGGGTGTTTCTTTTCCATGAACTGTGAAACTCTCTCCCACATTCCTAAGATCTCCTTTATCTCACTTGTAGAAATAACTTCCTCCTCCTCCTCTGACTCCTCGAAACCAATTTCTTGCATAACCTCCGTATGCTGCTGTGACTGTAACTCTTGTATCTACCGGCCGACCTGCTAAACTGAACTCGTATCTTGAATTTCGCTCGTAACTCAAAGCAAAAAATCACTCGCTCGCCGGCTCGTATCTCGAAAAACTCGTATGTTGAGGCACTCGTATGTCGAGGTACCACTGTATTCTATTTACATCCATCTTCTGTCATATGGTCATATCCATTAGTCTATTATAAGCATGTACATAATATCATTAATTATTAACTGCCGTGGTCGTTATTTTGTTTGATAGGTTGTAATTCTGTATCTTGAAACTCCAGTATCTTGGTCGGGAGGAATCTTCTTATTGGTGGTGATATGAGGTCTGGGTTGATTGTCTTGAGGTCCGTTCCACCAGTAAAGTGACTGACTACGAGGGCCACTACCAGATTGACTATTGTACCAAACGTTGTGTAGTACATGAAGGATAATTTGTAAAGGAAAAATACTCCATCGTCTTCGGGAAGAGAAGCAGAACTAGAATAAAAATCATTATATCAATTTTTACTTTTCATATTCAAATAATATTCATAGAGTATATAATTAACATACATATACATTTAACCCAGATAATCCTATCGTACGATTTTTCGAACACTTGCAGTGTCACACGTTAAATTGACAATACTCTTAGTTTATTTTTTTTATCGGTGATGTTGCTAGTGTATTTCTAATGCTAAGACAATACTTTCTCACTTACAACAGTTTGCAACAGGTTGTCGCTGTTAATTTCCGTGTTTTTGGAGTTTGTTTTATTGATACTTATTTTGCAAAGATGTCGATACCACCTTCAGTTCATAAAAGGTAAATAATTTTTAAAATGTTACAATTATAAACTTCATTTTTGTAATGTATATATGAAAATGATTAATTAATATTACTATATGATTAAAATTAACTTCGCTTACAGATTAGGGTAGTTACAACTTCTGAAACAATAGTGTATGTTTAAACGTACAATAGGATAATACACAGTACAAACAGTGGTGTATACAGTACAAACAGTGGCATATACAGTACAAACGTGAAATGTGTCAAATGTTGGATATATATTTATTTTGTATTATGATTTCGTTTATAATTAATATTTTTTTCATAAATAATATTTTTCAACCTAGGTATATTTTTTTTATTTTTACATCATCATTAACTGTTGATGAAATATTGACACTCTTAGAAGAGGATGACGAAGAAATTGAGAAAGAAAGATGTGTCGATATATTAATGCTTCCTCCAGGAAATGCATGTGATTATAATGCTGATGAACATTCAGGGGATGAAGAACAAATGTCTCCATATCAGTTACCGGGATCTCAGTTAAGAGCTCCAGCAGAAATGGTGATTCGTCAAAATTCTGATGAAATAGAAGATGTTATTGGAACAACTAGTGACGATGTTCAAGAGCCACGTTCATTACATGTAAGAAAGAATGAGTCATATATATGGAGAAATAGAGAATTTCAACCTGGGACAATGGAATATTGGCCACCACTTACATTAGTTCACAACGAACAAAGTCCAGCAGAACTTTCTTTGACAACAATTTGATGGAAATGTTACTAAATTTTACTAATAAATATGCATTTCAAAAAAATAAAGAAGCCAATATCACCAAAGAGGAACTCAAATCGTTTTTTAGAATTCTTCTTCTGAGTGGCTATGTGACATTACCTAGAAGACGCCTTTATTGGGAAAATACACCTGATACATAAAATGATCTCATAGCAGCAGCTCCTACTGAAGAGATTTACCGCCCATTAGGTCTTGGCCCCTGTGTAGTACTAGCCTACACAGATATAATACAAAATATAGCGAAATACCCGTATCATATATTTTGTGATAATTATTTTACCACAATTCCACTCGTTGAGGAGCTGACAGCAAGAGGCATCAGAGTAACCGGGACAATAGGATGTCGAAATGTCCATTAAAATCAATTAAAGTTATGAAGAATGAATCACGTGGTGCATCTGATCAAAAGGTTACTCTCGGTAAATCCATATCAGTAACTCGTTGGCACGACAATAATGTTGTCACAGTCGCATCAAATGCTGTAGCAAGTGACCCATTCCACATGGTTTCAAGATATTCCCAAGCGCATAAAAAGAAAATAACTGTGAAACAACCATATGCAGTTTATGTTTATATAAAGGAATGGGGGGAGTAGACAGACGTGACCAAAATATAGGTTTATACAGAAGATTGGTATACGTGGAAAGAAATGGTATTATTGTCTAATAACTTTCCTGCTTGATGTTTCGATACAAAATGCTTGGCAACTCCATCGATACCAAGGTGGAAAATTGGATCAATTAACATTTAGAAGACGGGTAGTTTTACAAATTCTACAAAGTGCAAATCCAAGAAAAAGGGCGAGACCATCAGTCTTGGAAAATCATGATTCACGATACGATCGAATGGATCATTTTGCTGTCAAGCAGAATAAAGCAACACGATGTAGAGTATGTCACAAAACATTGTTCTATGTACAAGTGTAGAAAATGTGATGTGGCATTACACGTTGATTGTTTTATTAACTATCATGAAAAAGAAGAATAATTTTTATTTTACTGTTTTCTGTTTTTCGCTATAATTCTTTTGTACCTACATATAAGAATAATTTTGTAATATTTTGTAATCTGGTTGGTTGGAGAAGAAGAAATTGCCTAATGGCAATAAGTCCGCCAGTGTCCAATATATTTGTTTATTTTATATCTAAAAAAAAAACTTAACGAGACGCTCAACTTTTTCATGATGAATACTGTAATAGGTGGTTTATGTTCCTATTGTTCGAATAATCGTACACTTTTCTTTTTGCAATAAAATCAAAAAAAAAAAACATTTTTGTTTTTCTTCTTCTAGGACCTTATTTTTTTATCACAAATTACCATATATTCGAAAATCAATAATTTTCGAACAAAAAAAAGTTTCAGGATTATCTGGGTTAAGGGTTAGGCAGAGAGTGACCACTGGAATACTAACCCAGCGCCACCACACATCTAAATACCTTTCTTACCTTAGTGTCAAGTTGATTGGATGTGAGTCTATAGTGACGTTGCAAGTATTTGGTACACCGGGATACACGGCTTTGTTTGGTACATTCACTTCATTTAGTCCCGATCCAATGGCAATCCATGTCAGGAATATCATACTACTGCAGGCACCTGCTATGGCCCCTTTAGAGTTACAAGATGGAGTCAACATTCCTAAGATAAAGAAGGAGAGACACGGAGCAGCCGTTATACTGTCCACAGAGTATAAAACCTGAAATGTCATATAACTCTTACATATTTTAATCAATTATTAACCTTATACATTTTTCAAATAATAAATTATGGTTAGATCTACCCAATCATCATGAAAAAAATAAGTCAAAATAACCAGAACATAACTTATGGTATAATAGAAAATAAAAGGTTTCTTTGGTGAAATCTTCAAAATAAAAGGTTTGTTATGTCTCCTACAAAAGTGAGTTCCACTGACTCACTCTGTTTCTTTATAAATCAATTCAATTATACTTTTAAAATAACTATATAATTGCTTCTCGGGCAACTAAGAGGTACTATGTTAAATATTAATTTAACATGCACCCAATAACAAGTTGCCACATTCTGGAGACTTACCATATTAATCATCTCACAAATCCAGACTGAAAACACAATTAAAAACTGTGTCTACACCGGTAATCAAACCCGGAACCTTTGGCTCAGGTGTCAGGTATCTAAACAACTGAGCCACAAAGGTCGACTCCTCTATCTCTCCACTGTAATTTACTGTAAAATACTCTCCACTTTCTCCATTTATTTCTCTTCCTTATCCTCATTACTAAGTATGATGGCTGTGGTATCAGTCAGTCATTCGTTTGTAGACTCACGTAGAGCACCAGTCAGTGAAGACTACAATGCAGACTCAACAAGATCACTTCATATAGATCTCTATGCTGCCCATCACAAGTTTTTCGAGGGAATCTGATTCTCTCCTAGTGATGAATACCTATGTCATGATTTGAGTACAATTTTTTTCTCAAATCTGAACATCATTACTGAACTATGTAAGATGAAACTTTGCCTGTTGCATTACTGAACTATGTGAGATGAAACTTTGCCTGTTGTATTACTGAACTATGTTAGATGTAACTTTGCCTGTTGTATTACTGAACTATATTTGGGATAAATTGATACTTATTAAAAAAAATGTAGAAAAAATAGGCTTATCATAAATACATTCAGTGATATATTTACAAAGTGTAAGTAGGTTCATGGACTATATAGTGGAAAATACTTTATGACATGTAGACTTACTGCCAAAACTGTTCCCATTTTCTCTAATACGGGTACAGAAGCAACTGCATATGCTCCCATGATGACTACAATTGTTTTCATACAGAAACTGCCCCATTGTTCCGTGCTGTCATCTTTCTTTATGTAATCTTCGTATATTGAACCGGCCAATGTATTTAGAACAGCTGCAAGAGAACTGAAATTTATATATTTTAATTACAAGAAATTGTGCTTGTATGAAATCCATTCTAACTAGCTGTCACATATACCGGTATGAGGTTCATTATTACACAGTTTTTACAGACCCCAGAAGACCAGTTTTACAGACCTTATAGTCTGCTCATTCTCGATTGTCTGTCTACTTCATCAAGGAGAAGTGTTGTGTAACAGGAGAAGTATCAGTTTCATAGGGCAAACTTGCTGCTGGGTAGAAAAACTACTTGTAATTGTGCTTTTATTTAGATGTTTATGTTTGCAACAACTGATTCATTACATCTTCATGGTTACATCAAACATATTAAAAATGTGCTGAATTGTTCAGTTATTAAAAGTTTATCTTTTATCCTCATTTGATTACTGTGTTTTTCCATATATCAGCAATGAAACTGTATTCTTGGGCACATATTATGACAGTAATCATTACAGTAAGCTATTCAAAATTTGTTTGAGATTATGAGAAAATTGTTGGTAAATAGATAAGTGATGACAGAGTGGTTAGTACACTAGGTTTGTAATTGGGTGGTTGCGAGTTTGAATCCTGCCACAATTAATTTTATTCACTTATTACACAAGTATTTATGCTTATTTTAGGGAATGTACATATGAGGATGTATAATATATACTTATTACAAGGACATATTCATTCTTTTAAATAAAAAAGAAAAAGTAATACTATTAGTGTATGTATTTACCTGAGTCCTCCACTTAATACTCCAGCAACAAAGAGTCCTGGAAATGCTGGAATATAGCCAATCTTATCCAATACATAAAATGGGAATATTTGATCAGCTTCTTCTACTATCTGAAATATTGTTCAATAATTTATATATTTATTTTATTTCATAAGATAAATCTCATATTTCATACACTAATGAAAAAAAGAAAAAAAAGCCCGAGTGTAAGCTCTTATTGGGGGTAATTTTATTAAATATTAAGTAGGTAATTGTATTATATATTGTAACAACTGTATTATGTATCACTTTTATTCTTTATCAAATAAATAAATAAAAAAAAAATATACAAGAGTATCAGGGGGGCGGCCGCCCCCCCTGCCCCCCCTTGGCGACGCCCTTGAATATATATAACAATGTATTCAACCTCACAAGGACAATTGTGTATCGAGGTTAAATAAAATCACATCATGTGTGAGAGATAAAGCCAGTTGGGTATATTTTATATGTGTTACATTTTTAAACTACAGAATGATAGAATCAATGAGTGACAAGGGTCATTATGAAACTTATTCTTTTTGATTTATTATTTTTAAATTATAGATAGGTGACAATGTGCAGGACAAAAGAACTAAAGGATGAGGAGAGCTGACCCCAACAGTCTGCGTAGATCGGAGTCGGAGTCAGTCGGAGTGAGTTGGGATATAGCCAAGGAGAAGAAGAAATTGAAGGTATTTTTAAAATATTATAAAAGTTTTATATACTTTTCGTTCTAAGGGATCACATCCAAAATAAACAGCATAGGCCAATACTCCAGCGTAGACACTCATTAATAATATTCCCGATAATCCAATCCAAAAGACAAATATGACTCTGCAATATATAATTAAGTAGGAATCATCAAGTCAAACTTAAAACATATATGTGAATTTTATACTCATTTGGGTAGGTATATTGACAAAGACAATAACCTAGATATCGAAGTTCTGTTACTGAATTCAATTACTTGCATTGAGATAACATTTAACACCCTAATTTTAATACATAACATGACTGCAAACACTGCATTTGATGGTTAAAAGTAATTAGGTAAGCTACATAATTCATTTAAATGCTGTTCATTGTTCTTTTATAAAGCAACAATTCCTATGGTGGATTTAAGGAGAATCATTCTTAAAACTTAATTTAACATGAATATAATATATTTGCCTACATTAAACACTTAAATATATTTCAATTTTAAATTTATATAATATATTCTATCTGTGATTATTTTTTTTTCTTCTTTATTAATATGTTTACCTCAGTTGCAGGATGAAACTTTATCTGTTACAGAAACATTATTATGATGTAATATTTTTCATCATAATATAATAATGGAGACTTCTAATTGGCTGTTTGATTATTATATTAGATGTAACACTGTAATGTATAGCTGTTCCAAATCTTCCAAAAATTTATAAATAAATAATAAAAAAGATATATTGAAAAGTGTGACAGATAAATAAGTAAAATATGACTTACATGTTTGCGTCACGAATTGATGCAACAGATTTGAACCTTTGTATACCATCTTGTTGAGCCACCAATGCTACCAATGTATCAACAATGGCTCCAATACTCACAGTCCAAAATGTGTTGCGAACAAATGGATTCAAATTCATACTGAAAATTAATATTAAAAATCAACATTTTAAGCATAAAATAAATAACACTATGTAGGTACCTAAATGTACACATTCAGGTTTTTAAAGTTTATTTTTAAGAACATCTTGTGATTTGTAATCATTATGATTGTTTTAAACAAAAACTTGGTAATGGACAGGGCCAGGCACTAAATTTGCAGGAGGCCAAGAGAGAGAAATGGAGGCACAGATTAATATCCGTATTTAGAGTCAAATATTAAACAAAGCAAATTGAGGAGGCCTCAGAACTTAAAGATATCTTGAAGGAATGTGTCGCCATTAAGTAACTCTCAAATAAAGTCTACACCTCAAGGAAAGCAAAGAAATTTTACATCATACAAAGATGGTATGTTAATCCGATACTTTTGACAACTGATAGAATATTATAGGTACCCAATCAAAAACAACACGATAACCACACTCGTCTGCTGATATCAGAGACGTTATGACATTCATTAGCCACTCAGGCTGGTTCAGGGTGGATAAGTAAGGGGGAGGACAGTCCCTTTGTGGTATCACAAAGGGACAATTGGCCTAAGTGTGTTCTCCTTAAGAATATTGCCACCTGCAAAAAAAACTTCACTCATCCTCTAGTAGGTATTCAACATCTTTTGTCTCTGCTCTCCTTTTGTTTTACTATTTGACATTTGAAGGAATGTACGCATTTTCAAAGTATCAGAATGCACATGCTCAGAACATATATATTTATCTCTGCATAACAAAATGTCAAGGAATGCATTTTGTTGAAATTCTTGAGGATTCCTCAAAGTATGTGACATTACATTCACTCTGAATAACGAAATCGCCTTCAAGGTACCTTGAAGGCCTGAGGTTTCTTTAAGATTTGTCTATCTATAGAGGTAGGTATAAGAGGGAAAAAATCTTAGCAGTTCAGCAAGACATCATGTGGAATTTTCAAAATCTTGTGTAGAAAAAAGTCAAGCTATGATAGTTGTAATGTAACTTACTCTAAAACATCCAGTACTCCACCTTGGTTTGCAACATTGTATACATGCGTAAACCCACCGGCATCTAAAGTTCCTATGATGACTATAGCCAGTGTCACTATGACCATTATCACAGTCTGGAAGAAGTCACTCCACACAAAAGCTTTCAAGCCACCCTGAAATAATGTCATGGAATCTTAGAAAGCAGACAAAAGTTATTATTAGATATTGAAATGTGGTCAAGGGGCTACCTACATAAGTATCTCAGTTAGGTATCTGGTCCCTGCCCCCCATGTCTAAATAAATGTCTAGGTAAATGACAACATTTCTAAATAAATGACAGCATGTCTAAATAAATGATAACTAAATGTATGAAAGTGACAGTTTTCTGTTACGGGACATCTGTCATTTCCATACATTAAGTTATCTTTTCTTGAGCTAAATGACACGTTGTCTAGGGGGGCTGGTTCGATTACCAGTGGAGACACAGTTTATAATTATGTTTTCAGTCTGGATTACCAGTGGAGACACAGTTTATAATTATGTTTTCAGTCTGGATCTGTGAGACGATTAATATCATAAGTCTTCAGAATATTGTAACTTATTATTGGATGCGTGTTAAATTAATATTTGAGGTATTTAGGACCTGTTGGTTAACCAAGAAGCAATACAAAGTTGAATAAAAAACTCAGTATGATCACGGTATTAGTGCATGTTGTATATTATTAAAACAAGTGTTCAGGTAGACTGTTGATTTGTTGATCGTAATAGAACAATTATATATCAGCTATAGAAATGATTGAATGTATTCGTGGAGCTCTCATGGCGCACATTATCTTATTGAGCCGAGTTGTCTACTTCATCTGTGGCCATAGATATCACAGTGCAATTTGGAGTTCTGATATCTTCAGCAAATTATTAACGACTTCAGATGAGGTTGTTTAGGAGTAATTTTAAAGGGTCATGTAAGTACACCCTTGGGATGATCTTGTACCGTAAAATGGAAAAATTTTCAGTGTTTTTATACACTCAAAACAATGCAAATTTCCTCATGTTGGTTCACAGACAAGACATAGCAATATTATTTGATACACAAAGCGTGACTTTTTCTTCTTCATAGTCACAATCGTAGGATTGGTTTGCACCAAAGCGTTCCGTCTCTGTTATATTGAGCTATCAATATAACGTATTTGAATATTTTCCGAATGAAAATTGAAACAGTACCTACTCAACACTAATATAATAAAGTACATGTTGTTAACAAAGGGATTTAAATTTTGAAACAAATACTTTTACTGTTTTATAAATGTGTTATATATCCGATGTATATTTTAACCATTGAATGTGTTTAGGATACCTCCGTTCCACCTCACTTTGAGTATTTATCCCTTGGTCTAAAGTCGTAGCTTATGTCATCTCTGAATCTATATGTTACTTACCCTGTGTTTTGGTCCTTTTATAAAATTATTGTATGATGGTGTCGGTAGAAATTTACATAGGTACAAATTGATAGTGTCATTTGTTTACAATTTGTGTGATCATAATAATATATTGTGTATGTATAATCAGGAAAACCAAGTTTAACATTGTCGGCCTTGATAGATTTAAAAGAAGTTCATGGCTTAGAATGGTAATATAAAATGGTAGGTACCTACTTACCTTGAATATAGTTTTATCTCTAAATAGTGCAATGTAGGGAGGAGACATAACATTTGTTTACATAACTTATATTGATTTGTATTTAAAAAACATGTCAGTTGGCTTAAATACATAAATAAATAAATAATATAATTATATATATTATAATGTACTTATATACTTACAACTGCTGTATAGAATATACATATTACAGAAACAGCAACGGATATGTAGTACAAATTTATTCCAGTTACTGAAAATTAATAAAAAGACACATATAATATTTTATACAAAGACTATTAAAACTATGTATTTATATTTTATACTAATCTGGAGGGCAAGTCAGGTCAAACGGCTAAATCGAAACCCTCATGATAACCAATATCATGGATATAATTATTATCTTATGGAGTTCTAAATGCTATAATGAATTTCATATGAGCTGGTAGGTAAGCCATTTGGTTTCTGTGCGAGCGTCCTGGGTTCGATCCTTAGCAGAGGAGAAAGAAATTTATTTGAATTAATTTCTCAAACTAATTTTGCTTTTCTGGACTGGAAACACTGGTTAGTTGGAAGAAATTGCCATAAATTGCCATATTGGTGCAAAGAAGTGTTTATTAATATTTTTTTTATTTAAAACCTTAAGATATTATACAACTCCATAAAATAATTATATCCATATGGGTAATCTTGAAGGTTTTGATTCTGCTGTTTGACGGGACTTACCCCCAGGAATAGTGGAGAGTTATGATTCTAGAAATTTTAATGTTTTTTACTCTCCACACTATGGAATAGTGGAGAGTCATGATTTCACAATTTTTAAGAGTATTTTTTTTATATCAATTTCTCAACGGGTATCATGTAGAGAGTGCACACTCTGAGTTTCGTCGTGATGTGTTTATATGTATGGTGTACGGTGTATGGCGTACGGAATTTTTTTTTTGTGTCCTCTCTGCAGCCCAAACTATAAGTCCGATCAACTTCATTTTTACATCATATGTGTAAAGTGCGCATAGACCTAGAGCTGATCCATAGACAACTTTTAATTTATTCTCTATGTTTTCATCATTTACAATGTTCTTTTTTTTTGTGTCCTCTCTACAGCCAAACTATAAGTCCGATCGACTTCATATTAACATAATAATGTTTGAAATTTTGATACAATAAAAATACACTCAAGGATTGTCAAAATTTAAAGAAAAAATATCAATGTGAAATAAATTTCATTTTTGTATGCAAAATGTATATAACAGAAGTAAAATAGCTTCTGTATGGGAAAATTGAGTGATCAACTTCATATTGATATTGTATGTGTCTCTATAGACAAGTATATTTTTTACTCTCCATGTTACGGACGGCAGTGGTTAGCCGAACGCAGCACTTTATTTTATTTAAGGCGGTGGCTCGCCTCTTCACCGTGGATCGCCTCGTCGTCTCCACGTAGCTCCAGCAGCTCGCTACACAGTATACGACTCGTATACTATGTAGAAGAGATATTCGGGATGAATGCTTCCGTCGGTGGTTGATTCCAGTTCAAAATGGTAGTCCAGGTTCAGGCAGGGTCGTCGAGTGTTCCGTATTCCAAGCAGGTTCAGGCAGCGTCGAGTCAAGAGATAAATTATAAACGCAGGTAGTGGTATGAAAGAACATATATTTTGCACAATGTGCCGTATATTTATATATTGCCGCCGGTCAATGAGCGGCCGGCGGTACAACGATTTTCGGGCGCGGCGAGGCATGCTAGTCGGTCTGCGCGGGGGTGTGCAGTCGTGTACCGCGGCGGGTATCCGCCGGCGGCCGAACGACTTTCACCATTTCCCGGCTAGGCCCTACACATGTATCCTCGCCGCTACCCGGTTACATTACAATATAATACAATATAATCAGTGTCAGGCACATAGGCTTTATTTTTCTGCGATACATTTCATAACTTAAACCTAATCCAATCTCGTCCGTTACATCCTCCCCCCGTGTCGCTCCGCGGCACTAGTCTCTTAGCGGGCGGTGATTGGAAGGACTGCTACTTTGACGGCTGGCTTGAGGTATGTACCGGTGGCTGTCTGTACGCGGACGGTGCGTACTTGTCCATCTGCTGCGGTGATCGCCTCGATCACCCGGCCTCGCGGCCAGTGATTGCGTGGCTGGGAAGCGTCGACCACAATGACTATGTCGCCGGTCTTGATGGGTTCAACCGGTTCCCTCCATTTTCTTCTCTGGGCTAACGTAGGTAGGTACTCTCGTACCCACCGCCGCCAGAACATGTCGGCTATCTGCTGCGCCAGCCTCCATTGTTTACGAAGGCACACTTCCTCCTGTGCTGACGTGTAGATTGACAGGTTCGGCCTTCGTCCGGCCGATCCCAGCAAGAAGTGATTAGGCGTTAGGGGCTCCTCATCTCTTGGGTCGGCCGATACGTGTGTTAGGGGTCGATTATTGATGGTGTATTCCGCTTCCGCGATCGCTGTTAATAGCGTTTCTTCACGCGGTGCTCGCTCCTTCAAAGCGGCTGTTAGTGCGATCTTCACAGACCTCACTAAACGCTCCCAGGCGCCTCCAGTGTGCGGCGCCGAAGGCGTATTGAAACGCCACTCTATGCGGCGGTTTGCCAACTCAGCGGCCATCCGCTTGTCTGATTGCATATCTGCGAAGGCGTCCCGAATTTCATTGTCGGCGCCTTTGAAGTTGGTTCCGTTGTCGGTGTAGAAAACTTTCGGTTGACCGCGTCTCGCAGTCATTCGTCTGATTGCCATTATCGTGGCGTCGGTGCTGAGCGATGAGGTGACTTCTATGTGAATGGCTCGAGTCACCATACACGTGAACAGAGCGCCGTAGCGCTTTTCTCTGCGCCGCCCGACGGCGACCATCATCGGCCCAAATACGTCGAGGCCGCAGTGGGTGAAGGGCCTCTCGTGGTGGGCAAGCCGTCCCGGCGGTAGTTGGCTCATCATTGGTGGTGACGGTCTCGCTCGCGCTTGTCGGCAGCGTAAGCATTCGTGTAGCACCTTTCGCACCGTCGTTCTCATACGGATGATCATGAACGAGGCTCTCAGGTCGGCCATCGTTCTTTCGACTCCTGCGTGTTGGGCGCGTTCATGATGCTGCCTTATTAAGAGTCGAGTATATGGGTGTGTCCCGTCCAGGATGATCGGCGCTTGTACGCCGCGCGCTATCTCACTGAGCGCGTTGAGTCGCGTGCCCATTCGCAGTATTCCTTCTTCGTCGACGTAGGGCTTCAGCATATTCATGGAACTTTGGCATACGTGGCGATCTGTACAGATGGATAAAGTCCTATATAACAAATAGATCACAAGCAGTAGCCGCCAAAGGTTTCCAATCGTGTTTTGTTCCAATTCCCTCCGGAGTACCGCAGGGTTCTCACCTGGGTCCCTTGCTTTTCCTGATCTACATTAACGACATAACACAATGCATAGCTACCTCTGAAATAATTCTTTTTGCCGACGACAGTAAATTATATAAACAAATCTCATCTACACATGACTGCTCACTGCTACAACAGGATTTAAATAACCTTTTTCGCTACTGTGAAAAAAATCAATTATATATAAATATAAATAAATGTTTCTCAATGAGTTTCAGTAGAAGCAGAAATGTAATTAAATTTCACTACACTATTAATAATAATATTTTGTCGCAAAAACTCGAAGCGAGAGACCTAGGCGTTATCCTTGATAACAAACTATCATTTATTCCTCATATTGATTCTGTCGTAAATAAAAGCTACAGAAACTTGGGTTTCATACAAAGAATAACCAAATCCTTCAAAGAAACAACCTCGCTAGTTCTCCTATTTAATGCCTTCGTTAGAAGTCATTTGGAGTTTGCATCAACCGTATGGAGCCCTAGTTACAATATTCACATCGATAGAATTGAGAGGATTCAGAGAAGGTTTGTTAAAACGCTTAATTTTAGAAAAAAAATTTACCGCCATGATTATGACCAATCTTTAAAATTACATGGGTTTATATCACTTGAAAAAAGAAGAAAGATATCCGATGTCTATCTGCTTTATAAAATACTTAATAACCTTGTAGACAGCTCTTACCTACTCCAAAAAATTTCTTTCAACTGCCCCATGAAAACAACACGCCAAAATCACCTTTTCTATACACCATACTGCAGAACAAATTACGCACAGAATAATTATGTCAACAGATGCTTAAATTATTACAATAGTCTTGACCCCCAACCTGATATATTTAACTCCACACAGACATCGATGAAACGCCAATTACGCGCAGTTATTGGTAATATTACTGGTTAAAAATCAAACCTACTTTCCTTAAACATTCATCCCTTCCTTATCAACGCTTTCCTATATCCATTATCCTTCCCTTTCCCCCACATACACTCACCATCTTACAATGACTACCCAACATTAATAATGTATAATAATTTAAATATGTGAAACTTTATAATTGGCTATTTATTTTGTATTCTCATTTGAAATTAAGTATTATAAATGTATAGCTGTTAAGTTTCCAAACAAATGAAAAATAAATAAAATAAATAAATATTCAATCGGCTGCTGGCCTTTATCGGCTCCCCCCGTCGTAACGGGCCCACGTCTTCGAAAAGGTTATCGTCTTGACATTGCGCAACCCATCTTCGTTCTGCTTGTGCAATCTCGGCTGATGTGAGTTCGGGCCCGCCAGGCCCCCTCTGCCGGCATCGTTCGGTGAATCTCACTGCCCAGGCCGTTGTTCTGATTAGGCGAATCCACGATGAGAATCTCGCTATGTCGGGAAGGCTCTTGTCGCGACCGCGCAGCTGTGACGTCACCAAGACGGTCTGCGGCCGCACCTCCATCTCGACTTCGTTGTGTCGTACGTGGGTCCTCCTTTCTACGGGCCATTGAGTGGGTGGTTTCTTCAGGAACCCGGGGCCTCCGAACCACATGCCATCAGGTCGGAGGTCGGGCATCTCTTGGCATCTGGTGCCAAGGTCGGCAGGGTTGAGTGCGGTCGGCACCCACCGCCAGCTTTTGATGTCTGTCAGCTCGTCTATTTCGCCCAGTCTATTGGCGACAAATGTTGAGTATGACCGCGGGTCGGTCCTCAGCCATTGCAACACTGTCGTTGAGTCGGTCCAGTGCACCGTCTCCTCGATCGGCTTCTCGCACTCCCTCCTCACGGTGGCGGCTAGTCTGGCCGCTATGAGAGCCCCTTGTAGCTCGAGGCGCGGTATCGATAGCGGCCGTAGCGGTGTCACTTTGCATTTGCTCGTGAGGAAGGTTACTCGAGTGTCGGTTGGCGTACCTTCTACCATATAGGCGACGGCGCAATACGCCGTTTCGGATGCGTCGCTGAAGACGTGTAGGATCCTCCGTGCGTTGGGATACCATCGGCAACACCTGGGAATCACGCAATGGGCGGTGCTCAGCGCTGCTCGCAGGGCCTGCCACTCGTACAGGTGTTCCGGCCATAGAGTATCGTCCCAGTCTATGCTAGACCTCCATATTCTTTGTAGGAGGGCCTTGGCTCGCACGGTGAGGCATGAGGCAATGCCGAGCGGATCAAATATTTTCATGGTCTCCGCCAGGACTTTCCTCTTTGTCGGGTGTTCGTCGCAATCCCCCAGTAGATGATCGAACGTACATGATATTTCGTCTCGTTTCGGGTCCCAGCGGACTCCGAGGATGCGCTCTGTGGACTCGCCGCAAGTGATGATATCTACGGCGGCCGGCGCTCTCTTGTGTCTAGGTATGTCTCCTAGGACGGATTCGCAGTTTGACGCCCAGTTGGCGAGTTCGAATCCGCCGCTTTTGAGGAGGGCGCTTACGCTCTTTGCCAAGGTTTCGGCTTCGCCTGGCGTGTCGGCTGCGTCCAGATAATCGTCCATGTAAAATTTCTTCCGGATCGCCATTGCAGCTTTCGGGTGCGTCGCCTGGTACATTTCGGCGATCTGTTCGCGAACATATTGCGCGCTGCTCGGCGAACATTTCGCCCCGAACATCATGGATGTCAGGACGAAGGTGCTGGGCTGTTTTCCGGGGGTGTCTCTCCACAGGAATAGCTGAGCCGCCTGGTCTTCCCTCTTGATTTTAATTCGCAGAAACATCTCCTTGATGTCTGCGGCGACGGCGATCTTTCCTTCGCGAAAACGTAGAACATTGCCGAGCAGCGATGATAAGAGGTCCGGTCCAGCGAGCAGGGTGTCGTTCAGTGACGTTCCTTTGTACTTGCTGGCGGCGTCGAAGACAATGCGCAGCTTCCCGGGTTTCTTCGGGTTGATGACCGCGAAGTGAGGCAGATACCATTTCCGATTTGCCGTGACAGCTTCATCGGCAGCCAATGGGCGTGCATACCCCTTGGCGAGAAGGTCTTTCATTTTCTCGCGGTATGCGTTCGCCATTTTATCATCGGCTTTTAATTTTTTCTCTAATTGCGCAAGCCGATTTATTGCGCAATTCTTGTTGTCGGGCAGGTGTGAGTTTTCGTTTCGCCACAGAAGGCCGGTCTCCCACCGTCCCTCTGGTAATCGTCTCGTCGTTTCTCGCATGATTGTCACAGCCTTTTTGTCTTCTTCCCGTTCACGGGCGGCGGCGGTGACTCCCAGTGCGTCCACCGAGAAGCTCCATTTCACCAACTCGTTCAGTTCCCGATATTGGGCGGCGATTGTGCAAGCGACGGTATGTTGTGCAACTTCTTCGTGCGCTGGTCCGCCGCCGCCGTGCACCGTCCATCCAAGGGCAGTGCGTGACGCAATCCGTGCGCCTCCGTTTTCCCGTACTTCGCGGGATACAATTAGGTGGGCATTGTCTTGCCCTAGCAGCATCTGCGGCAGTGTGGTGCGTCTCGACGCTCCCGAGCGGCCATTGCACGCGTTGGCGTTCATCATCAGCGAGTGTGGTAGCCGTAGATCCTTGACGGTGTAGGCAGCGACTGTGTATTGATGGCTGTCGCCCGTTACTTTCAGTCGCACCCGGCGTGATTGAACGTCGGTATGCATTCCGCCTGCCCCGCGTAATCTCAGCTGTCGTGCCGGTCCGTCGGCGCCGACTTCGCGTGCCACTGCTGCGTCTACCAAGGTGATTGTTGACCCTTCGTCGAGAAGTGCGTGTATTTTCACTTCTCCGGTTGGCCCGTTCACTGTCACCGGGAGTATTTTCAGGAGCGTCTCTGTTTCCAAGCCGTCTCGTGCAATATTATTGCACACACTCTCTGTCGGCGCAGCGTTGTTGTTGCGAGGGTTGTGGAGTAGGTGGTGGTGCGGCATGTCGCATCCTTCGATACCACATTTCCTCTTCTTCTTGCAGAACTTCGCTCTGTGGCCGGCAAGTAGACATACGGCACATAATCGCTTGCTTTTCGTGTATGTCCAACGTTCGTTTACACTTTTTTCCCGAAATATTGCACAATCGTACAGCGGGTGTAACTCATTGCACAAGTCACAGGCCGGTGTATTTTTCTTTTCCTCTACTACGTGGTGGACAGTGGCGTTTCCGTCTCGACGTTGCGCATCTCGTTTTGCCGGTTTACCTGAGCGTAGACTGCCCATGTTCGGCGCCGCATTGCACAATCCGTCTAGCCACTGTGACAGCTCTTGGGTGGTCGCTTTGGTGGTTCTATTTCTTCCTGTATCGAACCACATCAGCTGCACGTAGATCGGTAGCTTCGCTACTATCTCTTCCAGTAGTTGAGGTGCTATCAAGTACGTCTTGTCGACCCCTCTGATTGTCGAAACCACGTTGCTCACGGCCAATGCGAAGTCCCGCAACGTGTCCATGGATGCTGGCTCTGCGACGCGCGGTATTCTGCGCAGCCTGTCCACCATCGCACCCACTATCATCTGGGGGTGACCGAAGTTTTTTTCTAGCCTGTCCATTATTTCGGGTATGTTTTTTGCGTCGGTCAACAGTGCTGAGACGACTTCGTGCGCTTTTCCGGTCAACGCTTGTCGCAGCCGGAGGATGTTCTCTGCGTCGGTCAGGTTGCACAGTTGAGTCGACTGATCCCACTGACTTTTGAAGTTACGCCAGTCCATGGCGTCTCCGGAGAACAGCGGCAGGGCTACCGCCGTACTGTCTCTCGCCATACACGTATTGTGCCTTGGCGTATTGTTACTGCGGGTCTCTTGCTCGGGTGACGGGCAGCTGTCGGGTGCTGACGCTACCCGCCAGGCTTCGTTGAAGGCGACTGTGAAGAACGCCATCCGATCCGATTCTTTTGTCGCCCATTCTCGCGTTCGCCTGGAGGCCTCGGTCTCAGCGGTTGGCTCCGGCGTGACGTGGTCTGCATTGGATGTTCCTGGTGCTGCATGGTCGGGTCCGGCCGTGCGTGCTTTCAGGATCTCGTTCATCTGCTTCTGCTGTCGTTCCAGTTGAACTTTTTGTTCACGGATAACCTTCCGTAGCTGTACGATGGTGTCCTCGCTCGTTGTCTCGACTGTGTGCGTCGAGTCGTTGTCGGAGACATCTTCTTCCAGCTCCTTGGCAGCATTTTTCCCGCTTCTCAACGATGGAGTCATCTTGGCGATTATACACACTGGATGAAGATCGATCCGGCGCTCGAAGGACCAAAAATGTTACGGACGGCAGTGGTTAGCCGAACGCAGCACTTTATTTTATTTAAGGCGGTGGCTCGCCTCTTCACCGTGGATCGCCTCGTCGTCTCCACGTAGCTCCAGCAGCTCGCTACACAGTATACGACTCGTATACTATGTAGAAGAGATATTCGGGATGAATGCTTCCGTCGGTGGTTGATTCCAGTTCAAAATGGTAGTCCAGGTTCAGGCAGGGTCGTCGAGTGTTCCGTATTCCAAGCAGGTTCAGGCAGCGTCGAGTCAAGAGATAAATTATAAACGCAGGTAGTGGTATGAAAGAACATATATTTTGCACAATGTGCCGTATATTTATATATTGCCGCCGGTCAATGAGCGGCCGGCGGTACAACGATTTTCGGGCGCGGCGAGGCATGCTAGTCGGTCTGCGCGGGGGTGTGCAGTCGTGTACCGCGGCGGGTATCCGCCGGCGGCCGAACGACTTTCACCATTTCCCGGCTAGGCCCTACACATGTATCCTCGCCGCTACCCGGTTACATTACAATATAATACAATATAATCAGTGTCAGGCACATAGGCTTTATTTTTCTGCGATACATTTCATAACTTAAACCTAATCCAATCTCGTCCGTTACACTCCACTTCTATCTTCCTCAAGGAGTAGACAGTGAGAACCGAACACCGCATTCTTCTAATTGATACATACAACGTCTCATCAACATTGATACACTGTCTCATACGTGCTCATCTCGCTAGTAATGCAATTTTACTTAAAATTTCTCAACAGGTATCATGTAGAAAATGCATACTATGAGTTTCGTGACAATGTTTTTGTGTGTATGGTGTATTGTTAAAACTTTTGTCTTCTGGGAATCTAATAGAAATGTACTTTATAAAAATGTATTTAGAGATTGTCAACATTTCAATAAGAAAAAATGAACGCTTCCTATGGTGTGGAGAGTTTAGTGTTGGCCACTCGTTTAAACGGATTTTTAACATGTAAAGTATTATGTAAGTATGTATAGTCTACACTATGAGTTGTGTTTGATGACGTGTATGAGAAAAATTGTAAATATATGTAGGTAGGTAGGTACAGTACAGTACAAATATAAATTTAATTTTTTTATTTTTTTTTATTTATTAACAAAAACAATACAAGGTTCACATATAAATCATAATTTAAAAAGGTATACAATTAATCGACTTCATATTGTTATAATATGTAGATACTTAATGCATTAACTGAGAATTGATTGTTGTTTGTTTTGTTACTGGGCACCGGCTTAGAATAGTGTTTCCACTCATTTATATTATCATCATTTTCGGGTGTCTGCGTAAGAGCCGGGTAATCGAAAATACAACAGGAAAAATGTCATCTTACACATTCTGAATGTAGCACCTTTTTAGGGAAGGCGTGACTGGTGTGTGGAGATACACGAATGTGTCGTGCATCATTTGATAATGCAATGTACATTCGCACACCTGTTTATGGTTACCTCACCTTGTGAGATATGCCGCGATGGTATGAATGAATGAATTAATTAAAATCGATTAGTTTTCCATGTAAAAAGGTCAATTTCTTTTGTTAAAATTTTCCAAATACTCTCATGTTCTGGAAAATAGTGTTTGTTAATATTTGTTCAAAGCATAATATGGCGGAACATTTTGCCGTCTGTAAATAAACTTGCCACTTACACAGAGTGTAGGTAAGTAGTGTTTAATAAATACAGTAGTTCGATTTTTTTTAAGTTGCATATACACAAACATTGGATTTTTCCTGTGGGGATTAAATGATATTTACTTCATAGATGGCGATAGTAAAATCAGCTTATTTTCAAACTATCTTTTTCGCATTATCAAAGTATATAGAACTTTAAAAATTGCATTGAAAAGGGAACTAAATGAGAAGGCATATATACAGTAGTAATGCGATTCATACAGATCCATTCAGAAAAGTATACAGTAGTAATGCGATTCATACAGATCCATTCAGAAAATACAGTAGTAATGCGATTCATACAGATCCATTCAGAAAAGTATACAGTAGTAATGCGATTCATACAGATCCATTCAGAAAAGTATACAGTACTAATGCGATTCATACAGATCCATTCAGAAAATACAGTAGTAATGCGATTCATACAGATCCATTCAGAAAAGTATACAGTAGTAATGCGATTCATACAGATCCATTCAGAAAATACAGTAGTAATGCGATTCATAGGTACAGATCCATTCAGAAAAGTACACAGTAGTAATGCGATTCATACAGATCCATTCAGAAAATACAGTTAGTAATGCGATTCATACAGATCTATTCAGAAAATACAGTAGTAAAGCGATTCATACAGATCCATTCAGAAAATACAGTAGTAAAGCGATTCATACAGATCCATTCAGAAAATACAGTAGTAAAGCGATTCATACAGATCCATTAAGAAAATACAGTAGTAAAGCGATTCATACAGATCCATTCAGAAAATACAGTAGTAATGCGATTCATACAGATCCATTCAGAAAAGTATACAGTAGTAATGCGATTCATACAGATCCATTCAGAAAAGGAATAATTTGAGAATAATTTGAGTCCTGATATACTAGCTTTCCGATTTCAAGAAAATATTCGAAAATACCTGATCCCTCTCCTTTTCCTTCCTTTCCTTTGCTACGTAATATTTATCCGTAAACACATGGGGGACAAGTCTGGTCCGACCGGTGAAATCAAAACGACAGTGATTACCCATATCATGGATATAATTATCATATGGAGTTCTATGACATCTAAAGATATTATAGAACTCCATATAATAATTATATCCATGACATGGGTAATCACGAGGGTTTTGATTTCGCCGATTGGACCTGACTTGCCCCCCCCCCTGATGTTGATTTCCTCTTCTTGTTCCTTCTCAATCCTTATTATTTATCTTGGTGTTATGTATATTTTCTTTGTTCTCTTGTAACTTTCATTTTTTTTTATTGATGTTCATGTATAATTCTGTCACTCTGTATTCTGGTTGGTTGGAAGAAATTGCCTAATGGCAATAAGCCCGCCAGTGTGCATTATATTTGTTTATATTACGTACAAAAAGTTAACTAAATAAAAGGGTTATAGTGTATGTAAGTATATATCATTTGCCCTCGTATTTAAGGAATAGTTTTCTTTAAATCTTTATCTTCTATAAAATCACCTTAAGCTTTTGTAAAAGAAATAATTAGGTAGGTATTTGTAAATACATAAATGAATGTCTTACCTTGACTTAATGTAAGGGCTGGAACATAAATTGTAAATGGTAAATACAGAAGTGAACTCAGAATATAAATCCAAGAGGCAAAAATCTTTGTAGCTTTTGAGAATCTTAATTCAATGTACTGAAACAGAAAGAAAGTAACATTTCTATGGATACTTTTTATTAAAGAAACTACCTAGATTTATTCCTTGAAGCGAGTAAGAGATTCTTCAGTAATATTATCTTTTTATATGTTAAGTAACTGGATGGGTGAATTATTCCCAATTGTAAATTATTTGATCGGTGTGTTTGTTGCATTTTATTTGGATCTGTGGGGTAGTCTATATTATATACCCCCATCAATCACAACCTGATTTAGTTCTCATTCAGTGTTATAAAAATAATAAAAATCATGTAACCGAACACCAGCAGTTTTCATAACAACCCACTATAGGTATCTGTCACATAAACCTACCTATAAATCTATTAAATGATTTACAATTTACGCATTGATCTGTTGATTCTTTTGAGGAAGTGTACATATAATGTTAATAATAATAATAATAATAATAATAATAAGCCCCTCAAAAACCAAACCCACGTCCAGTTAAAAACATCTAGAACTACGTGAGGGGCGGGGAGCTACACAACTACATCGAGTAGCTTGCCAACGGGTAAAGGGTACAAACACACAACACATACATGGATCACACAAAAAACACAAGCCTCGGACAAACACCGCTACCTGGGGAGCGCCAGGGCACGTCCGGAGTTAGCGCTGGGCGTAGCAGCATGAGAGCCGCTAATGACATGCTGTCGAACAGGCGGACACATGCCGGGACACCCGAAGAAACAACAGCCGAAACCCAACACACCCGACCTGCTGAAAGTGCTTTGCCGGCAAGTCAACCGACAACCACCAAAGCGGGAAAACCACGACAACGCATGAAATGGACAGATGACATGAACATAAACCTCATGCGTTGCTACTACACTATCACACAAGGAGACACACAAATAATTGGATACAGACAGGAGCTACATACACAATTCACCACAATTTATCCAGAACTCTCACACATCACAGAACAGCGACTGGCGGACCAGAAAAGAGTTATAATAAACAACAAAAGAATACAACTATCAATGCTTGATCAAATAAAACAAGACGCAATCAGAATGAGTAATCAAAATAGAACAAGTACATTAACACAAGACATAACAAATACACAAATAAACCACAACAATCCACAGGAAATATCAATAATACCACAGCAAAATAACACTGAACAACCAAATATAAACATAACTAACGAATCCACCAATATGAACAATAATACAACAATAAGCCCTAACAACAATGACGAGACCAACGGAAGAACAGAACAAAACCCAGACACAAAAACACAAATCACAAACACACTAGAACACACAATCGAAATATATAAAGATAGCGACCCCACAACAAGACCACACCTACCAAAGCTCAAAATCAACAAACAAACCATTAACATGATCAATATTATCAACACAATTCTACATAACATGATTAACACTGAAACAACACTCGAAAAATTACATCTATTAGTTTACTGTAGTGCATACACCATTATTACACTAAACAAACAAAATATAAACAATAAAACAGAAAACTCCCATAGAACACACAGAAGCACTATACCAGCATGGCAACACAGAATACAAATCAAAATCAACTCATTAAGAAATGAAATAGGCAAAGTAACACAAAAAATTAAAGATAATCTAAAAAATCCAAGAAAACTACGGGAAATTGAAACGATTAAAGACAAATACAATGAACGCAACCTAACTATACTCCTTGATACGCTAACACAAAAGTTATCAGCACAATCACATAGATTAAAACGCTACAAAAAATGCTATGACAGGAAAACACACAATCTCAATTTTCAAACAAGCCAAAAAAGCTTCTACAACAACCTTAAAAACAACAATATAGAAATTACAGACGCACCTAAATTAAATGAAATAGAATCATACTGGGCGAACATTTGGTCTGAAACAAAAAAACACAACGAAAATGCCACATGGATAACAGAGGAAGAAAATGACAATAACCAATTTCAAAACATGGCCACAATACAAATAAATATAACTGACTTCAAAACTGCTGTAAAGAAGACACACAACTGGAAGACACCAGGCATAGATAATATCCAAAATTACTGGTACAAATATCTCCCTGTAACACATGAAAAATTCTCCGAACTATTACACAAATGCGTAACGGAAAACCAAAACCTCCCATCTTTTTTCACTAAAGGTATCACATATCTCAAACCTAAATCAACAGACACAAAAAATCCATCTAAATATCGTCCAATCACATGTCTACCCACAATATACAAAATTCTTACCTCAATTATAACTACAAAAATAGATCTTTTCCTAACACAAAATAACATATTAACAGAAGAACAAAAAGGATGCAGAAAGCAAAGCAGAGGATGCAAAGAACAAATCATCATCGACCGGACCATAACAAATCAGGCGATAAAGAAGAAAAGGAACATGTACTGTGCATACATAGATTACCAAAAAGCCTTTGATAGTGTCCCCCACTCATGGTTAGTAAAAGTTCTAGAAATATACAAAATTGACATAAAACTTGTAGAATTTTTAAAACAAATAATGAACACCTGGAACACGACAATATACCTAAAACTAAACAACAAAATGATAAAATCAAAACAAATAAACATTAAAACCGGAATCTTTCAAGGTGACTCCCTAAGCGCACTATGGTTCTGTATCTCCCTCAACCCACTCTCCAAGATGCTTAACAAAAGCAAACTTGGCTACAAAATCACAACACACAACTTAAATACCAATCCTATAAAAATCAACCACCTTTTATACATGGACGATTTAAAACTATATGGCAAAAATAATGACGAACTAAAACAACTAATTTATAAAACTGAACGCTTTAGTAATGACATAAAAATGAAATTCGGTATTGATAAATGCAACACATGCTCAATAGTAAGAGGTAAACCCAAGGAACACACGGGAAGCACCTTGAAGGATACGAATGAAATAATACGCGCAATGGACGAAGATGAATTTTATAAATACTTGGGAATTCTCCAGAACCCAAGCATAAAAGATAAAAAGATAAAAGAAACCACCAAAAACGAATACCTTAAAAGACTAAATATCCTCCTCAAAACACAACTAAATGGAAAAAATATGACTAAAGCAATAAACACATACGCAATACCAGTACTAACATATACATTTGGAATAATTAAATGGACCAATACGGAACTCGACGATCTCAACATTAAACTCAGAACAACATCATCAAAACATAGAATTCACCACGAACATTCAGCAATAGAAAGATTCACACTGCCAAGAGAGGAAGGAGGAAGAGGACTCATAGACATAAAAAATCTACACCATACACAAATAAATAACTTAAGGCAATACTTCTACACAAAACGAAATAGCCCAATACACAACGAAATCATAAACATAGATCACACTTACTCACCACTTACACTTAACGACAACGAACGCAATCTAGAAATAACAACACATGACGCAAAAATTGAAACATGGAAAAATAAAACATTACATGGAATACACCCAAGTCATCTACAACAACAACATATTGATAAAGCCCTTAGTAATAATTGGCTCAAACACTCAGACCTATACGCAGAAACAGAAGGATTTATCATAGCTATTCAGGACAAAATAATAAAAACAAAAAACTACACGAAACATATTATAAAAGACAATACAATAACAAACGACACATGCAGAAAGTGCAAATTACAAAAAGAAACAATAGAACACATAACAGGTGGCTGCTCAACTCTTGCACCGACGGAATATACAATAAGACACGATAACATCTGCAAACACATATATTTGGAACTAGCCCACAAACATAAACTTATCGAAACACACCCCAAGTGGTATCAATACACACCCCCAGCTGTAACAGAAAATGATAACTACAAACTATACTGGAATAGAGACATAATCACAGACAGAACAAACCTACATAACCGACCAGACATTACATTAATCGACAAAATACATAAACACACATATCTAATAGAAATATCGATACCAAATACAGCAAATCTACAAAAGAAACATTTAGAAAAAATAGATAAATACATACCTTTAGCAGAACAGATAAAATCACAGTGGAAACAAGAAAAAGTAACAATAGTCCCAATAATATTATCGTCTACAGGCATCATACCAAAAACTCTCCAAAAAAATATAGACATACTAAAGTTACCCCCATACGTAATCACCAACATACAAAAAACTACAATTATCAACACATGCACAATAGTCAGAAAATTTCTACAGGTACCACTTTAAACAACTACACACAACCACACAGACACACAAACACATAGCCTCACAACTTGAGTACGCTCCGTTGTGAAGGAAATTACCGGATCATAACCGAGATCAATCTACATATAATAATAATAATAATAATAATAATAATTGAGTGTTATTATTTGTAGTATAAATGTCACTAAATTACTTGAAGCAGGCTTCCGGGTGCGCAGAGGGCAAATTTGTGTTTCGTTGTTATGGGTAGGTACCTACATGCAAATCGCCCTCCTTCTTGTCGAAATAACTTTTAATAAGTTGGCCTTCTTCTTCTCCTTCGTCCCATATCAGGTACGGAACAATTCGCCGACGTCTCTGATGCCGGTCCACTCACGAATGTTGCGGAGCCATGACATCTGACGTCTTCCTATTCTGAGGCGTCACTCTATTACAGCCCTTCATAATCACTTGGAGCAGCCTGTACTTTTCACCTCGCAAAATCTGACCCAAATATGATATTTTTCATCGCTTTATTGTGTCACCCAGCTCGCGCTCGACATTTGCTCTCCTGAGTACCTCCACATTTGACACTTTATCTACCCAGGAAATTTTCAACATGCAGCCACATTTCAAAGGCCTCTAGACCAGTGCCGCATAAAAAAATATTTATACAATTCGTAATAATAAGCACAATATTAAACAATTGTTTGTCTCTTTAAGTAGATTTTCAAGACAATTTGACAAAGGTATTAATTTGACAATTTGACACT
Source organism: Molanna angustata (assembly GCA_963576475.1). Taxonomy (NCBI): domain Eukaryota; kingdom Metazoa; phylum Arthropoda; class Insecta; order Trichoptera; family Molannidae; genus Molanna; species Molanna angustata. The sequence goes on from OY754988.1 coordinate 533,611, forward strand.
TAACTACGTGTTTATGTATTGGATACAAAACCTAATATGCAATGTGCATTTTTATGTAATGTAAGTATCTAAAAAACTAGTGATACAAAGCTGTATTGGCAAGTTACCTACATATATGTAACTTTATTTTTTGAACAAGGGCTAGAATCTATCAGCGCTCTCTGAATTCCTCGCGTTTTGTTGAAGAACCACATTCAAGGGGCAAAAAAGTGCCGAAAAATTCGCGAAGCGCTATTTGACGACCACTGTACTAACGCAATGGCTGCCAATTGGCAAAAACTCTACGGCACATAATAATAATATGTAGGTACTAGATTCAACGCGGAAAGAGTCGAGATGCATGTACAAATTATTAAACCCAAGTCTCGTCTATAGAGTATTATAGATTCATCTTGGCACTAAATCACACTACTGAATTAAACATAGCAATATTTACATACTTTGTATAGGTAATATATGAATTTGAATAAAACATTAATATTATATCATATTATGAATATTTATAACATTGAATGTAAGTACCTACCAACTTATAAACTAACTTAAGTATACTTAATGTATATTTATCATTTACATTAAAGATCAAACACATGTTTGTTTATATATTAGGTTAGTACATACTAGTTAGTACATAAATTATTAGGTGGATAATAATAATTATAGACAGGTAGGTACTTAATAAATCATGACATTGGAAACATAATATTACGTCGAATATTTTAATAAACTTGCCTTTACGTAAATATTGGATTTTTCTCCTGTTGGGAGTCAATGATTTTTTTAATGTGTAAAAATATAAAAATACTTGGTAATATTTCTATTGTATTTATTAGATTATCAACGCATTTCGTGCAAGGCACATCGTCAGAATAATTATTGTGACGATGTGCCTTGCACGAAACGCGTCGATAATCTAATAAATACAATAGAACTATTACCAAGTATTTTTATATTTTTATAACATATCAACATACAATGGAGTTGTATCAAGAATTGTCGATCGACAAACTAAACTTAGATTTTTTTTTAATATTTCTAAAATGAACTAAAGCTTACCTCATAAGAATTGTTGATGTCGAGGTTGTAAAAGACCGGAAGAAAGAAATAAGACATAATTCCACAAGCTATCAACATGGTCCCGCAACTCAGTATGTACAGGGAGTTGAACATGTATACCTCCGATGGAACGCAAATCAACGTTAAGCCACACAAATTTCTGGAAATAACATAAAAAATTTATTCAATTCTACATTTTATTTATACTTTTCGGGCAAGTAACAGGTACCTACTATGTCAAATATTAATTTAACACGCACCCAATAACAAGTTGCCACATTCTGGAGACTTACGATATTTATCTTCTCACAGATCCAGACTGAAAACACAATTAAAAACTGTGTCTCCATCGGGAATCGAACCCGGGACATTTGGATCAACAGTCAACTGAGGCCCACGTTCAAATTATAATGATAAATATTCAAATTATACATACATACATACCATCACGCCATGTCCCTTGCGGGGTAGGCAGAGAGAACCGAACGCCACATTTTTCTATCCTGGCACGCATCCCTTGCTTCGTCCACATTCATGCATCGTCTCATACATGCTCGTCTATTGCACACACTTCCGTCTTTCAAAATTTCGTTCACATGGTCGTGCCATCCCTTTCTTGGGCGTCCCCGACCTCTCATTCCATTCCTTTCCGCTCTGTATATTTTCTTCGTCAGGCGCTCCTCATTCATTCTCCCCATGTGACCAAACCATCTCAATGTGTTCACTTTCATTCTAGTAATGACATCTTTCTTAATCTTACATTATTTCCTTATGTCCTCATTTCTTACCCGGTCATACATCGTTCTATTACAAATCCTTCTTAACGATCTCATTTCAAATTATAATGATAAATATTTTGTTCAAATTATAATGATAAATATTTTGTTCAAATTATAATGATAAATACCTATTCAGTAGAACACAAGACCAAATCTTGCAAGTAGTATAACTTTTACAAACAAAAAACTACATTTAAATTGAAAATTTAAAGTCAGTAGGTCGGTACCTATCTAATGAAAGTCAAACATCACTTTATTTTAATTAAAGATAAATTGTGATGAAACTTTCAGAATACAATCTCAACATGATACTAGTTAATAATCTACAATAAAAAATAGCATAAAAATGCGAATTCATAACTCCCCCTTGGGTTAGTGAGGAGTAAATATGTGTCTTAGGTAAGTAGGTTACACAAAAAGCTGAGCTTTACCTACGTTAGTTTGAAATAGTTAATTTTTAGTAGATTAATTTCAAACAAGGATAGTTTTGGTTACTGATAGAATGATATCGTTAACTAAAATGGGGATTAATATCTGCCGTTTAGAAGCTTTACTTAATTTATGTTGGTAAAGTGCATTAGTTAGTCAAATCAACATGATCGCATATAGTAAACTAAATACAGTGGAACTTTTACATATGTCTGCATGACAGTAGTCAGTAGATAGCCACTCACGGATTTGATTAAGATTAGACTAACATCAGATTCAGACATTAGAAATACTTAGTTAAGATTAAAATTGGTTGATTAATTATGTTGATTTATACAAAAATTAATGACAATTGATCTCAACGAATATTTACGATTGATTAAATTATGGCCGATTGAGTACTGATTAATACATTTTTAAGTTTTAAGCAAGATTATTATCCGTCCTCCACAAGAAAGGCTAATATGTATCTGAAATTGGTCGAACAAAGAATGAGTTTTATATAAAACATTCAAATGGAATTGACTTAGTTCTTTCCCAGCTTTGAGTATTAATACTGAGTAAAATTAAAATATACTAGATTTTTTATTTAACCTAATTAAATTCGACTTAACATAACCCAAGTTAACAAAAAATAAGCTGACCCAGTTAAATATGAATTGATCTTTTTTATCTAATCTTACCTAGTTTTTAAGCTAAACTGATCATTATTAATCTAACCTAACCTTGTTTATTTGACCATACCTAATATTTATTAACCTAACATAGCAGAGCCTACCATTTCTTAAATTATACATTACAGCATGATTTGCGAGAACATCGGTAACTGGAACGCTGCGGACAGCGGTGTGTTCATGAACCTCAACAATGAGGACAACAATCCACAATGTGTTGAGGATAATGAGGGAAGATGGTCATGGCCCTCAGAAATGAGTACAGCGACGCAGAGAGATATGTATACCTATGTAAAAAGTTTTGTTTCAGGAATTGTGGCAGGTACCTGGAGACCACGAAGCAATGAGGAAATTCGTGCATTGACAGGACAACCTTTAATTACCAGCCAAATCAGGTCCAGAAGATTAGCTTGGATTGGACATGTTGTCAGATCAGGGGAAGAAAGAGGCACAAAACGTATCCTGCAAAATAACCCTGTGGGCAAGAGACTCCGAGGAAGACCAAGGCAGAGATTGATGGACGATGTTACCCGAGATCTGAACGTGCTGAATACTTGTGATGTTTGGGAGTCCACTGTAGCTGACAGGAAGGCTTGGAAAGCTATTGTTCAGGAGGCTAAAGCTCTACCGGAGTTTTATGGCCATCGGAAGTTGAAGTAAAGATGTTAAAAGTTTTAAAGCGCAGTTTAATGATTTACGATCAGTCCAAGGATAAAATTCAATAAATAATAAATTATAACAATAAAATTCTTTTATTACGCAAAAAAATATGTAATGTGACGGACTTATTGCCCGTTGGCAATTTCTACTAGTCATCCACACTAGTAAATAGACCAAAATATAATTAAAAATAATATTTATTTCAACGAAGAAACAAAAACAAAATTTAACATAAAAAACACAATTTTAAAATAATAATGATAGTGTCCAAAAATAGGAAAAGGATGGGTTTTGAAGGGATGAACGATAAAGTAATTAGGTATAGGTATGTGATAAGAAGTGTGACTTCAGAAGCTTCTTGAAAACCATTAAGTCTGATCAATAATGGAAATAAAAACAGTGTGTATAAGAATTTTTAAGAAAAAATATTTCAAGATTTGTAAATCAGCGAATATTTCAAATGAAATATGTAGATAGGGGTTCCACTGTGCATAGATAAGTATGTGGCGCTGCGGCGGGTGTTCAATATATAATTCCTAAACATATCTCTACAGAACCGAAAACGGTTTTAGTTTCAGAGTCAAATGAACTAAAACACTTCCGGATTTCCGAAATGAGATTATTTTGGTCCGAATCTCCTCGGGGAGGGTTTGTCAGAAGCCCCTTTATCGGAATTGCACAAATAACGGCCTCGGTTCTGAACCCTGGGGGACTCCGCAGTCTCTACTACAACTATGTACCTATAACTATAAGGTATGTACCTCTCGTTAGATCTCCAACATGCGGGGAATCTTTTGTTTGTTTGTTCTATAAATACCTACATTACAATATTATCTCTCTTTCTCCTCTCATATGAGATGAGATCTTAAATTAGTTGCTATATCATCTGACGAATAGTTTAGTCTGTTTACCATTTATTATGCACAAGTGGGCACCTTATCAGCAATAAACATTATAATTACTACGTATCCATTAATTTCTACCCACTATGTAACGATATTAAATACAAGGTATCTCTACACTTATGAAATAGATCCTCCGCATTTGACAAATTAGTGACGAATAAGATAAAATATAAAGACCGAGACACAAGACTTCAATACAGTAGTCTAGTGGTCTGGCAAAATATTATTTATTATGAATACTTTTAAATAAATAAGTTGTTATTTAAAATATCAAGTAGTATGAAATCTATTCAAAATGAAGCGGTAAGTGTGTAAAATATTGTACCTAGATATTTTTTGTCATTATCGACCTTTTGCAGAAAAATCAGGTATTAAATAAAATAATGTGCCTTTTGAACGCTATAAAATTATAGATTTGCAAATTTCTTCCAGTAAAAACAAAACAGAGTTTGTGATAATAAGACCAAGACATTAACTATGAATGTAAAATTAAGACCATGGTTCAAATTCACAAACTTAATCAATATGCCCATCCTTATGCCTAACATTACGTGTTTGATTAATTATTATCGTCAATGATAATATTGTATTTTATTCAGAAATAAGGCGTAACGTATGGACTTTTTTCCACGAATAATTTTATTTAATATAGGTAACAGAAATTTCAAAAACACTAAATAGCAAGTAATTTTCTTTGCCAGCTCCAACGGCATAGAGTAATTGTGTATTATTTTATTGTTGTTCTATATTTAACAAGATAAACTTAGAGTAAAATGCATCGGAGGGTCTTATGCAACAAATTCTTATCATTGTGGTCCATGACCGCAGATGCAGATAAATAACTGAACAGATGATCCCATGACATGACATATGGACCAACAAACAAACAAGCAAATGACTTTTCATAAAAATAAAATGCAGAATGTACAATATATGTTCAATTACAAAGATCTTATGACGTTCGCCATCGAATGTAAAAAACTTAAATGAAAACAAAAGCAAAGGTGCATAAGAACTGAAAAAGTTAAAATATACAAGACATGTGTAATATCAATAAGGACATACACTGTGAAAATAAAAGACAACACTACTAGGACCAAAAAACCTGCTCAGAACCTCAGAAATGAAAGTCTACGAGTTATCATAGGGACAAAGAGACAATGCGCGAAATGAAGATATTAGGGAGACCTGCAGTTGGACCAAAGATTTTAAACAATGGAGCAGAGATATAAGAAGATATTGGAGGGACCGCGAAAATAGGATAGAGTGGTCCCGAATAAGAATAAAAGAACAGGTTCCCAAGAGTAACGTTGTGAAGAAAATACAGATCCATAATCTACATACGGAAGAAGAAGAAATATATTATGTCACCTGCCCCACTTCATTAGGAACGTTTGACACAATAAACTACTATGAAGTACATTTCATATCACTGCCTCTGAGGCCAACCTCAATCGTGGGGGCACACCTAATCGAAGCTTGGATCAAATACCGATAAGCCAAGGTAATTAAAACTAATTAAACCTCTGCTAATTAAAACTTGGACCATGGCTTCCCCACCCCTTACCATCAGAGAAGTGGTCAAGATCTGGAAATAGTTGAATTAACAGGAATCTCAGCATCGTGTGCCAAAAAGTTATGCATTTTTCTACTTCCACCATCGCCCATTCTTCAAAATATATGGAGGCTGCAATTAGCTCCTTTACAAAATGTTAAGTGAGCTAAAAGAAAAAAATTTACATCACAAAGAGAAGCTCATGGGGCCCTCTGGATTGGTAATTTCGGCACCATAGCGCAATCATCAACGAATGTGAATACAGAATTTACACTCTTGGACTGTCGTCGAATTTGGAGCTTCAGTGAGTGGTCATGATCTGGAAATAGTTGACTTATCGGAAATCTTTTGATAGTAAGCAACGTTACTGTGACAGAATTTCTTAAAACGATTTTTTTTTAAAGAATGAATATGTCTTTCTTCATACATTCGACATTCCCTAAATTAAGCATATTATTAATTAAGCATATTATTAATAAAGCATATTATTAATTAATTAAGCATATTTCGTTCACCTATATGCTTTTGCTATAGGTGAACGAAATTCGTTGTAGCAGGATTCGAACTCGCGACCACTGGATTACTGACCCAGTTCGCTAGCTGTTCTGCCACCATCCATCTTCTTTTATTACCATTATTCTTCGAGATCACAAAATCCGCATATCCAATGGGACCTTGAAGAGTCCCACGGACAGCAACGAGGAGCTCCGGTCTATAAGAGTACACCTCTGCAGAGGGTGGCAACACTAATTATAAGCACTTACGTTGCTATGAGGGACAGTGCGATCGGAATCGGTTTCATCTTCTTCCCTCCGTGGAGATATTCATCCGGTGTGTTCTGCTTCTTGCCAAAGAATCCAAAGTAGATTCCTATGACGGCTGATGACAGCAGCATTATGACCAATCCCGTGTAGTCAGACCAGTCGAACATCGCCACTCCCTCCATCGCTTTGTCTGTATCTATCTTGTCCATGGTTGGTGCGGTCTCCATGTCTTCAATAAAAATCGAAATAAAAAATAAATTCTCTGAAATAAAAATCGCGTCAGAGATTGGATTTATGACAGGTATTATGGCGGACATTGGGATCTGGTTGATCTGTTTTGTGTGAGCCTATATGTTTGTTGAGGTAATGATTGTGATTACAGGATTTCCTATTAGTTGGGCAGCAGTAATCTACTTATTGTCATTATAAATATGATGTGATAAAAGGTAAATAAAAAAAAAATAATTTGGGTATTACAACTTAATATTTAATATATTTATTTTATTTATTTATTTATTTATTTTAAAACTTTCTGAGCACAAGTGCACAATGGCGGGCTTATTGCCAAATGGCAATATCTTCCAACCAACCATATACATTTAGTGAAAAACTATTACAATTATGGTATGTAGCAAAATTTTTATACAATACAAGCAAGAGCTATAAAGAAAATAAAACAAACAAAATGAAAAAAAAAACATATAAGCAAAAACAATAAAGAAACGGAGGTGACTGGAGAGGGGGGAGGGGGGGGGGACAAGGATAGGATAAGGAGACAAATTTAGGTGTTATGTGAAAGGAAATGATTTCTCAGATTTCTTTTGAAAGTGGGAAGTGTTAATGAAACTCGAAGTTGCGATGGGATGTGATTCCAAAGACGAGCTGCCTGTACGGAGAAAGAGGTGGTGAAAAAAGAAGTATTGTGTACTGGGATACTGAGCGTTCTTTCAGTATTTGATCGAAGAGGCAACCCGTGTTCAGAGAGGAAGTGAAATTGATTTCGTAGATAAACTGGAGCATTGGAGTTGTTTAAGACCTTGTATAGAAGTGTGAGGGTATGTAGGTTCCTACGCTGCCTGATGGGCAACCACCTTAAAAGAGATCGGTATTCCGATATGTGGTCAAATTTTTTCAATTTAAAAATATATCGAATGCATGTATTTTGTAATCGCTCCAATTTATCTAAGAGTATAATTTATGTACAGGTTATATTTATTTATATAATTTATGTACAGGTGTATAAAGGCGGGTTTATTGCCATAAAGCAATTTCTTCCAACCGACCCGAGCAACATGAAGCCTCTGAAGTTAAATTCGTACAATATTTAGTATTTAGTGAGAAATAAATTGATGAAATAATAAAATAGACAAGTAAGAAAAAAAATACAAAGAGAAAAAAAAGTGAGCAAAAAAGAATAATAAATATATTTTTAATTTTTTTATTTTATTTTGAGTACAGCATACAGCATATAATAAATTATATAAAATAAAGATGATTACAGGTTGTCGCTGAAGTTATTGTAGTATATTATGATACATTAGGAATGGTTTGGGTATTACAAAGAAAAATATTCCTTAAATTTTGGATATTGTTCTATTTAAATTCTTGTAGAAAAATAATGGCATACCCCGATTTTCAACATTTATCATGTATTTTTAATAAACTATAAGGTGTTGAGCAATATTTTTTTAAAATTAAAGTGACACAAATATCTGGAAAAATATGTCGTGACATTTGCATTGATACAGGTTTAGTAGAGAAACTTAAAAAAATATGTCGTGACATTTGCATTGATACAGGTTTAGTAGAGAAACTTAAAAAAATATGTCGTGACATTTGCATTGATACAGGTTTAGTAGAGAAACTTAAAAAAATATGTCGTGATATTTGCATTGATACAGGTTTAGTAGAGAAACTTAAAAAAATATGTCGTGACATTTGCATTGATACAGGTTTAGTAGAGAAACTTAAAAAAATATGTCGTGACATTTGCATTGATACAGGTTTAGTAGAGAAACTTAAAAAAATATGTCGTGACATTTGCATTGATGCAGGTTTAGTAGAGAAACTTAAAAAAAATTATTTTCCATTCAGCGCCGACCGCCAGAAACAGTTGGTAGGTCAGCCGTTTAGTTTCTGTGCGGGCGTTCTGCGTTCGATCCCCAACAGAGGAGAAATGATTTGAATTAATTTCTGACGCTAATATTCAAACACTTCAATAGGACCATATTTTGCATATAAATTGGAAGAAGTTGAAGCAATAACTATGTTGCAGTTTCAATGATTTTTTTTTGATAATTATGATAATTAATGTGGGGTAATTACAATAAAATCCGCTGAAGCTTTGGACATATTTGAGAGGAAAGTTCTCCACCGCATATATGCGGTCCATTGAAAGAGGGGGAAGAGTGGCGAATAAGGCGAAACGATGAACTGTACAGAATATATTATGAATCACCCAGTATCTCCTAAGAGGATTGTGACTAGTCATCCAGGAGGAAGAAGGAAAATAGGAAGACCCAGGTTGCGATGGCAGGACGAGGTGAGGATGGATGCAGTACAGCTCTTAAACGTTACAAACTGGAGGACGGCAGCTGAGGACAGACGGGTTTGGAGGCAAAAGTTGAAGGAGGCCATAGCTCGACTTGCATGAATTGATAAAAAAACATTAGTAGCATAATATTATTTGCTGTAGGAAATAAATGAAGGTGTCTCGTACATAAATATATCACCCCTGAACTGCGCCAGCAATATTATTTAATTTTTGGCTTGTAAATTACCTACTTGTTGCATTTATTAATGTTTGTCTCATTCTTGGGCAAACTTCGACGAATAGCTTTAGAGATTTGCAGATCAAGTGACAACTTATTGTCTCATGTACATATGTATATTCTAAGTGCTGATTAGTTTTTCCTATACAACACTTTATTAAATCGCTTTGATTATAAAAATGTCCTCAGTAGATACAGATTAAACTTTAAGGTCAAACTACTCTGTATTGATATCATTATAGGATGAGTAGGTACTCTTTAGAATATATGTATGTTTGTATATGTATCTAGTAGGTACTCAATACTGGCTCCCGAATGTAGGTACCTACTCCTTTTTTACACACTTTTTTATCTTCATCTGTCTGTAGTGAAATTTTTGAATCGATTTTTCACAATTTGTGTATTCCCGAAGGTAATGCATTTTCAAACTGTTTTCAGCTTGATTCATTTGATATTTTTAAAAAATTGAACAATTTTGTACAAAGTAAACAAAGCTATACGTTTCGAATTTTATTCGGTTAATATGTAACAGTAATATTTTACTGTTTTTAAATGTTGACAAATGAAAAAGGAATGATTGATTGACTAAAAAAAGCGAGTCAAATGAAAAAAAAAGTGAGACAAATGAAAAAAGATTGACTTGACTGACTAAAAAAAGCGAGTCAAATGAAAAAAAAGTGAGACAAATGGAAAAAAAGTGAGACAAATGAAAAAGAATGACTTGACTGACTAAAAAAAGCGAGTCAAATGAAAAAAAAGTGAGACAAATGAAAAAAGAATGTCATTTAATGATTCGGCGGATATTTTGTGGTAGTTAATACTAACCATATTTGAATCATAAATTCGCTATAAACCACTTGTTTTTTGAGTCACTTCTAGACACGAGTCTAGACACGCCAGTCGATGGAAGGACAGCGCCTCCGAAACATGTCGCGAAGTGACTCAAAAAACAAGTGGTTTATAGCGAATTTATGATTCAAATATGGAAAAAAGAATGACTTGACTGGCTAAAAAAGCGAGTCAAATGAAAAAAAGTGAGACAAATGAAAAAAGAATGACTTGGCTGACTAAAAAAAGCGAGTCAAATGAAAAAAGGTGAGACGAATGAAAAAAAAGCGAGTCAAATGAAAAAAAAGTGAGACAAATGAAAAAAGAATGACTTGGCCGACTAAAAAAAGCGAGTCAAATGAAAAAAAGTGAGACAAATGAAAAAAGAATGACTTGAATGACTAAAACAAGCGAGTCAAATGAAAAAAAAGTAAGACAAATGAAAAAAGAATGACTTGACTGACTAAAAAAAGCGAGTCAAATGAAAAAAATTGCGAGTCAAACGAAAAAAGAATGACTGTCTAAAAAAAGCGAGACAAATAAAAAAAATGTGAGACAAATTAAAAAAAAAATACTTGACTGACTGAAAATAAAGCGAGATAAATGAAAGAAGAAGGATTTGACTGACAAAAAAAACGACTCAAATGAAAAAAATATGTGATACATATGAGAAAAATATCACTTGAGTGAAAATAAACGAGACAATCAAAAGAAAAATTTGTAAAAAAAAAACAAATGGAAAACAATATGTGAGCCAAACGGAAAAATGTGATACTAAAGAAAAATGTTGAGCAGCATCCATACCTATTTATTTGAGATCATAATATTTTGACAAATCCGGTAAATTGAATTTAACTATACCGTCATTTTCAAATATTTAACTCTGAATTATTTTATAACACTAGTCATAAACACAAACACTTAAATAATAATAATATATCACCGAACAACAGGTAGGTACAATATTATAATTAAAAATTAATAAATAAGTATAATGTGTAAGTGAAGATGAATATGTGAACATGCATGTATAACAACTGTCCACATTGATACTGGTTGATAACTCACTATTTTATGTTTTGATCAAACTTGGTGACGTACCGTTTAGAAAATCATCCAATATAAAAAATATAATTCACCCGTTACACGCACGGAATTAAAATATACATTTGTTCAATGAGATTGTCGATATTAATTCAATGAGATTGACGATACTTATTCATCGAGTTTGACGATATTTTTTATTCAATGAGATTGACGATATTTATTCAATGAGCTTGACGATATTTATTCAATGAGATTGACGATATTTATTCACTAAGATTGACGATATGTATTCATCGAGTTTGACGATTTTTATTCAATGAGATTGACAATGTTTATCCAATGATATTGACAATATTTATTTAATGAGATTGACGATATTTGTCCAATGAGATTGACGATTCTTATTAAATGAGTTTGACGATATTTATTCAATGAGTTTGACGATATTTATTCAATGAGATTGACAATATTTAGCCAGTGAGATTGGCGATATTTATTCAATGAGATTGACAATATTTAGCCAGTGAGATTGACGATATTTATTCAATGAGATTGACAATATTTATTTCTAAAATAAATCTCACGTAAGTAATAAGTTCTTGGCAATCTAGCTCTGATGCATCATATTTATTTCAATTATTTTATGATTTAGAACACGCGTATTTGGTGATTGTCGGTGCATACTTTGATCATTGATTCGATATATTGTATTATTAAATAATTATCTAGTCGATGTAGTGTGCATCGATAATCATCACACGCAAATACCACCCCCACAAGATTAACAATATTTATTCAATGAGATTGACGATATTTATTCAATGAAACTGTCGACCTTTGTAGCTTACTTGGTTAGATATCTGATTTCTGGGCGAAAGGGTCCCGGGTCAGATTCCCGGTAGAGACACAGTTTATACCTATTTTGGATATGAGAGACGATTAATATCGTAAGTCTCCAGAATGTGACAACTTGTTATTGGATGCGTGTTAAATTATTATTTGCCATAGTTCCTGTTAGCTGCTCGAGAAATAAATAAATTAATAAATTAATAAATAAAATAAATTAATTATATCTATATCTTTTTGAAAGATTACTTGTAAGGGGACCCGTTGCACATTCTCAAATATCGAATTATTAACTTTGTGGTTCATTTTAACAAAACTTTTAACCATATTTTTAATAAATATTATAAAAGGAACCATTAAAATCGGGTAATGAGGCAAATAATTACTATCGCTCAAATATAAATTGAAGAATTTTATAATTTTCTCATGACCAGATCTTGGATGAATTGAAATTGGACCAATCGAAGATACCACCTTTCTAATGAATGAAGAATCATTTAAATCGGACCACGTGGTAAAAAGGTATCGCTGAACATACATAAAAAAATCACTTTGAATTGATAAACTCTACCGTTTTTTGGGAGTCTGTTAAAATTATAACTTCTCTGAATTCGTGCAACAATTGATATTTAACAAAAAACTCAAAGAAAGAGAAGAGGTAAGAAAGAAAACTTACTTGTGTATGTTGGGTTTCGAACAACAACAACAACAAAATAAAACACTAAATACCTAGACACAAACACAAAATATATAGTTCTGGACAGATCTGAATATTTATCATTATGAAACATGTACAATACTGTTGTGTCTGCAATGCCAGATTATAAATACATACATATATCGTAGGTAGATAAACTATATACCTATGCATATATGTGATATAAAGTACATAATGTATTGTATGGTAGATAGGTATGAAACAGCTGATGGCTTTGTAAAAAGATTAATACTCTATTAAATGGACCATTCATACAATACACTGCCTATACCATAACAGACATGAAGATATTTAAATTAAATTCGTACATTCATATACCTACATTATATATTTATTGCGAAACAAACAGTTTTTTCTTTTATGATTTATTTAGATAATTTTATAAATCACAATTTTCAATTCAGTAGGATAGAATTATTTAGTATATCGAATTTATGTAATATTTCAATAGTTATGTACCCATATGTTGAACAGCAATGGACCAAAACCAAAACCCTGCAGAACACCTTTGTATTTTATATGTTATAAGTCTTGGTTCTAAATTTGTATTTGCTAGCAATATAGTACCTAAATATTAAATTGATAACGCATACGATATCAATGGAGAAGAAGAAAAAACCCACGAAAATCACGTTTCAATCGTCTGCTTTGACATCTTTCCAAGAATCAAAAAGAGGCATGTTGATATGATATGATATTCGGGTCATTGGGAGATAACTAGAGTCAAACATACATACATACAAAGTAATGTAATTATGCTTGTTCATATTTTATTGTAGATGGGTAACTATTTAAGTATATGTTGTTATACCTACTAACTTGCCATTGAATATTCTCAATCATTTAACTGACCGGCCTTCATGGTTCACCGGTGATTTTCCTGCATTCATACCATTATGTGTCGGGTTCGAATGCCATTAAGATAAGATCTGCTATTGTTTCAATTTGTTTCAGGAATTGTTTTTATTTCATTTTCTATTGCTTCTCGGGGCAGATTACAAGCACTATGTCAAATATTAATTTAATACGCACCCAGTAACAAGTTGCAACATTCTGGAGACTTGTAAAATTTATCATCTCACAGATCCAGACGGAAAACATGTCTTATATAAAAATGTATCTCCACCGGGAATTGAACCCGGTACCTTTGGCTCAGACACAGCAGTGTGATGATTGTGTGGCGGAACATCCCTGACCCTATGATGTCCGCCTATCTCTACTGACATGTCATTGCTACCAACGCAAGTGGAGGTTATAAACAGTAAGTTGTCTCCACCTACGCTAATCATTCGGGATTATTTCCAGTGCCGTGGCTTGACGTATCGCGAATTCTCCTCGACATTTTTATTCTATATTAATTAAATATCCTAATTATTAAACAGCTAAAATGTAACCTTAATTGATATAAATACTTGTCAGAATGAGTACTATCTTTCATTTTATAAATTATCAGTTGCCCCAATATTATTTGTCTGTAGTATATCTTTAGTATAGAGAGATGAGTTTTGACAATACTTTTGAACACGCAAAAAATATTTTGATAAAAATACATTGAAATTAATTAATCACAATCAATCTTATAATAAAAAAACTATCTCCCAATAATTGCGTATTACGATATTTCGACGAGAAAAGGAGATTATGTTTGAAATTTATGTAGATAAAAGCTACATTTTCAATATTTTTTTAGTCATGATGAACTATGATATCGATTGAAATCATTCTACATAATTTCTGGTTCACATTATTCTAGTAGTGTCGCAGTGATTCAAACTAGTGCTCGATTTTTAACTGGAATAATTTAATGGAATAATCCAAAAATGTTACTGGATCCAGTAAGAGATTCAGTCCGGTAACTAGATTGGCGGTATATTTTTCAATCCAGCGCAACTAGTATCGGGTTAACGACCATTCCGGTGCTGGCAAATACGTCATACAGGGAACAACCCCCATAGACAACGTGTCATTTAGCTCAAAGGATAACTCTAAAAGATAGCTTTAGGATCAAGAATAGATACTAAGCATGGAAGTGACGAAAATCATGAGTCCATCTAACAACACTATCACAATTGATAATAAAATAATTGAGGCTGTTGAAGAATACATATACCTTGGACATAAGATAAAATTAGGAAAGGATAACCAGACAGCAGAAATACCCAGAAGGATCGGACTAGGTTGGGCAGCCTTTGGGAAACTTAAACATGTCCTAAAATATTCCCACATGTCTGAAAATAAAATTATTTGAAACATATATCCTGCCTGTGATTACGTATGGTCTAGAAACTATCACGCTAACTGCGAGGACTATACATAAGCTAAAATGTACTCAGAGATCCATGGAAAGGCAAATGCTAGGCGTAAGTCTAAGAGACAAAATTAGAAATGAAGAAATCAGACGCCAGACAAAAGTTGTTGATGTCATGGATCGAGTTGCAAAACTTGGGCAGGTCATGTTGCCAGACAGAGTACGGACAGATGGGCACCCAGAATTCTAAATTAAAGACCATGGAATATGAAAAGGGGAATAGGCCGGTCCCAGAAAAGGTGGGCCGATGATATTGTCCCTGTCGCTGGAAGCAGATGGATTCAAAAAGCCTATAAAAAGACGAGTGGAAGCTTTTAGAAGAGGCCTACATCCAACAGTGGAGAGATGGCTGATAAAGTAGAAGAAGAAGATGGAAGTGACAGTTGTCTGTCACATCCATACATTGAGTTATATTTTCTTGTTTCTTTTCTTGAGGTAAATGATATGTTGTATAGGAGGGCTGGTATTGCTGTATCTTTTGGATAGGTTGTTTTTTGTTTCAACGATAATGGACTGGCTATTAGAATGCGTTTCATGTGTACTTCGTGATCAAGTTGGTTAAATGGGTGGGAAAACATGTGCTTAAGTTTGGGTCCTCTGAGGTCAATTTTATATATTCTGTTTCTGGAGAAAATGACCAGTTTTGAGACTTTCTTTGGACAGGTACTGCTTAAAAAAACGGTTGAATAATCTATTTGAAATGATGATGATTTGATGTGCAGGGTAATCAAAAATACAACAGGCAACAATAACATCTCACATACCTATATAATATAGTCCAGCGGTGAGGTCCAACACACATTCTGAATGCAGTGTATTAATGTGTGAGAAAATTAATTATATGAAATAGTAATTGATTAAAAAAAATGAAATAGTTAAAATGATGTGATGGTGTGTAAAATATAAAAAACTATTTTATCAAATTGTTGTTTATATTCAAAATAATTTATTTCAAAAGACAATATGGCTTCTGAGATATTTTAAAAAAAATAGCTCATTACAGCAGTCATCAAAATAAACACTATAAAAATTCTGTTAAGAGGGTGACTGCTGCCAACGTACCTATTTTTTCAATTTGATATACCATCATTATTACTAAACGAATTATTTTTAAAAAAATTACCTAGTTAGTTTGGATATTAATAAAGAGAAATGATTATGTTTTTTTTTACCTTAACTTTTTGATTATGTTTTGTATATATTCTTGTAGGAAAATAATAAGCATACTCCGATTTTAGACATTTATCTTAAATTTCTAAAAAAATATAAGGTATAGAGCAATATTTTTTTTTATAAATTAAATATAAATTAAAGAAGAACAAAATACCTGAAAAAATATGATATGACATTGCATTAACGCATCAGGTTAAGTAAATAAACCAAAAATACACGTCACATCATATTTTTCTAGATATTTTTGTCTTCTTTAATCCAACTGTCGATTTGTTCAGGAGAACTTTGTTCTCTTAACATATCGACAATGTTTCAAGCCAGAATACGCGAGAATTGTATGGAGAGGTCTACTTTTTTCACGGCTTTTCCAACTTTGAAGTCAAAAAACACCAACTTAGAGGCTTCGCAGCATATATGTTCCATACACGGATTTACTCAGAATTCGGAGTAGAACATTTCGTGTGTCTGTGTGTGTGTGTGTGTGTGTGTGTCTGTGTGTCTGTGTGTCTGTGTGTGTGTCCGTCCCCCCCTTATAACTTTTGATCCGCTCAATTTACAGAGCCTAAAATTTCAGAATATATAAACAGTTACAGGCCTACAAAACTTTTATACTCGGAATTTTGAATTTTTGTTTCAGTCAGGGGTTATCAACTTTTGAATTTTTATTTTATTTTTCCATATATCTCAGAAACCATAAACGCTAGAACGCTGAAAATTGGTAAAAACATAGACAAATACAAAATCTCAAATTAGTTTTTTCAAAAAAATTCCAGGGTTTCTCAAACATTTTTTATTAAGAAAAGTATTTTTTTTATGATAAATTTATGAGTTTAACTGCCTTTATTTCCATTTTTTTTTAAAATATCGAAAAAAGCTGAAACACCCTAACTAGATAATTTAATTTTATATAAAAAATATTAACATTGTAGCAGTACATCTCAAATTTTTTTTAACAATTTTTATAAAAATTGAATTTAGTGACGACATCGCTTCATACAATTTGTATGGTAGTCACCTATACACAATATCAAAGAAGACTTAATAGTTTGATACTTCATCTCTAAACATACAATATACATATGTATACCATCATGCTGTTTTCATATTCCGGGTAGGAAAAAAAGACTGACCTCCATAATATCCTATCTTGACTACCTAGGTACATGTGTTGTATAGAAAACTAAATATCATAAAATAATAAATAATTTGTATTTATGGGTTTGGTACTTATTCTTCAACTATACATACTATCGCTGTCGACAGTTGGATCCCATGTGTTACATGCAACTAGTTTAAAAAAAATATATTACTCTACGCCTTATAGTTTATTAAAAATATATGATAAACGTTGAAAATCGGGGTATGCCATTATTTTTCTACAAGAATTTATACAGAACATTATCAAAAAGTTAAGGTGTATTTGTGTTTATTAATATCCAAACTATCTAAATTATTTGTTTTCAAAACGATTTGATAAGAAATAATGATGGTATATCAAATTGAAAAATAGGTACGTTGGCAGCAGTCCCCCCCTTAACTACAATATTTCCAAAATTGGAATTTTACAGGAGGGACAAATTATCTCAAAGACATGGGATTGGAATTGATTGACAAATGTGTCATTAATATCCGAATTGTTTAAATATAATTCGGATATTAATGACAAATGTGTCATTAATATCCGAATTGTTAAAATATAATTCGGATATTAATGACAAATGTGTCATTAATATCCGAATTGTTTAAATATAATTCGGATATTAATAACAAATGTGTCATTAATATCCGAATTGTTTAAATATAATTCGGATATTAATGACAAATGTGTCATTAATATCCGAATTGTTTAAATATAATTCGGATATTAATGACAAATGTGTCATTAATATCCGAATTGTTTAAATATAATTCGGATATTAATGACACATTTAAGTAGCAGTAAAAGTATTATTTGCTTTTCGAAATTTAAATCCCTTTTTCAACAAAATGTAATTTTTAAAATAATTATTGATAAGGTACTGTTTCAATTTTCATTACGAACCATTCTGAAAATATTCAAATAAGTTATATTGATTGATACAAATTTTGGTGGCACGGTCACGCTCTGTGCACCATAAAATTTTGCTTATGTCTATTGAGAAAAAAAATATTTATTCTAAAACATATGGATTATACATGTCATAATAAAATTTAATGTTTAGCTTTTTTGAAATGTTTTAAACTACTGTTTACCACTAATATGTAATGGAGTCACAATGATATTTTTTTTAAATATAACTTTTTTGCTACACACACTACAAGTTGCGTGGCACGAAGTCAGTGTACTGGAATATCTCATTTCTGTACAACTCTTGTAGTTATACATCCTACGGTGAAATGAAGTGAGCGTGGAACGATGTAAGTGTACTGGAATATCTCATTTCTGTATAACTCCTGTAGTTATACATCCTACGGTAGAAGTGACTGTTGTTTCCCACAGTACAAGTTGCGTGGCGTGAAGTTAGCGTGAAATGAAGTCAGTGTACTGGAATAGGTATCTCATTTCTGTACAACTCTTGTAGTTATACATCTTAGGGTAAAAGTGACTGTTGTTTACCACAGGACAAGTTGCGTGGCACGAAGTCAGTGTACTGGAATATCTCATTTCTGTATAACTATTGTAGTTATACATCCTACGGTAGAAGTGACTGTTGTTTCCCACAGTACAAGTTGCGTGGCGTGAAGTTAGCGTGAAATGAAGTCAGTGTACTGGAATAGGTATCTCATTTCTGTACAACTCTTGTAGTTATACATCTTAGGGTAAAAGTGACTGTTGTTTACCACAGGACAAGTTGCGTGGCACGAAGACAGTGTACTGGAATATCTCATTTCTGTATAACTATTGTAGTTATACATCCTACGGTAGAAGTGACTGTTGTTTCCCACAGGACAAGTTGCGTGGCACGAAGTCAGTGTACTGGAATATCTCATTTCTGTATAACTATTGTAGTTATACATCCTACGGTAGAAGTGACTGTTGTTTACCACAGGACAAGTTGCGTGGCACGAAGTCAGTGTACTGGAATATCTCATTTCTGTATAACTATTGTAGTTATACATCCTACGGTAGAAGTGACTGTTGTTTACCACAGGACAAGTTGCGTGGCACGAAGTCAGTGTACTGGAATATCTCATTTCTGTATAACTATTGTAGTTATACATCCTACGGTAGAAGTGACTATTGTTAACCACAGTAATTATGTAATATCTCAATTTCATGACATTTGTATTTGTAATTATATAGATTTACTGAATTATTCTTTCTATTGCTTTTCCTTGTGAGTTTCCTCGATGTTTACTGTTGCCTTCATTAAGAAAGCTATGTGCTGTTCGTTTTCGTACTGCTGCAAGTTCTTCTTCGGCAGAAATCTCCTGATGGGCGGTGAGATAAGCACCGGGTCCAGTGTAGAAAGGTCTTGGAAACCGGTAAAATAGCTGACTACAAGTCCAACGACAACTCCCAAGGCGCTACCGAAGGTCGTGAAGTACATATAGGACAGTTTGTACAAAAAGAACACGTCGTCCTCCTCAGCTGGCTGGAAGCTGAAACAAAAAATATGGATATAACGGGAGAACGTGAGGTGGTTTGGGCATATTCCAACTGTCGATTTGTTCAAGAAAATTTATTTCTCGCGAATACGCGAGATTCGTATGACAGGTCTACATATATTTTTCATGTTTTTTTCAACTTTGAAGTAAAAATACAACAACTTAGAGGGTTTGCAGCATATATGTTCCATATATTGATTTTTTTCAGAATTCGGAGTAGAACATTTAGTGTGTCTATGTGTGTGTCCCCTTATAACTTTTGATCCGCTCTATGCACGGAACCTAAAATTTCTGAATGTATAGAAAGTTATAGGCCTACAAAACTTATATATTTTGTTTAAGTGTTAATAGTTTGGTACTTATTCATCAATTATACATACTATCGCTATCGACATTTGGATCTTATGTGTTACATGTGTGGCGCAACCGCCGATTGCGCCGCGTAGCTGAGTTACACCGGCAGGCGCCATCTTGCCCTGCGCCGTATTCACAGCCCGTCTCCTATTTAAGGGGAAGCACAGCGCGCCCAGACCATTCATAACCAAAAAACGCTCGCAACGCCAGCCATTACAGACGCTCTACCCAGTGCTCCGCTCACCAACAGTATAGTGCCTACAACACAGTGCTCCACAAGTGGAAAATCCCAATTCAGTGTCTCGCCGCTCTGCCTGCCCGCCCGAAAGACGAGTAAGGCCCAGACAGACCGGCGATTGATTTTTCTTTAAGCAACGTAAATTCAGTGCTGTGTATAGTGCAAAGTGCATCGGCCAGCAAGAAACTACATACCATTAGCGGTGAGTCATTCACTAGTTACTCATTACTGTTCATTATACTCTTAAATCGACGTTACTTTCATTCAGATACCATACCATACCATACCATCACGCCATTTCCCTAATCGGGGTAGGCAGAGAGAACCGAACGCCGGACTCCTCTCTCTTGACACACATTCCTCGCTTCACTCACGTCCATACATCGTCTCATACACGCCCTTCTATTATTCTTACTTCTAACATCACCATCCTTCAAAATCCCATTTATGTGATCGCGCCTACTTTTTCTTGACCGACCTCTACTTTTCGTTCCTCTTTTATCAGTCTTGTACACTACACTCATTCCTTCTATGTGGCCAAACCACCTTAGGGCATTTATTCATTTATTCTTATTCTCTTTATATAGTTCATATATCTACCACACATACATACTCTCTCTCTCATTCTTTTCTACCTACCATTCTTCTTCAACAGTCATACAACCCTTTTCACAAACCTCTCCATCTCTTAAATCTAATCACTGCCACCCAGATTAACCCTATTTCTTCCCCAAGTAAATTTCTCACCTCTCTATTTCTCATCTCTCTGCTTTTCTCTTCCCATCCCATTTATGTGATCGTGCCAACTTTTTCTTGACCGACCTCTACTTTTCGCTCCTCTTTTATCAGTCTTGTACACAACACTCATTCCTTCTATGTGGCCAAACCACCTTAAGGCATTTATTATTATTCTCTTTATATAGTTCATATATCTACCACACATACATAATCTCTCTCTCTCATTCTTTCCTAACTACCATTCTTCTTCAACAGTCATACAACCCGTTTCACAAACCTCTCCATCTCTTAAATCTAATCACTGCCACCCAGATTAACCCTATTTTTTCCCCAAGTAAATTTCTCATCTCTCTATTTCTCATCTCTCTGCTTTTCTCTTCTCTTTCCTTTATCACCCTCGCACCTTCACCTACAACATCCAATTCCCAAACCTACATCTACTTCTCACACCTTTCACAATGTCACACCTAGAGGCCTACAACACCACCTCACCCCTCCACCCATCCCCCACCCCCCCACCCAGCACCTCTCCAATCTCGCAGGGAGAGCAGGCCCTACGGGAGCTGCTCTTCGCCAAAGACGAGCCATCACCTTCCGTCTTAAGTGCCGCCTTCCAAGCAGCACGAGACGCTCTCAGAGGACGAACCCTCCTCCGAACCCTCACCAAACTCTCCAGGGAGTATAACCTCCAGGAAGAGGAGAGGAGCTCCGAGGAGGAGGAAGACTCTGACTCCGACAATTCACAAAAAAAGCCCCCTCAACGTCCACCGATTACGAATACACCACCCCCCCCACTTCATGCCTCTCCTCCTCCACTGGATGGACAACCCCAAAGGGGAAGAGGAAGCGCTCAACTAAAAACACCCCCTCTCCAACACAAAACTGCCCTTCTCCTAAGGCCAAAATCGCCGCCACCAGGGAATCTCCCCAAGTATCCCCCCCCTCAAACCCCAACCCCACCCCCCTTACAACCCCCCCCACCGTCGCCCCCGCCCCCCCCAAAACAGCACTCCCAAGAATCCCTCCTATTATCCTCCACAAAAAGGGGGACTTCCCCAAAGCCTCGGCCCTTTTCTCCGAAAAGGGCATCGACTTCGTCGCAACAAATAAGACGACATCAATATCTATCTCTTTAAAGACCCCTCTTGACTTCAACAGAGCGACAAATGCTCTAAAAAACGGAAACCTGGAGTTCCACTCATTCAATCTCCAGGAAGACAAACCTCTAAAAATTGTCCTCAGAGGCCTCCCTGAAATCCTCTCACCAGCAGACATCAAAGAGGACCTCATCAGCCAGGGCTTCCCCGTGCTGGAGGTACACAGGATGAGGAGAGGTGCCGACAGACGAGAAATTCCCCTGGTCCTGGTGAACCTCACCAGAGGAGAGGCCGCAAAAGCCATCCACAATAGTTTGGAGTGCGTCCTGCACTTCAGAGTGAGGGTGGAATCCCTGAGAAATCAGGGATCTACTGGTCAGTGTTACAAATGCCAACGACACGGCCATTCGGCGTCAAACTGCTTCGCAGCAGCGAGGTGCCTGAAATGCGCCGGAGATCACCATCACTCGGAGTGCAGAAAACCAAGAGACGCTCCAGCTACCTGCGTCCTCTGCAAAGGAGCACACACCGCAAACTTCAAAAAGTGTCCCGAAAATCCCAAAAACCGTGGTCACCCTGCCCCTTCCCTTCAAACTACGACGGCCCTCCCCCAAACTCAAAGTCGTCCCACCGAACGCCCCCTCCCCAACACGATCCAGCCACGTCCCCAGCCACAACCACTCATGTCCATCAGACCAAAGTGGCCCCTCCTCCCAACTCCCCGCCATCCCCATTCCTCAAATACCTTCAACACCTCCCAGCCAAACTGGCCGGCACCCACCTTCACACCCCCCCCTCGAGCCCCCCAACCCACCCCCCCCACAACCCACTCTGCCCCCACCCTCATACCCCTCACTCAAAAGCTCGAGGAGTTCATAATGATGGCATCTGCCCTTCTCCAGGAAGCTCACAACTCCATAAATGGCTAGACCCCCCAGACTACCCACCCACCTCCAAATTGCGTTCTGGAACGCTAACGGTCAGATCAGGAACTTCAGGACCGAGGTTGAGCTCTTCCTCGAAGAGCACAACCTCGACCTGTTGCTCGTCAATGAGACATGGTTGAAACCCACACAAAAGCTCACCATCAGAAACTACACTACAGTCAGGTCAGACAGGCTAAGAAGCAGAGGAGGTGGTACGGCAATAATCATAAAAAAGAACTTAGATTATTGCGAAACTCCAGCCCAAAATATAACAAACCTGGAGACCACCACCATCATGCTCAACACTCACTCAGGGCCCATTAGGTTCACCTCAGTATACAGTCAACCAAACACTCAATTATACACTACAGATCTAGACATACTCCTCGCAGACAATACACCCACCATCATTGCCGGCGACTTAAACGCCAAGCATGGAGCCTGGCATAGTCGCCGGAACAACACAAAAGGAAACGCCTTACACAGATACTCACAATCCCGAAACATCGCCATCATTGCACCCGACTCCCCGACCATTTACCCCCACAACGGTACATCCCCTGACGTTATTGACATAGCCATCATTAAAGACATACGCCACACCTACTCTCTATCGGCGGTTCACGAGCTCTGCTCTGACCACTGCCCCGTCCTGCTTCATCTCCAGGACGGAACCCCAACCGACCCCACCACTCCTCTCCACCAACAAATCGCTTGGCACAAACTGCCACAACTCCTGGACCAAATCTCCATCCCAGGCCCCATCCTTACCCCCACACACTTGGAAGACGAAGTCTCCAAGTTCACTGACACTCTACAAGAAGCCCTACACACAGCCACCCACACTATACACAAAAAAACACAACAAAACGACCTCCCACATAACATTAAGGTACTCATCAGGGAGAAAAACCGTGCCAGAATACAATGGCAACGAACAGGAGACCCCCTACACAGAATGCGCAAGAACAGACTAACAGCAGAAGTTAGGTTAGCTTTAACGGAATTAAGGAACGAGAGATGGCACGACTTTATAGCTTCTTTAAATCAGGACTTTAATGCAGGATACAAGTTAGTTAGAACACTCAAATCGCAACACTCCCGAATCACCGCGCTCAACACACCATCAGGACCAGTTTACACAGCACAAGATAGGGCAGAAGCATTCGCGGATAGCCTAGAAGCTCAGTTCACACCTTACACAGGAAAAGACATCCCACACCATATCACCCTGGTCGAAAACCATGTCTCCTCGATAATGACCTCGACCGACCACGAACCCCTACCCCCCACTACCCCCCAAGAAATCAGTTCAATAATAAAAAATCTCAAAAAACGTAAAGCTCCTGCGTACTTATTCCCGTTAAAGTGTAATATTTCGGCGTTAAGTTCCGATAATCTTTACGCACGACAGAAATTAACACAATAAATAACGCCCTTCCAAATTCGTCGAATTCTCGTTGTTTGTCTATGGCCAGCGTTAAGTTCCCGCTTTTTAGTGTTGGCAACGTCGCAATGTTTCCGCATCAAACTGTCAAATTCTGTCTTCACTGTTTTGCAATAAACGAAATGCGTCGGTTGATAAGAAGATAAAAACCAGCAAATACAATGTCTAATCCATCAGTAAATAGTCAAGGAGAATCGGAGAATGTAATCCAGAGGAGGTATGTGTATTAAAAACCCTTATTTTTAGTAAATAAATGAATAATTAATGCCTGCGCGGTGTATGGCGTCATGGTTATGTTTGGCTATTTATTATTGGCATTATTTGCTCATTTTAAATTGATTTTACATATAAACATTCAATATTATCTTTTTTTATAGGAATCCACGAGTGACATTAAGTCATAAAAGGGCCCTAGTGGACTTTATGACAATACACAATGATTTTGCCAATAGGAGATTTGTGGGTCCTTTGGGGAACCGACAAAACAAGAGAATGTGGTGTGAGCTGGCGAGTTTGGTCAATGAACTGGGGCCATCAAAAACAGCTGACCAATGGAAAATTGTAAGTTTCATTAATAGAATTGGATTATGGTATAATTAAACAATAGTTTTATGAAGTCTTTGAAAAGTTGTCATTCATGAATGTGAACTTTTTTTGATGCATATAACTTAGTAAATAGCATAAATTTATAGAAAAAATATTCCCATGGACTATTTTATTAACTTTTGAATAACTGTCCTGTGCTTATTACACTAATTGCAAAATAATTTTTGAAAAAGTTAGTCAATCATTAATGTCATCTTAAAAAGATGCGAGAGCTGTAAAATTTTCATAAAATACCTTGTTATACAGATGAAGTTATTTTATTTTCAAATTTCTCATCAAATATCCCTTTGTTTTTTATAGGTTTGGAAGGATGTCAAGCTACGAGATAGAGACAGTCTTACAGAGTGATATAGACACGATGAAATAGTCAGTGATATAGACACGGTGAAATAGAGTCAGTGATATAGACACAGTGAAATGGAATCAGTGATACAGACAGTGATATAGACACGGTGAAATAGAGTCAGTGATATACTCGTAGACACTCTGTTCTCAGTTACTATGTGTATTTTGTTTGCCTTTTCCTTTAAAAAAATAAATGTATCGCTCTGCGGTCTATAAATTTTTCATTCCTACTTCCCATTGACTATAGTCGTTTCCTTATGATTTAATGACAATATGATTTCAAATAACTAGCGCTCATACTAACATAGTTAAGCAACTAGAGATAAGATACACAATAATTACTAGTTGCATGTAACACATGAGATGATCCAACTGTCGATGGTGATAGTACCTATGAATAATACCTATGCAAGTATACAAATTAATAAATATTTTAAGATATTTTGTTTTCTATATAAAACATGTAGGTATGTATGTGAGGATAGGATAGTATGGAAGTCAGTCTATTTTTCCTACTAGAATATGAAAACAGCATGATGTATGTATGTTTGTGAATTAAGTCTGTATAAAACTATTGAGTGAGATATTGTGTAGTGTTTACTGCCTTACAAATTGTATGAAACGTCACTAAATTAAATTTTTATAAAAATTGTTAAAAATATGTTTGAGATGTACTACTACTACATTGTACATATTTTTTATAGAAAATTATTTTTTCTAGTTGGGGTGTTTCACCTTTTTTGAGTATTTTAATACTTTAGAAATATATGCATTTAAAAACATAAATTTATAATAATAAAAAAATGTTTTTCTTGAAAATGGGGCTCAATAGTTTGATACTTTATCTCCAAACATACATACCTCCATCTTGTTTTCATATTCTGGGTAAGAAAAAAAGACAGACCTCCAAACTATCCTATCCTGACATACATTCTTTATATAGAATACCAAATATCTTATCAAAAGTTTTTTTCATATTTATTTATTTTCTCTCAGAAAGCTACAGCTATAATTTATTTATTTATTTAAAAAACAATAATTAATAACAAAAAAATATTTATTTTACATTACATTTATTGTATAAAAGTTGAGCAAAAAGTGCTGTCTTCATTTTACATTAATGATTATACAGTAATTGATTACAAAGTTGAAATATTCATAAGAAAATACAAGATAAATGATAATATAAAAACAAATATGCACATATACAGTAACGATTTTTAACGAATTCAAAAGTTCTGCATTTTGCTCTGTATTTTTTTCATATTTACTTTTGTATTCTAGTAAAAGGTTTGAAAGATCTTGAAGTTTATTATCATTTTCTGTAAATTTGTCAGAAATGAAATTAACTAGTTCAGTTTTCATCTGACAAAGCGAGGAAATATTGACATCTGTTGAGGGATTTGTATAGGTTGAGTTACGACATCAGAGATGCAAACCTCATCGGGGCCAGAATTCTTCAAGTATGTATGAGAACTATTTGGTGTGGGATTTATTTTCTGGATTTTAACGCTATTTGACTCTTTTTTTTACAAATTATACATTTGTGATTCGCTCTAATGGTTTTATTTTGTTTATTTAGTTCATTTTTAAAGTATTGGAATCTCATTTATACCTAAAAGGAATAAAAACCCATTCGGTTGTCAGCCAGCCTCTTCATCTCATCTCTGATAATCGAGTTGGTAAAGATGAACTAATCATGAACACTCCCTGGGAACATTCATATGGATAATGTTCATGTCAGCATCACTGATCTGAAAAAATACATTTTCAATACACATAGTCTATTTGTGTCTACTATGTAAATCCACCTAATATACAGTGTTATCATATTTACCAACTGTGTATTTAGAGAAAAATATTCATGGTGGTTTTTATATGCCTCAGGGTGATCGGAAGGTGTCACTTTTGCTATATGGGTGCAATCGATACAGCCCAGAATCCCTGGAAATCCAGCTCTTGTAGTAAATCTAGAAAGTTAAGTCTTTGCTAATTATTGATCTTTGTCTCTCAGCAACTGTACTTGGAAAGTAGATGTATTTTTTGAAAAGCCTCTCTACTATAGCTTTCGATGTGCGGGTAACACATCTACTAACGGATGATTGACTTAAAGCATTATAGAAGTCTTGCCCAACACCTTTTTGATAACGCCTTCTGCATAAAACCGGAGTGTTGCAAGGACCTATAAGAAATGGTTGTGTGCATGAAATGATTTATTTACTTAATTTATGTTGATTTATTTAATAATTCTAGAAATCAACGATTTTATTTAAAAAACAAAAATTCTAGTTATCAATAGAGGTAATTAAGAAACATTATTAAAATTTAGCCTTAAAAAATGTAAATATGTATACATAAATACATACCATCACGCCATGTCCCTTACGGGGTAGGCAGAGAGAACCGAACGCCACTTACTTCTAACTTGACATACATTCATCGCCTTAACAACATTCATAAATCGTCTTATACATGTTCGTCTGTTGTTCACGCTTCTAATAATATATCACATGTTTAAAAATACTAAAAAGAATATGATATTAAAAAAAAACTTACTTGAATCTGAACTGATAAGCCACGTGACCTGACTCGCATCAGAATTGGTCCCAGTTCATGTACTTATTAGGTTTAGAGCCAACGATTTATTGATTCTATATAGTTGTCAAAAAAAAATTATCAGACAAATCGAAAGGATTACTCGCGTCCCGTAAATTGCGCCTTTCAAAGTTCAACCTCCTAATCCTTCTTCTATTGTCTAAGCGTCTTTCTTCTATATGATAAATGTATAAAGAGGGTAAAAACGACATTATAGCTACGTATAAACTATAATTTTGCTTTTCACAAAATTCAAAACAGCCTCGATATGCCGCGTTAATCTTTATGAATACATTCACCCGTCAAATGTCAAAATAGTATTGCGCGTCAATCCAGAATACCGCGTTACGACCGGGCGTAAAGTAGTTTTCGCGGTATAATGCGCAGAAAGTTTACGCCGGCTAGTGTCAGATGCGTATCGCTGAAACAGAATAACAGTGTGTGATAAGAATCGCATAAAGCGTATAAACTTGGGTAAATTGCCGCGTTAAAAGAACCGGAATAAGGCCGCAGGTCCCGACCAGATCCGAAACAAAGTCCTCCAGAAACTCACTCCGAAAGGCATACATGCTCTCACTTCTCTCTGCAACGCAGCCCTTACCCTCTCCTACTTCCCGTCCGCCTGGAAAAAGGCCGACGTAATTCTAATCCCCAAACCCGGAAAGGACCACCAAAATCCAGAAAACCACCGACCCATCAGCCTTCTTCCCTGCCCTGGGAAAATACTCGAAAGAGTGATCCTAAACCGCCTAAAACCGGCGGTAGAGGAAAACAATATCATACCCGACCACCAACATGGCTTCCGCGAGGCCCACGCCACCGACCACCAACTTCTTCGAGTTGTGGAGATCATCACGAGGTGTTTTAACGAAAACTCTCACACAGTCATGTTATCCTTGGACGTAAGCAAAGCCTTCGACAAGGTATGGCACGAGGGCATCCTCCACAAAATGTCTGATTTCGGGATACCCACCGCGATGACACTCCTCATCTCCTCCTTCCTCAAAGGAAGAACCTTCCGCATCAAACTCCAAGGCATCTCCTCCACAGAACGTCATATCAGGGCAGGAGTCCCCCAGGGATCCATTATCTCACCTATGCTCTACATTATCTACGCCAGCGACCTCCCCAAACCCACCTCTTGGAACGTCCACCTAGCAAACTTCGCCGATGACACAGGCATCTTATCCAACTCACGATCCCCAGTACTAGCAAGAGCTAGAGTCCAGGAGATGGCAACACTCCTGGAACAATGGTGCGTCAAATGGCGCATCATCATCAACCCCTCCAAAAGTGTCGCTGTGCTCTTCACCAAAAGACGCCCCAAACTCCCAGCAAACCTCACCATGTTCGGGGAAAGCATCCCGTGGAAGAACGAGGTCAAATACTTAGGCCTCACCCTTGACAAAGGGCTCACTTGGAGTTCGCACATACAAAGCAAGACAATAGCTGCTTCGAAAGTCATGGGCGCCCTGCACCCATTACTCAACAAAAAAAGCAAGCTGAACAACAGGAATAAGCTTCTTATCTATAAAACTGTCATTCGTCCCATCATGACGTATGCGTGCCCCGTTTGGGGAAACGCAGCTAACACGCATATAAAGAAGATGCAAACCTCCCAAAACAAGGCCATCCGTTTAGCTCTTGGCGCTCCAAGATGGGTGAGAACCTCACACCTACACGAGGATGCAAAAATACCCACAATCAAAGATTTCATCACCCACCTCTCCAAACGCTTCTACGAAAAAATTCCCTCCCATAAAAATCCCTCCATTAACAGTCTAGCCTCTTACGACGAAAATGAGTCCTTCAAGCACAAACGACCCAAATCTGTCCTCAAAAGACCACCCCCACCCGAACCCCCACCATAATATCAACCCTATCTCGCCAGACTCCCTCGCAACCCCACCTCGCAACTCTAAAAAAAAAAAAAATTATTATTTTTTTTTTTTTTTTTTTTTTTTTTTTTTTTTTTTTTTTCTTCACTCATTATTCTCCCAAGTAATTAAGCCCCCCCGCTCTTCTAGTTTATCTTACTCTCTTGTCAATTCTCGCGTATAACAAGCCCCTCTTCAGTAAATCATCTCAAACCCAACCAGCAAAGTAACGTCAGATGAAGGAGCAAGGAGTCCTAGACTCGGTACTCCGATGTCAGTAATGACCAATGACCAATGCCCAGACCATTCCGCTTATCCAGATCTCGAAGCTAGGCATCACGCTGCCCGACCGCTCGTCGTCGTTCAAATCGTCCGAGTTTCAAATTTACATTTATATTCATTAAATAATAACTCGACATTTCTGTACCAAGTAATATTAGTAAGCACCAATTGTAATCATCAACTTGATAAATAAAAGAGTAAGTTCAATTTCCTGTTATATCTTTCAATCTGTCAACCATTCCTACCTGAGTAATATTTGATAATAATATTTAATCTATTGTATACGGTATCGCAGTTGCTTGGTCGATCAATCTGTGGCTCAGCTGTCGGGACTCTCCGAACAGACGGCCTCCAGGTTCGAACCAAGCGGTTGAGATATCATTTGGGTTGTATGTAGCTGAAGGCGGACAAACAGGTAATACCTACACGTCCAACTGACCGACCTTACCACCTCAATTACAGGCGTGTATACCAGCTCACGCTGGTATGCAATCGCTTCCAACCAAGTGACCACTCTGGCACTTTAGTAAGCTCTACATACTACAAATACCTTTATCCCCAAACATGCAACTAGTTCCATATCAAAATTCACCTTAGAAATGGACGATACTATGAAAGAAGGAAGTATGCATGAATGTGAGTGAGGCAATGAATGTATGCGTATGTAGAACTCTACCACAATAGCAAGGTCATGTCACGATGGTACCTAATATAATTATTAAAGGTGTAGTCACCTGTGAGTGCCAGTCGTGTTGAAGAATCCGTCCCCAAAATGATGGTCGCAGGTGTTGGGCACTCCCGGGTACACCGGTCTGTGTGTGGTGTGTATCTCGGCCAAGCTCGAACCCACTGCTACCCACACCAAGAACACTATGGAGGTGCAGGCGCCAGTCAGGGCGCCCTTGTTGTTGGAGATTGGGAACATTATGCCGAGGATAAACAGCACGAAGACAGGGGCGCCAGTTATCGAACTAATTGTATATCCTACCTGGAATTTTCAGTAAACTCACATTAAGGTGGCAAATAAAACTGAACACCCCATTTTCAAATCAAATTTCTCAAATATTTTAAACAGTATGTTTCTAGAGAAATACTATAAGTGTTTTCAACATTCCTCTAGTGAATGTTCGTCACATAATTTTAAAATTCAGCCTAAATTCCCCTAGTAAAATTATTACAAATATCCTTTTATGTAAAAAAAAGAAAACAAATCATATGAAACCAGAGTAGCCATAGCAATTCTAAACTAGTACTGCCTCAGAACAGACTATGTCTAGCGAGGGAATCCCAAAAATTTTTACAAGGAAAAAAAAATATGGAATACGTATGTGTTTATTTCCATTTTTTAAATATCGAAAAACGTCAAAACACCCCAACTAGATAAATTAATTTTCCTTAAAAAACATAAACATTATAACAGGGCATCTCAAACTATTCTCAATAATTTTTGTAAAAAATTAAAACGAATATTTTTAATCCGTTCTCTTGAAGAACAAGTCCTTCTAAGAAAGAAGCAACTTACCGATAGTACTTTTCCCATCTGTTCAGCCAATAGAACCATCAGGACTGCCAAAACACCAAATCCCACCACAATACATTTCATTATGATATGGGCTCTTTCTTCGGAAGTATTTTTCTTCTTTATGTAGTCTTCATAAACTGTCCCTGCAAGTGTATTCAGAATTGCTGATAGTGAACTGAAACAATAAGTACAAAATAATATTGTAAATTATGTAAGTCCTAGAAAAATATAGCACGACCATTTATAAGACATCCTGAAATAGAGAAATGTAAGAAGTATGATTAACAGACGAACACATAGAAAAAATGTGGCGTTTTGTTCTTTCTGCCTATTCCATGAGAGACATGGCAGTGATGGTATGTATGTAAATTAAGCGTTAATATACTGTAATGATTGTATTTAATCCAAAAATGTAACGTTGTTTCATTTTTTTTTTTCAAAATTATTGATGCGTTAAACAAAACAATAAATGATAAACACACTTTTGCGCATTAAACTATGAGGCGTAGAGCATTTAAAAGAAAACAAAAATATCTGGAAAAATATGCCTTGACGTTTGCAATAATGCTTCAGGTTTAGTAAAGAAACATAAAGAACATTTATTTTCCATTCAGCGCCATTGCGAAATTAAAGTTTTTGAGGTTTCTTTACTAAACCTGAAGCATTAATGCAAATATCATCACATATTTTATAGATATTTTTGTCTTTATAATTTTATAAGTTATTTATAAATCTATCTCTATATATAAAAATGGATTTACGTATATTTGTTTGTTTGTTTGTTTGTTTGTTTGTATGTTCACGATGAACTCCTAAACCAACCTTCCGATTGCGATGAAACTTTGGGAATTTGTTCAGCACATTCAGGATAAGGTTTATGCATTATAATTTATTGATTTATTTATTCGATATTAAAAAAAATGGTATTTAATTGATACTTAGTGGGTTTGTTCAGCAAAAATCCTATATACCCATAAATAAAATGGTATATTATATAAAACTGGAATAATGCTAAAGGTTCAAGTACTTATATTTGTTAGAATAATTAAATAAAATTTAAATGAATGAATGAATAGGGTCGGAAGGGACTGTAGGGATGGAAGGGAAAAAAATACGGAATTACTAGATGTTAAATAATAAAAAAATACTAGATGTTAAATAATAAAAAGGAAACAAACCGATCAACCATTTTTATATATTTACAGGCAGGACAACGTCTGCCGGGTTTTACTAGTATAGCATAAATTTAAAAAATCAGCGTATGCTTATTATTTTTCTATAAGAATATTTAAAAAATATAATTAAAAAGTTTACAAATATTTTTCTTTATTACTATCAAAACTATAGAGGATGTTTTTTTTAAATGAATCGTTTTGTAGTAATGATACAATATCAAATTGAAAATATAGGTACATATGTTGACAGCAGTCACCCCCTTAAGTGAGCAATATTTATTTATTTAAGGGACAAATACAGACTTATAAGATAAACAGAGAATTACTTTTGTCAACAATAAATTGATGTAGGTACATTAAATAATAATAGAAGTATGTATGTACCTGAGAGCAGCACTAAAGACCCCAGCTACAAACAGTCCAGGCAAAGCAGGAATATATCCAATCTTGTCCAACACGTAGTATGGATATATTTGGTCTGGCCTTGAAACATGCTGAAAAGTTTTATAGGTAGGTATAATATAATTGTATAAGAGAAAAAGAATTACAGAAAAAATCTATTCAATATTATTTCTATATTTTATATGTAATACAACTCATGATAATAATAATAATAATAAATTTGGATAATTTATATAGCGCCGTTTTTGTGAATATCTCACCTCAAGGGCGCTGAAAAAATGATTACGTTGTATCATTTCGGCTCTGGAAAGATTTGCGAAAAAGGTGCGTTTTGATTTTTTTCCTGAACGAAGATATATTTTCGGTTTGTCTGAGGGTGTGTGGGAGCTTATTCCATGAATTTGGTCCTGCCACAGCAAATGCACGATCACCGAAATTAGTTGTGTGCACCCTGTTTATTTCAATTAATTTCCCAACCATATATGAAGAAGCAGAACGAAGTGATGATTTTCTGTCATTTATTGAAAGCGGAATGCACAGTTCGGAGAGGTAAGTAGGAGCCATACCACGAAGTGCTTTAAAGATTATGAGACAGAGCTTATATTCAATTCTTTCGGGGACTTTAAGCCAATGTAGATTGCGAAGATGGTGAGAGATGTGAGAAAATTTGGAGGCTCCAGTGATGAGTCTGGCTGCAGCATTGAAAACTGACTGAATTTTATTGATTTCTTTCTTTGGTAAATATATATGTAATTAACATAAAATAATAATATGTAATTAACATAAACTCATCTAAAACATTGATTTTTACCAAGTATTTTACGAAATGGTTGAATTTCTGATTAGAAATAGGTATGTATAGAATTTTGTCTGCTTTCGATGGTTTGTATACATCTCTATAAACTTTTATTTATAATTTATATATGTATTAAATTTCAAAATATTGAATAGTAGGTATTGTATAATACCTACCATTCTTATTATCAAATTGTGAATTGTGTGGAAAACTTGACTGGAACATAAGGTATACTTTAATATTTGTTTGATGTTTGTAATATTGGAATGTGTGAATGAGACAACATAGTATGACAGAGATGAACGAAAGGTATAAATAGCCGCGAATGGTATGACCGGGCCTCTTTTGTTTTATTAGCTAGGTAGCCAAACATACATGTTGTAAATAGATAGGTATAATACTATCAAATGGGGGAGGAAGTGCTATACCTTCTCGTGGTCTCCCCTGTGAGTAGTGCCTTATAAAACGATCATAAAAGAAGAAAAAACGCAAACCAAAAACGAATAAAATGATGAAAAACATAGAAAGAATAAACGCATTGCACGAAACCAAATAGCACAAAACCAAATAGCACAAAACCAAATAGCACAAAACCGGCGGCCGTACATTAAACGAACTGACGACCTGGATAATCCAGTAACAAACCTTGAAATAGGACAAATAAATGTCGAAGGTATGACTAGAGCAAAGGCTGAGATACTGGGAAAATTAATGGAGCGGGTGGACGTACTAACCATCCAGGAGACCCACATCCCAGAAGAAAACACGCAAACTGGAGGTTCCTGGTTTTACCTTAATACATTATAAGAACCACAAAAGGCATGGAATCGCCACTTATGTAAAACCAAGACTAGCATCTGAGGCTTACGCCATCGACGAAGACGAGTTCTCCATAACCACTAAAGTTGGAATCCTCTATATAGTAAATGTCTATAAGCCCCCTTCAAGAAGCTGGTCAGAAGGAGCAATAAAAACATGCTCACACCCAACTATCTACATTGGAGATTTCAATTCCAATGGGGATACACTGACGATGATGCAGATGGAGACATGCTGAGTGACTGGTCCTCTGAAAACAACTTACACCTTCTATATGATTCAAAACAGGGGGGTACCTTCCGATCTGCTCGATGGGGTACAACTACTTCACCCGACTTATGTTTTGTTTCCACAAACACTGAAGGCATGCCCATAATGTCAACCAAGACTATACTGAAGGGATTCCCCAAGAGCCAACACCTCCCAGTAATAGTGAGCATCGGCCTACATATCCCCGTTTTGGAGCAACCATATCTGCTCAGATGGAATTTGAGAAAGGCAAACTGGGAAAACTACACCAAATGCATTGAAGATACCGTAAATAGAATTAAACCTAGCATAGAAAACTATTCCCGCTTTGAAAGACTTCTGAGAGTGGCGGCACAAAGGTATATTCCCAAAGGTCATCGAAAATCCTACATACTAGGCTGGAATAAGGAATGTGATAAGTAAATGCAGAAATACCAGCAGAGCGGGGATGAACTAGACTTCACACATTCTAGCCAAAAGAGCTGGTCCCTTCCGAGGAAACTAGGTGCCGCCCCGCCAGCAAAGAGAGAGCCTACAGTAACACCAAACCACATAGTCAATAGCATTTTTGAGACATCCAATATTAAACCTTCGAAAACGCAGAAAAACCACTTAAAAGAGAAACTGAGAGACAAATTAAAAACCTGTGCTAACACCCACCCAATAGTCACTGAGGTAAAACCCGAAGAAGTGACCAAAGCCATAGGAAAGCTTAAGCGCGGAAAAGCTGCAGGCATGGACGGTATCCTTCCTGAGTTCCTTATGCGTTTGGGGGAGAGAGCTGTAAGTTGGATTGCCGCCTTTTTTACTGGAGTGCTTCTCACTGGAAAGATACCTAAATCATGGCGAGAGACCAAGGTTATAGCAATTTTAAAGCCGGGAAAACCCGCCCAAGATCCGAAAAACTACAGACCTATAGCCCTACTTTCGGTCGTGTACAAACTGTTCGAGAGAGTGCTGGCGGACAGAATGTCCCCATTTGTAGAACCTCACCTGCCGGTGGAACAAGCTGGCTTTCGTGTGGGACGAAGTACCTGCGAACAGGTACTGTCACTGACAACTTGCATCGAAAATGGTTTTCAAAGGGGAGAAAAAACTGGTCTACGCAGATGATGTGGCTCTTGTGACTCAGGCGACAAGTTTTGATGATCTAGAATTTTTTTTGAACACTGACTTGCAGATCCAAAAAAACTACTTCAATTATTGGCACCTAAAACCAAATCATAGGAAAACAGTAGCGACAACTTTGCACCTAAACAATCAGCAGGCAAAAAAATAACTGAATGTTTCCATGTGTGGCGAAAAGGTGCCGTATGAGAGCAACCCTAGATATCTCGGTGTAAAGCTTGACAGATCTCTAACATATGGCCCCCACCTACAATCTTTAAGAAACAAAGTAAAGGCCAGAAACAACATAATCATGAAGCTCACTCCACTGGCACAACGTGGGGAAGCACGGCTGAGGTATTGCGCACGTCAGCGATTGCTCTTGTCTACAGCGCTGCGGAATATTGCTCACCAGTATGGGCAAGAAGCGCGCATTGTAGAATCCTTGATACTGAGCTGAGTAAAACTATGAGGACAATCACGGGATGTGTGAGGTCTACCCCACTCCTGTGGCTTCCAGTACTTTCAAACATAGGCCCCCCCCGAACTGCGCAGAAAGCAGGCCTCAGCCAGAGAACTTGTAAAGATCAGCAGAAACCCCGAAATCCCAGCTTTTCAGGATATCTTCCAGCCTCCAAGAAAGCGTTTGCGGTCCAGAAAACCCATCTGGTCAGAAGACCTGACAAACTTCGAACTGCCTAGTGCATGGAGAGAGAGGTGGAAAGATGCAGATCTAATAAAAAATAAGGATATCTTTCAAGATCCCACCTTGAAGGTCCCGGGCTTTAACCTTTCCCGTAAAGTCTGTGTCCAGCAAAACAGAATCAGCACAGGACAGGGGCGCTGCAATCACCTCATGTGGAAATGGGGCAAAAGAGATTCTCCGGAGTGTGACTGTGGAGCAACTAACCAGACTGTCCAACATCTGGTAGAGGAGTGCCTGACGAGGAGATATCCGGGGGGGATGGATGGATATCCATGATGCAACCCCGGAGGCCGTAAACTGGCTGACTGGATGGGAGCCGGGGCTTTGAATAGCCGAAGTATGACGCAGCCGATGGCGTAGAGAAGCCAATGCCAAACAAAAAGTAAAGTAAGTATACTATCAAATTGTGAATTGTGTGGAAAACTTGACTGGAACATAATACATTAATATTTGTTTAATGTTTGTAATATTCGCCTCTTTTGTCTTATTAGCTAGGTAGCCAAACATACATGTTGTAAATACATAGGTACTGTGATTATATACAGTGTCAATTGTTCATCCCTCAACAAAATATGTTATTTTTGTACTTACCTTCAATTCAACGGGATCACAACCATAGTATGTAGCATAGACAAGTATTCCACCATAAACACTTAGACTGGTGAGGAATAGCATACCAAAGTAATATATCACCAACACTCTGTAAACATAAATTAATTCAGTACAACGGGATCACAACCATAGTATGTAGCATAGACAAGTATTCCACCATAAACACTTAGACTGGTGAGGAATAGCATACCAATGTAATATATCACCAACACTCTGTAAACATAAATTAATTCAGTACAACAGTATCAACTCTAAATTACAAGTAAAATAGACTGATCAACGTCACTATTCGTCATTCTCATTGGTTGTTTTGATTCTTCCCACGTCATGATGACGTTTTTTAAACATTTTTGTGTTTTGTGTGTGATATTAAATAAGTAAAATCAAAAACTTAATTTTTATTTTTTTCCCCTTACAAATATACTTGACAGTGAAGCATATCTTGTGTATTAGTGGATTATTTATTTATATGCAACTAGTTGTATGTAACACATGAGATCCAACTGTTGATGGCGATAGTACCTATGCATAATTGAAGAATTCGTACCAAACTATAAACACTTAAATTAAGATATTTTATTTTCGATATAAAACATGAAGGTATACATGTCAAGATAGGATAGTATGGAGGTCAGTCTATTTTTGCTACCCAGAATATGAAAACAGCATGATGTATGTTTGTAGATTAAGTAGGTATCAAACTATTGAGTGAGATATTGTGTAGTGTATACTGCCTTACAAATTGTATGAAACGATGTCGTCACTAAATTCAATTTTTATAAAATTGTTAAAAAAAGTTTGATATATCTCATATTATTTTTTTGAAAAAAATCACTTTTAGATTTTGTATTTGTCTATATTTATACCAATTTACATTGTTTTAGCTCATATATGTAGTTTTTGAGATATGTGGAAAAATAAAGTAAGAATTAAAAAGTTGATAACCCCTGACTGAAACAAATATTCAAAATTCTAAGTTTAAAAATTTTGTAGGCCTGTTACTATCTATATATTCTGAAATTTTGGGCTCTGTGAATTGAGCGGATCAAAAGTTACAATGGGGGGACGGACACACAGACACACACATAAAAATATAAAATATTCTACTCCGAATTCTGAGTAAATCTATATACGGAACATATATGCTGCAAAGCCTCTAAGTTGGTGCTTTTTGACTTCAAAGTAGGAAAAACCGTGAAAGATATAGATCCTGCATACAAATCTTGCGTATCTAGGCTTGATACTTTGTCGATATGTTAAGAGAAATAAATTCTCTAGAACGAATCGACAGTTGGATAATCTATTTAATATTAAAAAAGACTTCAAAACGAATGTGTGCCAAGATTGAAAAAAATGTGGCGTTCGTTTCTCTCTGCCTATGAAGGACATGGCCTGATGGTATGTATGTAATATTGTAACAGGTAATATTGTCTTTCATACAACTCGCCTATACAATCCTTCGGGAATTGATGAGTTTCATGATTTCTCATGTTTCCCATCATCAAATCTCATGGCTTAGTTAAGATGGAACCACCCCAGAAGTAATCCCTTTCTAATGAACATAGAATAATCAAATTCGGACATCTTGGTAAAGAATTATCACTGATTTTGCAAAGTTCAGTTTTTGATGATTTCGTCAGATCTTGACCAAATTGAAATGGGACCAAACGTAAAATAATTCCTTTCTAATGAATCGAGTGGGTTGTGGTCAACACTTAACATTGACTGCATAGTATGTGTACATTTTTTTCTTCTTGAAAAGATGACAATCCCCGAATGCATTTATATGAAGTTAATTTCTATTGGATTCATAAATAAATATTAGTTTCTCAGATGACAAAAGTTATCATAATACACCATACACACAAAAAAGTTACAAAACTCATAGTATGCACTCTCTACACGATAACTGTTGAGAAATTGACGAAAAAAATTGCTTTAACAATAGAAGAGCATGTATTATGAGACAATGCATGAATGTTGATGAGGCGAAGTATGTTTCAATATATGTAGAAAGAATTTTGTGATGTTAGGTTCTCTCTACCTACCCTACGAGGAAGATGGGGTGTAGGTATTGTGTAGATGAATACTATGTATGACATTCATAATAGTGGAGAGTAAAAAAATCATTAAGATGCGGAATCATATTATGAAGAAATTATGAAATCAAATTACTCAACATTGCCAATAATAAAAAAATCTCTTTTTATATAATACTTTTCATACAGTAAATCCATTATTATGAACACAATTTTTCAAACGGTTGTATGTTTTTTGAAGGATGACAATCTCTGAATGAAGTTTGATGAGGATTGTTTAAGTTGTATAAATAATTAAGATGAAATCAAATCTCAAATTTTAAAAGATGAAATCATGGAGAAAAATTAACCGTAATCTATGGAAAACTAATCAGATCTAAGTAAATGTACTTCGCAAATATGGTGTCAATATGAAGTTCATCGGCCTTTTAGTTTGGTCTGTGCAGAAGACATAGATTGTTATATTAGTGTACGGCATACTGATTACGGCATACACACAAAAACACGGCGAAACTCGATAGTATGCACTGTCCTCATCTGTCAAGATATGCCAATGACATGCGACGCAGAGGACTTGAAGATGGTTAATGACAATGCCGTTGCGGTTGCTGTATTCTGGAGTGGGAAGGCCTAGTGAGAAGTACTCGGACTCGTTAAGTAAGTACTGTCTACATATATGCATATATGATACCCATTGAGAAATTGATGTAGGGCTCGACAAACAAAAGATTGCGGGTGACAGTTTTATAAAGCGTTGTTAAAAATGTATGTATGCAAAGGTCAGTGAAAAAGTGACACGTAATTCGCTGCAAAACGTCGGAAGCCAACTAATTTTATTGGTTAATACAAATTATTTTGTGTATTTTTCTGCACTAAAATTGGTTTATGCACAGGTTATGTCAGCCGCAATCTTTCGCTGGGCGAGGTATAAAAAATATGCTTAAAAATTGTGAAACATGACTCCACTATTCCACACTAGTGGAGATTGAAAAGAATCTTCGAAAGCGAACAACGTAGTAAAAAGGTATTGATGAACATATGAACATACCTACATAATTACATACCATACACACAGTGATATTGTCAGTGCGGATTTGTATTAATGTTTAATTTTTTGGTATTTCTAAAATTAACATGACACTGCTTCTACTGTTATTTTTTTTATTATTATACTTTTTCTATTTCATGTTTTCGTTTGTTTTGAGTCCATTTAATATTTTTTATGATTGGTTACTACTGTTTTTGTATTTTTTATTGTTTGACTGTGCAAGTTTATCTTATTATTTGTATTTTTTTATCAATGTGTGTTTTTATGTACTTATGTATAAGGGAATTCGTGCCATTGGTAAACAAATAAATAAAAAATTAGAATAGATCGATTAAAATATAGAGAAAATTTGGTGAAGCTTCTCAGTAATTTATTTTCATTTCCGTTTTATTATTTTGTATTTTTGCAGTTGACGTAAACCCAAAGGATTCAAATTGACAGGAACCCAAATTATTCATTAATCAATTAATCCAATTAACGAAATCTAAATTCGTCCTCCAATATCTAATTTTAACTCGATTATAATATTAATGTTTCGTTAACACAACAATATTGAATATTTAGTTCAAAAGAAAGGTACCTAATACATAACTTTATATTCATAATTATAATTTTTGAGAATAGAACTTGAGGAAATTTGTTTATGAATTGTTAAATTTAGATATCTTAGTACAAAATTTAGTATTATTGCACCTATTTTTAATTCTTCATACTGTGCAACTTTGTGAAGTTTTATGATTTTGCAATTTATAAACGTATTATTTCAACGGGTATCATGCACGAGGACATTGCATACTAATGGTTTTAATCGTAGTGATGCTTTTAACCTAACATCCAAGAAAAAGTATATTTTCAAATTGTAGAGGTATTTGCATACCTGAGTTCAACTATCAATAAAGATAATGAAGAAACCATAGAAACAAAAAGGCGAATAGCGACAGGTAATAAAGCATTCTTCTCTCTATTAGCAGTGTTCAGGTCTACAAATGTGTCCACAGAAAGGTAAAAATAACCCTGTATAAAACAGTCATCAGGGGGGCAAGTCTGGTTGCTTATTTACCCAGGGTATGGAATCATTCCATTTTCTAAACCTCATGGCAAGTCCCGTCTTGGGTTTTGGTGAGCGAAATCACGATTTCACGGAGATTCCACGAATTAGTACCAAATGGCAAGTCCCGTTCAGGGTAATCGAAAAGATTCCATCGATAATCGGGGTTTTGATTTCGCTTGCAAAATAGGTGGTGTTTTGCGAGCTGTCAAATTTGTTCAATGTTTAAAATGACGAATCTTTTATATATTTCAGAAAAGTGCATCAACTTTTTACGAAAGTATACAAATAAAACATTGATGTTTCATTCAAAATTATTTGTTTTGATCCAGAAAGGTTATTTGTGTGAAAAAAGACCACTTTAGTGTAGCATGTTTTTTGGTGTTTTTTTTGCGTATTTCTCTCGTTGGTTTGATTGATGAATGAGAATTTGTGTTTTTGGTTGATTTTGCGAATTGTAGTGTTTGTAGTATCTATACAATAGATATGTAACGCTGTCTCATGTGCATAAGTAGCGATATGAAGGTTTGTCAATCGGCCAGTCGCACAGGTGACGTCGGCCGGTGAGTACGTGTGCCTCGGTATGAGCTACTTAGAGCAGTGGTGAGCCAGAGAGATCCTACATTGGCGACGAGGTTCCATGGAAGATGCTATTTCGAACAAAATATTTAATCGACGATACGTTTGCCTACATTAAATTCCATGTAGTGTTTGCATATTTGAATTATTGTATTAATTAGTGTTTCATCGTTGTAATGTAATTGTGACTTGGTAAGATTCATTTCACAAAATCGCGAGTTATACGTACTGTTTTAATAGACACGTGAATGTGAATTGTAATACATAATGGTTCAACAAAGCGATACAGTATAAAGTGTTTGTGTATAACTTGAATGTGTTTATATTTTAATCTGTGATAATGTAACCCTCGAAAGACCGTAAGTGCATTCTTTTGACAATTTTCAATGTTTCAAAGAACTAAAAAAATCTTCTTGCTACTTTTATCATTACTCTTCGATTCAATGTTTAGATGTTTGAACATGTATTTTATTTAAAGTAAGCAAAGAGAGAAAGTTTAAAATGGACTATAGTCGAAATGTGTGGTATATTATTAAGAAAAAATTATACATGTTTGACACAACAAAAAAAAAAACAAAAGAGAGAAAGTAGAAGCAGAAAATAAATGCAATTTATAATATAGGTACAGATATTTGAAATAAAGTACCTACATAACAAAACGCATAATAAGTACTTAGGTACCTACATACAAGATTATTGAATATTTACATCGACAAGTATTGTACGTGTTTTGTTCAAATTACGAACAGTTCAAATTGAGTGAATCATGCAATGAAGGTATAGGATCGCGGCGCTGACATAATCTGCATATAAATAAAGTAGACCTCGTAATAAAATAAATGATTATGCTTGATGGCAAACATCTTGAGTATGTCACATGGGGCTGCACGGAGCGCAAAACTGGTGTTTTGCCTGACTGGCGTATGACACTATATCTATCTACCTTTAGTGTTAA
Organism: Molanna angustata; assembly: GCA_963576475.1. Classification (NCBI taxonomy): domain Eukaryota; kingdom Metazoa; phylum Arthropoda; class Insecta; order Trichoptera; family Molannidae; genus Molanna; species Molanna angustata. Next base: position 577,274 of record OY754988.1, read on the forward strand.
GTGCACAACACCAGGTATTTATTTGCAAGTATTTACAAGTACATAGTACTTGGATCATTGAATTAATTAATGAATCGTTGCATCAGTCGTTCACCAAGAAAATGGTAGGTTCACTATATGTGTGTTTGTTATGATATATTAATTAATTATTTATTTAATAAAAATAGTTGAATACTGGGGTTCACCACCAATTTTGAATGTGTCTGGGCGTATACGCATGTGTCCTGCTTATTTTGAGATGGTGCGCATCTCTCTCCGGTTATCTTGTAATGTCGATCCCAGGGTCCCGGGTTCGATTCCCGGTGGAGATCCCGGTGGGTGGAGAATGAGTGTTTGACATAGTACATGTTGGTTGCCCGAAGTAAGATAAAATAAAAAAATGTGGGTTGTGTCGTGATGGTATGTATGTATATATAAATTCCGGAACTCTGTAAGTTAAAAACCGACTCAGTTAACAGTTAACGGACTGAAGGCTGCTAATAAAATATACATACATGCGTCGTCACACTTAAATGTTTAATAATTGTTGGTTAGCCGTTTCTCTGCGGGTGTCTTGGGTTCGATCCCCAGCAGAGGGTAAATTATATAAAATTGTTTTTCTCGCAATTCTGGCTTCTCTGGGCTGGAAGCGCTATATAATTGGAAAACATTGTCAAATCGCAGTGAACTTGCGCAGAGTGCAAGAAAGTGTAATAGGTAGTTATTATTATTACATTATTGGTATTGCGTCTTTTTATTTGAGTTTTCAGTAATTTCAACTTCAGAACAGTGAAGCGGATATTCCGGGCAGCACAGAACAAGGAAGAATTCTTCAGGGTTATCGCTAACGTAGAGGATTTCTGACAGGGCACCAGAAGAAGAAGCTACTCCAGGTATGTCGGTGGCAAAGGGTTTGAACGTTGGGTTAGAAACCCAGTGGTCACCAATACGAATCCTGCCACGACCGATTTTATTCGCCTATAGAACAAGCAGTTTGCTTGGTTTAGGGAATGTAGATAGTAGACTTCCATTCAATTGGAGGTAGAATTCCATTAAATTGGAATTGTGAGAGTTCCATTAAATTGGAGCTATTGGACTTCCATTCAATTGGAGGTAGAATTCCATTAAATTGGAATTACGAGACTTCCATTAAATTGGAGATAGAATTCCGTTAAATTGGAATTACGAGACTTCCATTTAATTGGAGGTGGAATTCCATTAAATTGGAATTGTAAGACTTCCATTAAATTGGAGGTAGAATTCCATTAAATTGGAATTACGAGAATTCCATTAAATTGGAATTACGAGACTTCCATTAAATTGGAGGTGGAATTCCATTAAATTGGAATTGTAAGACTTCCATTAAATTGGAGGTAGAATTCCATTAAATTGGAATTACGAGAATTCCATTAAATTGGAATTACGAGACTTCCATTAAATTGGAGGTAGAATTCCATTAAATTGGAATTATGAGAGTTCCATTAAATTGGAGGTATTGGACTTCCATTCAATTGAAGGTAAGTAGTTTTCCATTACATTGAAATTATGAGACTTCCATTTAATTGGAGGTAACGGACTTCCATTAAAGTAGAGGTAGAATTCCATTACATTGAAATTGTGAGAGTTCCATAAAATTGGACTATTTGATTTCCATTCAATTGGAAGTAGAATTCCATTAAATTGGAATTGTAAGACTTTCATTAAATTGGAGGTAGAATTCCATTAAATTGGCATTAAGAGACTTCCATTAAATTGGAGGTAGAATTCCGTTAAATTGGAATTACGAGAATTCCATTAAATTGAAATTATGAGACATCCATTAAATTGGAGTTCTTGGATTTTCATGAAATTTGAGATAGATTCAGATAATATTTGAGCGATTGGCCTTCCATTAAAATGGAGACAGATTTACATGAAATTGCAGGAATTGAACTTTTATTCAATTTGATGTAGACTCCTATTGAATCGATTCTATTCAGACATCCAAAAGATATCAAAATGTCAAGCTTATTACAGTCACACAATAAATTTGATCTTGAAAGAAACAACGCATCGGTGGGGTTAAGATTGCTAGAATATAAGAGACCATTTTCCTATTCGCCCTGACGCCACTAATGTAATAGAGAATATTATGGCAACTTGAATGAATATTAAGATGATGTCTGTTGATTGCCTTTTCCTAAGTATAACAAGATTTTAAGTGTCCAGCAAAAGCGAAATGTGTCATAGATGATGTGGAAAATGTCAGAACAGAATAAACAAACAGAATTGTATGTATATTAATGTATTTATATATAAAACCAAGAAATTATACGGAAAGATATGGTGACGTGCAAAATCTATCATATTCAGAGCTAACTATCCAATACTCTGCATGGAGTACTTACTACCATAAGAAAAGAAAAGAAAATATAGAGACTTGACTGGATCGCTTTCCATCAATTAGAACTTCGCCCTGATTCATGACATATGACAACCTTTATAGCCATCAGTGGTATGTTTAAACGAATATTTTCTTAAATTATTTGAGCATCAGAACTTTTACAAAAACACTTAGAGAAAATGTTGATTCTTTAGTTCTTGAAAGAATTAAGATAAGGGACTTGGAGCAGTTTTGTGCAAATATATAAAAATGGGCATGAGAGCCCACGAAAACAGAACACTGATAAATAAAACAAACGCACTTGGCATAGACTATGTACATCAAATAGTATAACAGGCAAAACCGCATGCAACCCCTATACTAGATATTGCATGTTCAGGAAACGATACAGAAATAGCCAAGGTGAGAAAAGGTACTTACGATAACCAGAGGGACGAATCGATAAAGGACTATCAAGTTTTCTAAAGGAGTCAGGTATCAAAAAAAAAAAAAAAAACTATTAAGAGGAAACAGAATTGTCATTCCTCAAAGACTCAGGAAACAAGTATTAGATACATTCCACGAAAGGCACCCTGTTATTGTCGCCATGAAGTGACGATTAAGGTGCAAAGTGTAGTGGCCAAGAATGGATAAGGACGCAAAATCCTTGGTAAAGTGCTGTAAAGAGACAATAGTAAAGATATGTAGTAGCTGTAAAGAGATCTCCCTGTGATAATGAAACACTGAGAACTTTCTGCAGAACCATGGACTGATATTGCAATGAAATTATTAGGTCTATTACCTATTAGTTGTAGTCAATTACTACAGTCGATATAAGGAAATAAAAATAACAAGGACAATCACAAGTTCACAAATTATTAAAATTCTTATTGAAATTTTCAGTCGTCTGGGTTACCCAGAATCGATCACTGGTGACAATTTGTGAAGAATTTAAAGTGCTGTGAGAGATGTAACATCATGCTATTCCATATCGTCCCGCATTGGTCACAAATGAATGGCAAAGTTGAACGTCAAAACTGAGACATATTAAAACACCATTAAATCTGCAAAATGGAAGAAACAGACATAAATGAAGCGCTTTGCGAATAATTATTAAAATACGAATCCGCTCCGCACTCTGTAACTGAAAATATGCCATCAGAATGTTTCATCAAAAGACAGAATGAAGACAAAATTCCTATGATAAAAGACTTGTATATTCTCATACTCGAAGTCTAATCTAAAACCCGAAAGTCAGAAATAGGGATAAAGGCAAAAAGAGAGGGAGAAGGAATACAGAGACAGAAATAGGAGAGCTCAGAACCAAAAAAAAATAGTGACAGGAGATAAGGGTTACATTATGGATATGGAGAAAACGAACGATCTGTCGACTAAATTTAGTATTTAACCACTTATAGTGGAAGATGTATCTGGTGGCAATATAAGGATAAGGAATGAGGAAACTGGGCAAAGGCTGCGCAGGAGCATTATTAATCTAACGAAAATAGAAGGGCAATGGAAGTCGGTTCAAGATGATACCGAGCTGAAAAATGGTAATTTACCTAATAAAGAAACAATTATTAGCCCTACTACTGAACAGTGAGTTTATTAAAGATTGATATTAAACTGGTATTGATTAATGCGTTGATAGCAGATGCCAGATGTAAACTGAAATCTTTATTTTATAACTCTTATAAAAATGCAAATAAGGAAGGGATGTAGTGTTTGTAGTATCTATACAATAGATATGTAACGCTGTCTCATGTGCATAAGTAGCGATATGAAGGTTTGTCAATCGGCCAGTCGCACAGGTGACGTCGGCCGGTGAGTACGTGTGCCTCGGTATGAGCTACTTAGAGCAGTGGTGAGCCAGTGAGATCCTACACGAATATTAAAATAAATAAGAAGTTGTATGAATTTGTATAAGACATATTTATTATAAGATCATTATTATTCACAAAAAATCGCTACAATGAAGAATTGATGACGAAGAAGAAAGAAAAGTTCGTTTTCAATACTAGACTTGTAGGTACATACATATAGGTAATCTAAGATGCCGCCAAATTTATGAGTCGTTTCGCCGCGGAGGATGCGCGGTGGCGGAGGTACACGTTGCTGTCAGTGTAAAGACGGAAAAAATGTTCGAGCCAGTTCAACCAGTATAAAATCAAACCATCTGACTCCAAATATTATCCGGAGATATCTAATTTCAACGTTAAAAACTGGTAAACGTAAAATACTCTCTAGTGGTGAAAACAAATTAGTTGTACCTAATTTGAATTTGTTTTGCAACTTTCTTTCCTGTGCGGTGAGATGTCAAGATTCACAAGCATAATGTCATTATGTACACATTAAGAAGCCAGCATTTGGTCTTTATGGAGAATACTGTAGAGTTCCAGGTACTTCTCATGTTTGTTGAAGACAGGCCTGCTTTACCCAATTTGGATTGCCGATGCTTCCGTCCCTTGTCAACTGAGCAGCGAGATATTTAAAGGACTCAACATTTACTGTAATGTCTCCATCTACTGTCTAGCATTAGTGCAGAAGTCGTTGCACATTACATTGATCTTCACAACATTAATTTTTAGCCCAACGCTTCATGAGTGAGTATATAGGTTCTCGGTGGTGACTGAACCAGTCAGAGTGCATATCACTGACTTTTACTCAACGTTTGCTGCCTTTGTGCAAATATTCAATTATCCTCACAATTTTGTCTGGTATGCCATATGCAGAGAGAATCCCCCATAAGCTTGGTCAGTGAGGACTGTCAAAAGTATGAAGCTATAATACTACTAGTCAAAAGCCTTTTCATCTACGAAGCAACACGCTAGGGAACTTTGACTCAATGCTTTGTTGCAGAAGGCACCTGAGATTATGTTCTGCACATGACTTCCTAGGAATAAAACAGGGTTTGTAGGAATATGAGATGAAATTATCACTTTTTATTATTTAAATAAAGTAGATAAAAAACTACATAACATGTATTTGTATTAACTCCATTCAAACGTTTATATAAAAATTCAAAATATTCTTCAAAACTATCTTTCATTAATGAATATAACGTTCTCTTAAACTAAGCATGAATCCTATAGGTGAACAAAATTGTTTGAGGCAGGGCGCAGTTTAAGCTTGGTATCACTGGATTACTAAGCCAGTGCGATGCCTGCTCCAACACAAACTTATCTTCAATCGATTATTTTTTTAAAGAATAAATTTGTCCTTGAAACAAGTACATATACATCTTCATATGTTCCCTTAGTAAGCATAAATTACGCTTGTGTTAAAGGTGAACGAAATCTGTAGAGACAGGATTCGAACTCGTCTCTTAATTTATGGAATAAAGTGCAAATTGATAGCATTACTGTCTGACATTATAGAGAATAATTTGACAATACTTACATTATGCAATTTCATGTGCTCTGATCAGAAGCTGGCATTTATCGTTGGAGGTATACAAGATTTTAACAATAAAATTAGATATGGGATTTAAAATAAAAATACATCTTAAAATTATTAATTATATGTATATTAACAATTGGATTACATCTTAAAAATATTATTTATTATATGTATATTAACAATTGGGTTTCTTCAAATTGAATGCTACTCAAATACCTCATTACCTGCTTGATAAATCTTGAAATCACAATACCTATAAGCATCAAAATCTGTGATGTAGAGAATCTAATAGGTTACGGATACATTTTTTGTTAGCATGTTTTGTATACATGTCTTATATTCACAAACCCTTAAAATATTTAAATCCATGTAACACAATAATGAATATAAATAAATATATAGACCACAGGGCCGCCCATACCTTATTATCTTTAGAGTAAAAATGCAATCAAATTCCCTCATTTATGAGTTTAGTCACAAGTTACAGTACTGACAACAATAAGTATAATATAAGTACTTTTTTTATCTAATGGCAATTTTTTTTTAGTGGCAATATTGAAGTAAGCAAATGACCCTGAAGTTAGAGATGGGCTCAATTCAGACAAATATTACTTTAAAATTGAATATTTTTCAATTTACAAATATGATAAATGAACAAGCATAAATCTTTTTCAATTATAATAAATGAACAACAATTTACAATTGTGATAAAGCATATTATAATAAATGTCATTTTCTACAATGATAAGACAATTATTATTACATACTAAATTATAATTGATAATTTTTTTTCTGAAATTAATTAGATGTCATTGTCGTGTTTACAACTTGATAGTTTATTAATTTAAATGTTTTTTTTAAAACAAAAATTATAAGTATCATATCTTCATGATTTATATGATTAATTATTTTTGATTAATTCCTCATGGCGGAAATCAGATGTTATGGTGGTCTTAGCAACTCTAAATGATTTACAGAAAAGGGGATATATATATTAAAAAATGCATATTTTTTAGATACCTAACTTTATTTAAAAAAAATCCATCAGTTCTATTAGTATTGCCAGAAAGAACTGATAAAGAAAACTGGCAAACTACAAAAACATTATTATATAAAAAATAAGTTTTAAATAAAACAATATCATAATTTTTTCGTTACTATTGACAGACTAAAAACACACAAGAGCAGATAGCCTAAAAAGAATAATAGTTATTCATATATCTCGATAATCCTCTTTTTTTTAAACCTAATTTGTTTGATTCATACTTTAGATATATTCGTCAAGATATATATATTTTCATTCTTCTCACCTTTGATTTGATAGCATTCATTTTATCCATTTACCATACAAGACACTAACTCTTCCATACTTTCTACTATCAGTAACATGTCGCCTGCTCAATCAAATCACGCACTATTATATTGTTCAGTTTCAGGCCCACAAACGCTCCTTGGACATCTCAAATCTTACTCCCAGCACTTTTTACTTTCATACTCTTTCATCCAGAATCCTTTCGTTTCAGTTAAAATGAGGTCTCTAAGAAGAATGTGTGGTAAAAACGATGTATGATAGATAGAATAAGAAATGAATACATTAGACGAGGACATTAAAGAGATATCGTAAGATTAAAAAAAAATCCCTAAGGTGGCTTTGGCCACAAAGAAAGAATGAGTGATGATCGTGTGACAAAAAAAGTATATAAGGCTGATAAAGGTGGACGAAAAGTAGAAGCCGGCAAACGAAAAGTTGACACGACCATATAACTGGAATTTTGAAACATGGAGATGTTAGGAGTATATTAGAAGTGTTTATGTGACGATGCATAGACGTGAATGAAGCGAGAAAAGTATGTCAAGAGAGAGGAGACTTGCGTTCGGTTCTCTTCTTTCCTAAATAGGGAAATAGCGTGAAATCAAAAAACATGTAAACAAACCATAATTTGACGAAGAAAAAGCTAACACAAAATTCTGTTTCCTTTCCGCTAGCCTCAGACCTATGTCCCCATATAAGAGATAATTATTGGTTTCTAAAAATAACGAGCCTATTACAGAGTTGTCTAATTTTTGTGTCGTTTGAAGAAGACTATTTTGCAAAGGGTTCTAGAATGCGGAAGACACGTATCGAAAGACGACCTAATATATTCATAAGCCTTGGGACTGTAAAAATGCAAAGTAATTGCGAACTTCCTTATATCCGGAGAATAAACTCTTGATACCCGCAAACCAGATTTTTTAGCAAATTGACGATTGAGAATATCTTTTTGAGCAATCCCTAAACCCGATAATTGCTCTAAACAATCCGCGACTGGATATGGTGAGTTTTGAAGAGCCCTAAGAATATTTTTCAAATTAGTGACTTGTTTACATTTTCTCCATACTTTATTTTGTAATGCCTTGATTTTCTTTTTTCGATTTTTATCAAGTATGTATGAACGAAACAGCTCTCTCTTTAAACGTATTTTTCTTGGAGTGTCCTGCATAGAAATAGCATTTTCAGGCAATGTTGGATTTGATGATGAACAACTAGGCACCGAAGGTTCAAGAAGGATGGGTGAAGTTATCTGAAAAAAAAAGATTCAATGTAAATAAAGAATGTCCGCTAGTGTGTTAGTTATAAAATTTATTAACGTATATCAAAATAATGATTCAATAAGTATATAGGTAAGGATATCTAAAAACTTGTAGGTATATAAAATTTACAAAAAAGTCCGAAACAGAACAAATAAGTAATATTTAATCAACACATAATATGATAAGTACTAAGTCAGAAAAAAACTATCAACTTACTTCAGGACAAACAGTATCTAATTGAGAGAAAATTGAAGGGACAGCATTATTCTTAATTTTACTTTTATAACCACTTCGGTCAATTTCATCATCTCTGAAATGCTTTGAACAAATGACTGTACTTGAAGATGGTTGCCAATTTGGAGGACGATTGACAGCAGCAATCCACAAAGCTCTAAGAGCTGGATTTTTTGGAAATCTGTAAAAAATACACTTGTTGTTCACGTCCATTTACATAAATAAATTAAACACATTATAAATATAAAATAAAAACATTCACAATATTGTGTATTACTTAAAGATGTCAGATAAAATAAAACTAATAAATAAAGTACGTATAAGATTATTTTAATCACATGAAATCACGTTTCACAAGAAATATAAAATAATAACGCCAGTAACTTATAGGTATTCATTTTGTCAGTGCCAACATAATATATTCTAAATTGTCTATTTTTCATAAATTAATTGTACTATGTTGCACTATTGTATTGTTGTTATTTTTGTATGTTAATGTGGATTTAAATAAATAAACAAATAAAATTTTGAATTTGCAGAAAAATTATTAGAAAATAAATATTGAAAATAAATTCATGTCCAATGCCCAACTCTACGGTCGAATGAAATATGGCGGCCATTGGCCAATATTGCAGCGGATATATGTGATGTGATTGACATGCTCAATTATCTTAAATCATTAATAAAATATTTGGTGACAATATAAAAACATTACAAATATGTGACAAAATGATTGAAAAAGCATTAACAGTGAATACAAATTATGTTTTTTCTCAAATTGTGCCCGAAACATATTACAATATAATGGCGGATTACGGTCTTATCCACAATTTACAAAACCAATGAAATAAAAAAAAGTAAAATTTTAAGAAACTATTACAAATAATTATATCGTTCTTAATATTAAATCATTATCATACGAATCATTCAAAAAAATAACTATACAATTATAATTTAACCATGGCCAGTTGGACACGCAATATTACGTTAAATATTGTTAAATATAGTAGGTTAGTTTCAATACTTACGAGTGAAAAGATATACCGTGTCCTTTATTCCTACATTTCACCACAAAAGACCTTTTCGATATTTTCTTTGCAATAATTAGTTAGAAAAACGAGAAAAAACGATTTTTGGAAGCAATAATATTTTTAGGTTAAAAAACGAGATGTTTACGAAATATTTTGCGTTGCAAACAATAAGAATGAAGTTCGCGCTAGTTTGCTCGGATAACATATTTTGTTGTCAATACTGTAACTTGTGACTAAACTCCAAAATGAGGGAATTTGATTGCATTTTTAATGTACTGAAGGCGCCTCCATCCTTTATTCCTCCAAGATATAGACCTTACACCATAAACCAATTCATTGAAGCTCCATACTAAAAACAATAATCCAAATTCTGAATGAAAAAAGCTGCCAGATTTTGAATAACTATAAAATATGTTTCATACTCAGTATTAAAAATAACTGTTTCATTAAGCATTTAATATTAAAAGATTGAAACGTGTTGATATAGTTGTGATACCTCCACATATTACACTAAACACAAATATTAATAAATTCCTGTATGTTTTATATCTACTAACAATCTTTTACTATTTATATTTGTAATTAAAATCATTCACAATTTTATTTTCACACAAAATTACTGTAGAAATCTACGTATGTACATAATGTACAACACATAATGGTAATACAAGAACTCAAGACATATTTCAAGAATATATAAAAAACTTTCATATACCTACACCTTAATTTTTTTAATCAAAGCAACACAAAACAACCACTTTAAAAAAGCATAAGTAAATCTAAATTATGTAATGAATATACATAAATATATAGACTTTACATCATAAACAAATTAATTCAAGTTTCATATTTAAAATTCAACAATAACAACATCTAAATGAAAAATATATATATATTTTTAAATAACTACAACATATTATATTTCATGCTCCATAAAAATGTACTTCAAAGCAAATGTTTCAATAAGTATTTAATATCAATGTAATAGTAAAGAGAAAGTTATGATCTGTAAGTCTAATAGGAATAAAACACACTTACTTAAGTTTTATTAGTAATTTAATATTTAGGCATTAGATGGTATCGGTCTGTAAAAGACTATCATCAGAGTGTGTTTTATTTCTATTTTATAATGGTGTTTCACAAATAAATGTCCGTAGACAAACTTATAATAAAAGAGTTATCTATAGTGATACTACCTCTACATTTTATACTAAATATTATTATTTCTATCTCAGTTTATGTAATATTAGCAAACAAAGTTATTAGTTATTAATTTTAAAATGCTTGGCACAGAAATTATTCTCAAGGCGTGGATACTTCAGAGTGATTGTTTTAACTTCTCCGTCAAGATCTTTTTCAAATCCAATAGATGTAAGAATTGAGAACATATAGCAGATTTGGAAGTAGGAATCCATTCTTTGTTGAATTGCTGATATCAATTTTGGTGTAACATCGTGGAGAGGCACATTAAAATTGAAACAGTGCCCATCCTTCTTCAGATAAGTCTCATAATTTAATTCACGGCCAGGAACACAGCAATACAGAACCATCTGTAAATTTAAACATTGTTAAGTACAAATTATATCAGATTATAACATGAACGTTATATGATGGTGAGAGGAGATATATTTATGTTTTGACAAATGTCATTCAAAATGAGTAGATTTCATTTAAAATAATAAATTATTGAAATAAAACCATAAAGAAACGTTTAAGACCATTACATTGTGTAAAAGAGTTTGGAATTTCCTATTTATCTATCACTTTAAAGTATGATTTGTCATGACACAAAATCATCTGTAAATTTAAACCGTGAAGGTATATTTAAGTATAAATGTCATTCAAATACTGTAAAATTCGTTTAAAATAACAAAATATTGAAATATAACCATAACGAAACGTTCAAAATCATTTTATAATTATATGAAAGAAGTTTACTATCAATTAAAAGTATAATTTGTCATGAAACATAAGCGTCATTTTAGGTTAGAATGCTTCATTATAAATACTATTGATAAATTATGGGAATTTCACTACGAATTTGATACTTACTTTTATCAGAGATAATCCGAACACAACATTGTTCACTTAATAGTAAAAATAATAATGGTAATTATCTTAATAACAACGCTCGGAACATAAATATAAGTAATGTCATATTAATACTTTCATGACGTATGTAAATGTAATGCGTAAATTAACAGGCCGTGGAAGACATTCGATACGATAATCTATATTATCGTCAGTAAAGACTCGGCATAAAACGGTTACGAGAAACACTGTTTTTATGAATATTGTCTCGTATCATAAAAACGACCCTTTTTATTTCAAAAATTTGGATAGCATTCAAACCGAGTTTCCAAAACAATTATTTACTGCCATCTGTGAGCAGATATTGGAAACTTATTACCAAGGGTAAACCATTGATTTCGCTTTCGATTTAGATTTCGCTTTTGTGACCGGACTAGCAATCGTGTAATCGAAAAGCGAAATGTAAATGGAATGTAAATGGAATCGTAGTGAACCAGACTTGCCCCCCAGGACTGTTGTATTATAATATGGGTGTGAGGCTTGGACATTGACAGCAAGGTCTGCGGAGATGCTGGACATCTTTGAAAGAAGAGTGCTTCGTAAAATCTTGGTACTCGTGAATGATGGACAAACATGGACTATTAGATTTAAAGATGAGTTGTAAAACATTTATAATGCTCCTATGTATCTTTCTGAACATATATTATAAGACTAAGCAGGCCGCGATGGGACGGGCATGTTAAGAGAATGCCATCATCGCGAGTACCAAAACGAGTCTTAGAAGGGCACCCAGGTGGCCAGAAAAATTTCGGGAGACCGAGGCTGCGATGGGAAGGCGATATTGTGAGGGACGCGTCCCAGCTTCTAAGTGTGCCAAACTGGAAGGTCGCAGCAAGTGACAGGAGAGATAAGAAGAGAGAAGCCAAGGTTAATATTGATATCGATTAAGTTAAATTCATATAAATATAAGAGATGATTAATTTTCTATGGACAATGTTTCGATTCTATTTCAATGATATCAAAAGTTTAAAATGCTCATATTCTGGATTTATGTTTGAATATTGCATTCAGTAGAAAAAACCTAATTTATTTATTTACTTATTAACGGCATAAATTGCCTTTTACAAACATACATTAAAATATACATACTGAGAACATTCATAGAAAATAAAACAATATGTGAAGTGCAATATGTGAAGCAACTAAACATAAAAAAGATATATAAAAATTTTTGGACACAAATCAGCAGCAGAACAGTGCAACTTAAAAATATATTTGTTTACAAGAATATTTATAAAAAAACATAGATAGTTAAGACTCATTCATTATATGTAATCATTTCATTATAATGTAACAACAAACTCTTGTATGCACCATAACCAAATGCAAAGACATCGATCTGCTCAAATTTATTTGCAAGTCTTGGAAGTCTCTGTATTGGTGAGCTAAACAAAAGTACATTTTAGGGGTTCTCATAATATAGAAGAAAATATTGTGTCTTTTGTGATGATATAATTTATCCAGTGTATGTACCTACCTACATATGAATATGTATGTTATGGAAAATTTAGCGTTGATAAATTTGCTTTACGTTTATGTCAAGAGTTGTTGTAAAACATACTAAGTTCCTAAACCATTATAAAAATTAAACTGTTAAAAAAATGACATATGTAATATTAAGAAGGACAGATTATTACTTGTTTGCTTCTCTTTGGTTGGGCACAGATATGAATCTCTGAATACTTCCTTGCATGGAAACCAAACCGTTAGTCCACGTGAAGAATGATCCAATCAACACAGTCCAGAACGTGTTTCTTTGAAATGGATTTGGATCCATACTAAAAAAAGTGAAATATAAATCAATCAAGCAATTTGATTAATAAATTTTGTGACAATAATCAAAACCTAACTTTTAAATCAATCAACAAAACTATTATACCAGTTTTAAATATTTTAGATAATATTTTGTGTTTTTGACTTACTTAAAAACGTCCAATTTTCCTCCCTCGTTGGCAACTTTGAACACGTACGAAAGTCCCCCGATATTGATGGTGCCTATGATGACAATACTGAAACAAGCGGCTAATGTCACCACAGTTTGTAGAAAGTCCGTCCAGACGACTGCTTTCATACCTCCCTGAAATATATTTAAATTTGTTTTTTTGACACTTTGGCATTATATGGTTATTTTATATAGAGTTATTGTTTATTTGGTAGGATTCGATATACAACTAAAAAATAAAATTATTTGATTCTTCTTGTTAATTTATTAACTAACTTCGTGTTAAGTATCGACCGCTATTTCGTCTTGCGAAGACATTATTAAGACTATGGTGATACAAGTTTGCGATTTGATAAATTTTCGGAGGCGGTCGATTATTTGGAAATATTTGGAGATTGGTCAATAAATTATATTGTTTACCTAAAGTCTCCATCCTTTAAAATTATTCATTCATTCATACCATCATGGCACAATGTGGGGGTAACCAAAGACAGATGTGCGGGTGTGCATTGGCTTATAAAAGTGAGAATAACACATGCTTGTATACCCACACACCAATCTCGTCTCACCTAAAAAGACTACATTCGGAATGGGTTGGGAACCTCATTGCTAAACTATGTGAGATATTATTGTTGCCTGTTGTATTTTTGATCACCCGGCTCATATGGGATTTTTACTAACAATAATAGAAAAGAGTGGAAGCACTATTCTAAGCCCGTGCCTCAAAACAATTACAAATTAATCAATCAATGACACTGTTAATTTCACCTGTGTAAATTTACCAAAACGCAAATCAGTATCGACGTGGTCTTGAAATGTCTATCGCTACTGTATAAAAATTGCAGAAAGAAATTTTTATTCATTTCAATTTAATAAACATTATTGTGTATGCTGGTTTTGAAGGGAAATACTGAGGGTCAGCGAGGTGTTGGCCGAGAGTAAATATCATGGTTAAGGAATATTTGTGAGTAGACTGGATGCGGGGTAAAGGATAGCTCTTTACTGTCGCAGGACAAAGAGGCTTACGTCCAAGTGATATGTGAGTTTGGGGAACCTATTTAACATAGGAAAACAAAAAGAAGGATCATTATAAAACCAAATTAGGTATAATAAGTCCAAATTTCATGTTTCATAATACTATGTAAGTTCCCATATATGTACATAACTCTTAACATGATTACTTTCGTAATCATAAGAGCCTCTTTGATTTATGAAATGCAAATATACTGTGTATGTAAGTAATGAATAGTTTGCAACACCAGATGTAATGACATATTGTTTTAGATTACAAAGATTTATAATATGTGTATGTATACTTACAATCATTGTATAAAATACACAAATGGAAGTCACACCGACTGATATGAAGTGAAGGTTTATTCCAGTCACTGAAAACAACATAAAATAATTCTGAATTAATTAATATATAAATAAAACGAGTGGCAGGTAAAAAAAACAGGACAAGGAAGCTACCAAATTCACGATAGGAGATGCGACACACCTTGCTAAAGACAGAACTGTCTGAAGGAGTTTTGGGTGGGACATTTCATATGAACCTCACTAATAAGAAAGAAGCGATTTAATAAATTAAGTATATTTCTATAATCATACATACCTTGACTGAGAGCCAACGATGGAACGTATATCACCCAAGGAAGGAAGAGAAAAGAGTGAACAATGAAGAGGACGGATGCAAATGTTCTGGCACGCTTTGAAAATCTCATTTCCAGATACTGAAATAAAAACAAAAGTACAAGATCAGGTATAGTAATAGTTTCTTTTCAGTCTTTCTACATATTAATTTGATGCTTTCATTCTTTATAAAACAGTTCGCACATTAATTTTTATAAATTCAATTTCCTCGTATAAAAGCAATTTAGTAAGTGATATCCGTTGTTGATGTTGCCAATTTAGTAGATGTGCATACAATATCTACGATTTATTCGTTATCAATAAAATGTAGTGCACCCGAGACCCAGGACAGGGATTTGTGGAAGATCAAGTAGGATTTGTGGAAGACCCAAAGAATGTTTGGGACTGCACTCCAAGATTAATTTGTAACATTAGGTTCTGTGTTTTGAAATAGTCAAAAAATAATATTTAAAGGACCATCTTACACACATTGAAAAAATCTCCATCAGTTTGTAGCGCAAAACAAATAAAACAAACCTCATAAGCGCTGGTGATGTTAATATTGCAGAAGACAGGTAGGAAGAGGTAAGAAGCACAGATGCAGACGAAGATGAGGGCGATGCAGAGGAACCAGTATGTGGCGGTCTCTGAGTAAATTTCCGCAGGAACACCAATTAGAGTTATCCCTGACACATGACTGGAAAAGTAAAACATAGTAAAATTTCAAGCTAATTCAATTTTAAATAGATAGAATATTTAGTCTACGATTTTGGACAAAGCAGATAATGTAGATTTGGCAAAATCAATCACACTCTTCATTCAGTCAGTTTATGACGAATGATTTGTTGACCCAATTCATGATGCATTGATGATGTTTATCCAATGTTTATCCTAAATTTATAATCAATGGCCTGTAATAAGCAAAAAGGCCATGCACTTTTATTTTCCTGTTTTACTGTTTCTATGCAACTCATTCGTCCTTTCGGGGTTCTACAAGAGGCCGTTATCAGACAATTTACAACATGATGACACATTTGATTTTTTAAGACTGAATCACAGATCATAAGAATAAACCTACCTTGATACTAACGAAAGTCCAACGGGCAGAGCTTTCATGGTTTTTCCCCCCAGAATGTATTCCGCTGTGGTCTTTTGCCGGCTCCCAAAACACCCGAAATAAACACCAATCAACACTGACGCCAGAAGCATCATGAAGAATACAGTGTAGTCTGACCAGTCAAATAATGACACATCCTTTACCGCCGTAATGTTCAGCATAGCTTTCATTGTTGTAGTCATTTTGGAAATATCAACTTTGACAATTTATAAACGAAATCATCTGCAAAACTGTCGGAGTTAGTTGAATTCGATTCACAAAATGTACTTATTATGCTGGTGCATTGTTTGAGAAACCCTGGAATTTTTTTGAAAAAACTAATTTGAGATTTTATATTTGTCTATGTTTATACCAATTTTCAGCGTTCTAGCTTTTATGGTTTCTGAGATATAGGGAAAAATAAAATAAAAATTCAAAAGTTGATAACCCCTGACTGAAACAAAAATTCAAAATTCCGAGTATAAAAGTTTTGTAGGCCTGTAACTGTTTATATATTCTGAAATTTTAGGCTCTGTAAATTGAGCGGATCAAAAGTTATAAGGGGGGGACGGACACACACACACACACACACAGACACACACACACACACACACACACAGACACACACACACACAGACACACACACACACACAGACACACACACACACACACAGACACACACACACACACACAGACACACACACACAGACACACGAAATGTTCTACTCCGAATTCTGAGTAAATCCGTGTATGTAACATATATGCTGCGAAGCCTCTAAGTTGGTGTTTTTTGACTTCAAAGTTGGAAAAGCCATGAAAAAAGTAGACCTCTCCATACAATTCTCGCGTATTCTGGCTTGATACATTGTCGATATGTTAAGAGAACAAAGTTCTCCTGAACAAATCGACAGTTGGATTATATTTTTACTCTCATCGTAAAATATATACCTTTGTCATCAAATGCGTTGGATGATTTTTGTTAAATTGAAAAGAGATATTATTGAACAAAAATTTGTTATAATATGTCCTGCACTCTGATCAAGAGCAATATGTTTTTTATAGTGTATTTTTTTCTGTATCGTGTGATAAGAAAAAAAAATCATATGTTAAACTATGAACTGATGTTTAATGAAACATTATAAATTATAAATTTGTCCTATTTCCGCACATCTTAATACTTCACATGGCACGGAATGCATCTTAGTTTCAAGAAGGCATCAAATTAATCAAATCGATACGAAGAAAACTTTCAATGCGAGATATGACCGATCACTTAATAGAGATATTTAACATCTTTCACACAACACGTTTAGATTATAAACAGGATCATACTACAGTATTATACTATTTCAGTAGGTATTTATTATAACAATTGAAAACACCATAAAATATTTTGCTACAGTTTTGTTAAAATTATTTAAATTATCCGACAATTCAGATCTCAAACACGTTTTTATTCTGGGTTCAAATAAATTTGACTAGATTACACAATCAGAACGTTTCATTGTCTCTGTACTTATGAGGCTAGTGATCTGTTAGTAGAAAACATGACAACGGCAAAGATAAATTTATGAACAATTAATTGAGTAAATAACATTTAATCTTATAGCAGTGCAATGGAGATACTTGTGCAAATAATGGAGGTCGTAATTGATATATTCAAGATACACAGAATGTCTATAAAGAATAATCCAACAGAGGAATCAAGATAACAGCGGGTTTAGTTATGTATTTGCTAAAAACAAATTTAACAAAACAATCTTGTTCGAGTCTGATAAGAGATGAGAATATTTTGTCAAATTGTTTGTGCGTGCTATCACGCCGTGTCCTTTATGTTGAAGGAATATTTTTTTATAATATGGTTGATCACTGAATACTATGTTTGAGAAGTACTTACATACATGTTTTGTATTATTGCTTTGATGTGTGCGTGTGTATGTGTATGTATGCATATATGCATGTAGCCTCACCTTAAGACAGGCGAAGCCGTTTAGGTGAGGTGATGATGAATAAAAATGAGAGAGGAAGAAGTTAACTTTAATTCTCACTGTTTTTCTTGTACTATGTAGATACCTATTGTGTTTTGTCAACTTTTTGTTTCTTTTCTTTTTTAACTTGTATTATTTCTGTTGGTTTGAATTAATAAATAAATAAAATAACCAACAATGAAGGGTAACCAGCGACAGGTGTGCGTTGATCTTAATAAGTAAATAAGACATGTGCGTGTATTCCCACACATCAGTATCGTCTCTGCACATTCATAATGGGTGGTGAGAATCATTGCAGAGCTATGTGCGATGTTATTTTTTGATGTATCTTCGATTGCCCTGATCTCAAGGGACACCCTAAAACGATAGTAATAGAGAAGAGTGAAAGTACTATTCTAAGCCAGTGCTTCACAGGTTCTTTTTTTTATAATGTATAAAAGAATAAATATAATAAGTGGTTTGTGTGTAATCCGGCCCTGTCTGTTGCGGTAGCTACCTACATATTACATATATAAAGTACAGGAAGGGTCAAAAGTTTAGTACCTGATATAATAAATATATTATTTAGTGGAAAACTTTTCTCGTTATACTATTTATCGTGCAACTTTAACGGGTCGTAATTCCTGCGAGGAAACAATACAACTTTTCTAACTAAATATCTACTTATTGTTAAAAAATAATATATTGGGTACAACATATCGTGTGTGTGTTCTTTGTGTTGGTGTCTGGGTACTTTGTGTTTTATTTTGTTGTTGTTCGTTACCCAACTTACACAAGTTAAGTTAGTTTTCTTTCTTGCCTCAATATGTTGTGTGTTCTTAGTTCCGTCTGAGTTTCTTGTTTGGTTCCCGATTAGATCACCTTTTTAGTTATTTTATTTTAAGGGGGCTTATAAAACTAAACACTTCTAAACCAAATATTTCAAATATTTTAAACAGTGAGTTTCTACAAAAAATAGGTAAGTACCATAAGTATTTTCAACATTTCTCTAGTGAACTTTCGTCACACAATTTTAAAATTCAACTTAAATTCTCCTAAAAAATACGGAATTTTTAAATTACTCCACAATACAAAAAAAAGTATTTTTTTACATTACTCCACAACACGAAAAAAATACGGTATTTTTTTAAAATTACTCCACAACAAAAAAAAAATACGGTATTTTTTTAAATTACTCCACAACACAAAAAAATACGGTATTTTTTTAAAATTACTCCACAACACAAAAAATACGGTATTTTTTTTTAAATTACTCCACAACAAAAAAAAATACGGTATTTTTTTTTAAATTACTCCACAACTATGTGTCGAAGAGAAATAAATATTTTATACCTATACTTAAAGAGTGCATAAAATCAAAGTGAATGACCGATAAAGTTTTTTCATTTCAAAATACAAAATACAAAAAATTTGTTCCTAAAATACAAAAAATCTACAAATTTTGAGTTTCCGATCATTTAAAACACGTATAAACCCTTTTTAACGCAGGCAATAGTTACCCCTATTAACACGTTACTTCAAAGTGCATTAGGCAGTTTTAATATTTCATGTTTTCAGTCACTAAATTTAGCGTTATATGTCCTCTTAAGGGAAACATACAACAATTTGTAAATTACAAAAGACAACAATGAATGTAAACCATTTTACAAAATAGTTCCAATGCATAATATAAACATAAAATTACTAAAACATAACATAAACAGTGAAGTGGGTTTGAAATTAAAGATATAAGAAATCGAGATAAAATACAAAAAAAATAAAGAGAACGAAATAAGATAAACGATTCAAAAACAAGAGATGCCAATGATATTTAGGAATTGAATGTTTGTCCGTTGTTCACGCTTCTTACATTTCCGTCTTTCAGAATATCGTTCACGTGGTCGAGACATCCTTATTTTTTTGTGTCCCCGACCTCTTATTCAGTTCCTGTCAGCTTTGTATATTTTCTTCGTCAGGCATACCTCAGTCATCTCAATGTGTTAAATTTCATTCTATTAATTACTTCTTCTTTTATCTTACATTCTTTCCTTGCGTCACCATTTCTTACCCTGTCATACATCGTTCTATTATGAATTCATCTTAGCGATCTTTTTTTAATCGGTTTTTAAATTACTTTTTTATTCCTATTCAGTCATGTTGATGAAGGTACATATAAAAGTGGTACCTAGATAATAAAATAACTTTGATTATTTTCAATTCACCCGTCGAATGATCCATTTACACGGGGATATGTTTCGATTGTTATTAAGAGTTGTACTGTTTTCTAATTTTTAGTAGTAGATTTGTGAAGTTATAGGTATTTAATAAGGAGCGTCAAAGTTTTTTTCGTCATAATTCACACTCGTGAAAACTAAAGCTCTTTGTGATATTTGAAAACATATCTTCATCAAAATCATAGAAAAGAGAAAACAAAGATTATATTATGGAACTCACTCGACGGATAGTAATCAGATTTAATTTTAAAATCGAAAGTTCTTTAAATTTTTATAACCATTAAAATTAAAAAAACCTTTATAATTTAGATGGGTAGGTGGTAGAGCGGTTAGCGCGCTGGGCTAGTAATCCAGTGATCGCGAGTTCGAATCCTGCCTCGACCGATTTCGTTCACATATATGTGTAGCACAAGCATTTCTTTGCTTATTTTAGGGAACGTAGGAAGATGTATATGTACTTGTTTAACAAGGACATATTCATTTAAAAAAAAAATTCCACTGTTTATTTAGAACACAACCTACAATAGTAGTAGTAATACACATTTTTAAGTAAATACTACTTGAAAATGTGCTTAGCACGAAACCGGTTGTAGTCTAAATTAATAAACAGTGGAATTAAGTTATAAACGTTTTATATTTTTAATGTTGATTAAAAAAATTAAGAAAAGATCGTATATAAGTTTACTTGGCGTCGACTTCAAAAAGTGACTTAAATATATAATTATTCGAAGTTGGCGTGAATACTATTTACCCACTGCCATAATTGTAGCAACCAATACATCGGATTGAGTGACAGATAAACAAAACACGAGTAAAATAACACATCAACGCTATTAAAAACCTTAACGTAAATTCAGACATGGCGAACCGCTTCAGATTAACAGGACATTCATTCAGTTATGAAAATCTAGTAGTAATTCATAAATGTAGCAAAGAATTAGGTAGATATTGGAGATAATTGAAATTAATAAAGTATCAAACAATCAAATACTAAACATACTATACCCGGCAGTGAATTCCTCCCTTCTAAAATTATTAGCCCCATCTACTGTCACCAACAACCCCCAACCTCATCCCCCATCCATCACATCCATCTGTTCCACAGTAGTTAAATAGTTTGTATTTAGTTGTAAAGTTAGTAATAAGAGGATACTGATGATGAGCGCAAGCTCGAAAGCGCAAGTTGTAAAGTATTTACATATTTTGTGCAATATTTTTGATTTTTAATATATGTACTCAAATAAATATTTTGCTAAAAAAAACATTAAAAATAAAAAAAAACTTTTGTAACTTAATTCCAATATTTATTTAGACTACAATCTACAATCGGTTTCGTGCTAAGCACATTTTCAGGTAGCGGAATTAAGTAACAAAAGTTTTTTTTTATTTTTAATGTTTATTAAAAAATTGAAGAAATTTTAATGAAATTCCACCAAGAATTTTCGATCAAAAATTAAATATTTTGCAGTAAATTTATTTTTTAGTCATGTATTTGTTGTTTTAGATGTAAAATTAATGATTTTTAACTAAATAAGGGAACCATTTTATGATATTTATTGCATTTGTTTTTGTTTTAAATTACTTTTATTTAATTTCGTCAAATAAAAACGTGTGTATGTTGCGGTCCTGTGTTTCGCTAAGTGCGGCAGGGGCGCATCGGTCGATAATATTAAAATATGATTAAATTTGGGAAGGAATTAAGTAATTTATTTAAGACATAGAAGTTTGTTAAAGTAGGTAATATAATGATAATTGAGTAGAGAGAATGAGTTGAGTAGAATGGAATGGAATGGAGTAGGTTTAGTAGAATAGAATGGAATGGAATAAAGTGTAAAGACCGTGAGATCTGATTATTATAATGCCCTACCTATTCCGCTAAATTTAAACTTACATCGTTCGGCCTTCAACTGGAAACATTTAAGAGAAAACTTATTTTAAGGATTTATCTTTGTTCAAATATCTCGCACATTTAATTTAATTATTCATTTATTCTTGCAAACATACCATCCGGACGTGTCCCTAAATCTAACGGCGTAAGCGCTCTACTCTTTCTTTAAGTTTCCTCTGTTTTCACAGATACAGTTTTTGATTGTGTTTTTAGTCGGGATCTACGAGAATTTGCGTCTTAAATTTATATTTAACATACACATGCACATATGTCAATGTGCTTGAATCCGCTTGGAAAAAAAGATGCGCCAACGTGTACGTACAGAACAACCACCTAATTGTGAACCCAACAACCCGAGTACCTGGATTCGACCTGCCACGAAACATATGGGTAGGTACAGCAAAACAGGGTAAGAACGGAACAAGGTTGCTGTAACTTCTTGTTCTGGAGATGGGAAAAGAGAGAGAACCCAGACTGTGAATGTGGAGCTGAGCAGACAGTTGAGCACATGGTGCAAGACTGCCAGCTCAGGAAATTTAGCGGCATCCTCCAGGAATTTACACGAGGCGAGATTGGAGGCGGTGGAATGTTTGACAGAACAGCATGATCCTAGGCTATAACACTCAACGCTGCCCATATATATTATGGGTGAAGATACAAGTACCAGAGCCACACGAAAAGTAAAGTAAGTATTGAGTTCCCTATCAATCCAATACGTCGAAAGTTCTATATATCTACTTATCCAACTGTCGATTTGTTCAGGAGAACTTTGTTCTCTTAACTTATCGACAATGTTTCAAGCCAGGATACGCGAGAATTGTATGCAGAGGTCTACTTTTTTCACGGCTTTTCCAACTTTGAAGTCAAAAAACACCAACTTAGAGGCTTCGCAGCATATATGTTACATACACGGATTTACTCAGAATTCGGAGTAGAACATTTCGTGTGTCTGTGTGTGTGTGTGTGTCTGTGTGTCTGTGTGTGTGTCTGTGTGTCTGTGTGTGTGTCTGTGTGTGTGTGTGTGTGTGTGTGTCCGTCCCCCCCTTATAACTTTTGATCCGCTCAATTTACAGAGCCCAAAATTTCAGAATATATAAAAATTTACAGGCCTACAAAACTTTTATACTCAGAATTTTGAATTTTTGTTTCAGTCAGGGTTTATCAACTTTTGAATTTTTATTTTATTTTTCCATATATCTCAGAAACCATAAAAGATAGAACGCTGAAAATTGGTACAAACATAGACAAATACAAAATCTCAAATTAGTTTTTTCAAAAAAATTTCAGGGTTTCTCAAACATTTTTTATTAAGAAAAATATTTTTTTTATGATAAATTTATAAGTTTAACTGCCTATGTTTCCAAAACTTTTACAATTATCGAAAAAAGCCGAAACACCCCAACTAGATAATTTAATTTTATATAAAAAATATTAACATTGTAGTAGAAGATCTCAATTTTTTTTAACAATTTTTTTAAAATTGAATTTAGTGACGACATCGCTTCATACATTTTGTATGGCAGTCGCCTATACACAATATGTAAGAAGTCTTAATAGTTTGATACTTCATCTCCAAACATACATATATACCATCATGTTATTTTCATATTCTGGGTAGGAAAAAAGGACCTTCCTCCAAACTATCCTATCTTGACATACATACCTACATATGTTGTATAGAAAACAAAATATCTGAAAATATTCAATAATTTGTATTTATGGGTTTATAGTTTGGTACATATTCTTCAACTATACATACTATCGCTATCGACAGTTGGATCTCATGTGTTACATGCAACTAGTATAAGTTATATGTTACATAATCATGAAAATTCTTTTTGCTTGAGAATAATCTTTTCGTTTTGTGGTTGGAAGAAATTGCCAAATGGCAATATGGTCACAACTGAATGATTGATAAATGTATTTTGTTAAAAAAGAAAAAAAATATCAGTAAATATAGTGAAATAATGACGTTATGGATGTGATCAAGTTAGAAAATGTGGCGTTCTTTTTTCTCTGCCTAGCCCGTAAGGGACATGTATGTATTCATGAAAATACGGATCAATTGTTGGATGAAGTAAATTTTACCGAAACGCTTTAATAAATCAAACCTCCCTCTATGCAGTGGCGGCCAAAAATCGCCCGTTTAATAAAAATCATTGAAAAGAATTTTTGATAATGACCACCGCCACACCTGTCCGTTACGGGGCCCGTTGTTGAACCATCAAAAGGAGGATGTAAATGATGAACAAAAAAATATGATAAATGGACAATTTAAAATCTGTCAACGTTTTGTAAAGACAACGACCGCCGCCATATTGATTTGTGTCATCAATCATGTTTATACACGAATGGAGACCTATCTACATAGGTATTATTTGGGTTTACACTATGGAGTTCACTTACTATGTGAACGGGGAGTCTTGATAATATTAGATTTTGTTGTTGAATTTGTTAAATTAAAGGTACTGCCTCCTTGACCAGCCAGGATAGACTTCGCCACTCCTCGCTACTCCCACCACCACCAACCGTTCCGCATATGGGTACTTTCAACGGATTACATGAAAATTCTTCGAAACACAATTGTTCGAATGCGCAATTGTACGAATAACAATTTTTCGAAAATCAATTATCAGAATGACAATTGCCCGAAAGCAAATTATTCGAACAAACATTTGTTGGAAAACCAATCAACCGAATTTAATATATTTTTGTGTCATTATGTTGCCTCCTTTGACATATTTTTTGCCAGTAAAATATATTCGATGAAGACTATTATTACTTGTTGAATTATTTTTGGGTACCTACGTATGTTTGCACATTTTTAATAACTGATGTTTGACAGCGCGGGATAGCCTAGTTTGTACACCAGTTTATGTTTATCTAGTATTCACACCAATTTAGTTGTTTTATTTTAATATTATAGTTACTTTTTTAAATATATAATGCAACTGGCTCACGCCAGTCGCAATTATAACTACAAACAAACCTAACCAACCTATTTTTACCAAAGTTTTGTAGGTTTAGGTTTAAAAAATAGGTGTACATCCTAGGATATCTGACAGCGCGATGCGTCGCCATGTTGTTTATTCCATAGATTTTTATTATACATAATATACTATGTAGATGTAGTACCTACTCCGTGCAAAAAGTGAGTCATTTGTTTTCGATTCATACAAAATTTGCTAACTACGATATCTAGTATATTATAATAAAAATCTATGGTTTATTCCTTTCACAATATTACCAACATGACGTCATAAAAATTCGAACAATTGTAAATTCTGATAATTGTGTGTTCGGAAAATTGTTTTTCGAAAAAATGTGATTCAAATAATTGCCATTCGTAAAATTGATTTTCGTAAAATTGAGCATTCGAATAATTGTTTTTCGAATAACTTTCCTGTCATCCTTTCAACGGCCCCTTCGCAGAACGCTAGAATGAACAATAAAAAAAAACAATGCATGGCAGTTCATCAGTTCAAGTAATAATGATTGAATTTCACTGGATGATTGAAGTATCAAGATTGAATGGAGTAAACTATGTGAGCTTGCAGGTACCTATACAATATCTCTTACACTTATATAGACACACTCACACACATACAAAAAACTTGATTTAAAAACATCTAAATTAGTATATAATAGCATTGTTGTTCCGCACATTAACTACTGCTCAAGTGTATTATTTATGAGCAATGTAGGTGAAAATAAAAAACTACAGATAATACAAAATAGAGCAATGAGGACAATATTAAAATGCAATAGATTTACCCGTATTGCATGAATATATGCTTGAGCAGTTGAAACAGCAGTTGACAGTGAAACAACAAATAATTCTGAATGTGCTAATTTTTATTTACAAATTAAAAAATAGACTTTTACCACCTTATTTACAAAAAAATATTATGTACAATTTTGAAGTTCACGCATACCCGACGAGAAGTAGGCGGGACTTTAGACTGCCGCAGACAAACCTGGCAGGTACACAAAATAGTGTGTACTACAAAGGCTTACAACTTTATAATGATTTGCCTGAATCTGTAAAGGAGGCGTCTAGTCTTGCCGCTTTTCGTCGCTTAAGTGCTGAATACATAAAACAAAAGTTTTTTTAAAAATAGTTTGTTTCTATTGTTTATATATTATGTTATAAGACTATAATATCTGTTTTACTTGTTTTGATACTATATTATTATTATTTTTTTCATGTTCTTTGATGTCTTCTATTGTGGTAGTGTGTTTTCCTTTTTTTTACTTTGTGTTTTATTGTTATTGATAGATACGTGTCTTTTTTGTGTGTTCATTTAGTCATCCGATGTATCAACAATAACAGACCATTACACAACAATTTTGTCAATTAAAGGAAAAAATTCTCTAAAAAAAGATATAAAAAAAGAATATATTAAATATGACATAAATTATGAAGACCTAAAAAATGAATTAAAACTAGAAAATTGGGTACAATTAAAAAACATAGACGATTCCAATGACTCATGGGAATATTTTACTAAGTATTTACAGAATAAAATACAAAAATTTACTACTAAAAAAACAATACGACCACCCCATAAAAATAAAAGACTCAAACCATGGATAACACAGAGCATATTAAATAGTATAAGGAAAAGAGACAAACTGCATGAAAAAATTAAAAATAATCCAAACGATATATATACCATTGATTTTTATAAAAGATACAGAAACATTTGTGTTAATATTATACATAAAGCAAAGGAAACATACTACATAAACAAAATTAATGAATGCAACCAGAACCCTAAAAAAATCTGGCAAATACTCAAAGAAATCACACATTCAACAAAAAATAAAGACTCATTTATTAAAAAAATTAAGATTAATGAAGAAACAATGCTATTCGAAAAGAACCCAGATGTGATAGTAAAATATATAAACCATTATTTTGCAAATTGCGGAGAAGAAACTGCAAAAAAAATCAAAACACAAAAACGACAAAACCAAAACGACAGGATGGTAACAACAGACACAAACTCCGAAATTCGCTCTAAATTTGAATTAAAGGAAATTAAAATTACGGACATAGAAAAAACTATTTCATCACTGAAAACAAACAGTGCACCCGGGAAAGATAATATTTCATCAAAAACACTCAAAATACTACAGAAAGAACTATGTGAACCACTAACACACCTTATAAACCTATCAATAAAAAAAGGAGAATTTCCTAACATACTTAAACAAGGAACAATATTGCCGATTCACAAAAACGGTAGTAAGGAAGAAATAAATAACTACAGACCAATAAGTTTACTAAATTCAATGTCAAAAATTTTGGAAAAGGTAATAAAGAAGCAACTGATGAACTATTTAAACACATATGACATCCTCTCTAAAAACCAATACGGTTTCAGAGAAAATAAAAGTACCTCAGATGCAATTTCGTATGTCACTGACCATATAAAAGAATTAATGGACAAAGGCAACAAGTGTCTTGCAGTTTTTATTGACCTCACCAAAGCTTTTGATACCATAAACCACAATTTGCTCTTCAAAAAGCTTGAAAACATTGGTGTTAAAGATACTTCCCTAAAAATACTCAAAGACTACATGACAGGCCGAAATCAGTGTGTAAAAGTGGGAAGTCACATAAGTGAAAACCTAACAATTAACTGTGGTGTGCCTCAGGGAAGTGTGTTAGGACCTATACTGTTTCTTATATATATGAATGACCTGGGCAACCTACCCACAAAAGGACATGTCATCAGTTATGCTGATGACACAGTTTTCATCTATTACGAAAAAACTTGGAATAAACTATACAAAGTCGCTGAAACTGAATTAACCCATGTAAAAAAATGGCTTGACAGGAA
The DNA here is from genome assembly GCA_963576475.1 of Molanna angustata. Taxonomy (NCBI): domain Eukaryota; kingdom Metazoa; phylum Arthropoda; class Insecta; order Trichoptera; family Molannidae; genus Molanna; species Molanna angustata. Next base: position 605,549 of record OY754988.1, read on the forward strand.
CTCTCTGGCACTAAATACAAACAAAACAAAATACATTGCATACAGCATAACCTCCCGAAATAAACCTAGTGACGAACATAAACTAAGAATTCATGATTACTGTACCGAAAACTTAAGTGATCAACCAACATGTAGCTGCCCGATCATTGAACGAACAGAGAGCATGAAATATCTAGGAGTTATATTTGATGAAAACTTGAGATGGGACTGCCACATTGACTGTATGACAAATAAAATGAACAGATTTATATACTTCTTTAAATCAATCAGAAATGTTATTGACCTAAAACATTTGAAAAATATATACTATGCTCTTTGTCATTCAATAATGGAATATGGAATTATTGGATGGGGAAGTGCAACGCCAACAATAATAAAGAAAATAGATATAGCCCAAAAAGCTATCATAAAAGTTATACTTAAGGTACCTATTCGAACGAATACTGAAGAGATTTTCACTAAATTCAAAGTTCCAACAATTACAAAAATATATGCAAAAAATCTGCTATTATACAAGCTAAAAAGAGAAGACCAATATACTAGCTCACAACAATATAAACACACTAGGTTAAGTACAACAAATACCTTAAATATACCATACATAAAAACAACTTTTGGACAACGTAGCGTACGATACTTTTCAACAAAACTCTTCAATAGTTTACCAACAAATATTAAAACCATTAAAAATGCAAAAGAATTTAAAAAACTATCACTAAGATGGGTTTATGAAATAGATGAAAAAATCCTGAAGGAAATAATTCTACCTAATAAAATGTAAATGCACTATTACAAACAACAGAATAGACAATTGAAAAAAGTGAAAAATAAGTACTTTTGTTGTTTTTTTTTTTTGTCTCTAAATCAATCAATTTTTTCAACAATTATTTTATTTTTACAATTTTTGCTGTGTGTTAATGACTCATAATGAAATATTGTGTTTGGAAAGAGAGAAAGAAGGATGAATACGCTTGAATGCGTAGCGTATGTATGTACATTTACTTATATTATATGTAAACGTATCTATAAATAAACAACGCAATAGACAATAATATAAAACTAGCTCACCTTAGCACAGGCTATGCCTAGTGAGGGGGCTAGTAACAAAGATACAAACAAAAAGGATAGCTTTAACTATGTAAGCAATGGTGAAATAATGAAATCATATTTATTGAAATGAAATAAATTATATTTAATTTGTATGTCTACTATGTATGAATAAGCTTATAATACCTTTAATTATTTTGTATCTTATATCTACTCTATGTTTTTGGATAGAAATAAATAAAAATAAAATAAAAAAAATGTTGATTTGTTTATTTTTATTGCTTGTTTTTATTTTCATATACATATACTAGATGTAAGAAATTGTATTTTTTTTTACATCTAAATAAAATATATACAATACAATACAATACACATCCTTACACTCATAATATGTACACACACACATACACTCATGCATTATCATTCAGATATAAATGTTTTTCACATGTAGCTTTAAGTATGTAAGCACAGCAGTCAAAATTTATTGTTAATAATGTGGAAATTTGTTATTGGTTTTAGTCTTATACTAATGCATCTATATAAATAATGTTATTTTACTGTAAATTTCCCGAAAATAAAATAAAAAAAAAATGGCAAGAAGAGTAGCTCATGGAGCCCTCTAGATTAGCAATCTCGGCACCATGGTGCAAAAAGATCAATCAGCAAGTGCGGACTGAGATTCACACCTGCGGACTGTAGGCGACTTCAGATCCATATATACAGGGCATCAGAGAAGTGACCAAGATCTCTGGAAACAGACAAGTCAGTGAGAATCTTCGGATAATAAGGCACCCCATCTATGGCAAAATCGTTTGAAGGCTTTGTAATTGTTCTTTGAGATCACTAAGTCCGCATGTCCAATGGAACCTAGAAGAGGCCCACGGACAGCAACGAGGAGCTCCAATCTGTGAGAGGACACAATTGGGTGGATTACTAACCCAGTAGTCTTTTAGGTTTCAAAAATCGGTGTACATCCTAGGCTATCCTGGCTGGTCAGGGAGGCAGTACCTAGATTAAATTTGTCGTGAGGCAACTTTACACATATGATATCAATATATAAAATCGATCGGACTTAAAGTTTGGGCTGTACGCCATATATACAAACGCATCACGACGAAACTCATAGTGTGCATTCTCTACATGATACCCGTTGATAAATTGATGTTAAAAAAGCATGAATCTCCACTATTTCATAGAAGAGGAGAAAATAATATAAAGTAGGCAGGTAATTTATGCAATAAATGTTCTCTTTAGAATAAAAATACCTCTCCGTTGATATTTGAACAAATTCAAATTAATTTTAGCAGGTTTCCCGCTCATTTAGACAGCCTGTTCATAAATGACCTACCGCGGGCTGGTAGCAGGTTGGTAGGTAGGTACCTCTACCCCTGTTCATAAAAGCGACACTATATCATAATAATCGCCTCGATCTGTCCATCTATCTTATCCACCTTTCTTATCATAAGTGCACCATTTTCTGTACCTTTGCGTTGTATTTAACACAATTATGTCGCATAATTATAATAATTAAAAGATATATATTCATTTTATTCAAGTTCTCATCTTGTTCTTACATATTTCATTCAACAAATAACAGAGAATATTAACGAGAATGGAAATTAGCGGAAAATTAAGCAAATTGTAACGGTCGGGTATTACAGCGAATCCTCGAACTGTCCAGTTACGAAATATGAGCTTAGAGTAAATGAAAGATTTAGTTTTGTTTACTAATCCCAATTCGCTAATTGTTAGCTAAGAACCTACCTTAAAATGGGAATAATGCAGTAGGTTACATATGTTATAAAAGTAGTTAGTAGTTTATTTGTATAAGGAAGAAAAAATGATGGGAGAGGGATTAAATTTGTTACATTTGTTTTTACTATGATTTAAGATAAATACAAAAAAAATAGAATAGGCATTTACACAAGTTAAAAATATTAGCAATAAGTATCCTCAAGGCATCCAGTACAATGCAAACTTGCTATCGAAAATAAAACCATAGAACAAGTGATGCGATTTAAGTACTTGGGTGTCGAAGTGTCCAGCAGCAGTAACCTCTTTGACGAAGTAAGAGAGCAAGCGAATAAGGCCGCCGTCGTGGCTGGATGCTTGAAAAATGCTGTATGGAGAAACAGAGACATGCTGAAGCAGAGTAAGGTAAGGATCTATAAGACCTGTATAAGGCCGATCATGACATACGGCATAGAAACAAGAGCTGACACCGCCAGAACAAAAAACCTCCTAAGAACCACTGAGATGAAGACTCTACGACCCGTCGCAGGCGTAACACTTCTTGACAGAGTAAGGAACTCGGAGATAAGAAGAATCTGTGATGTCGAAGATGTTGTGCGATGGGGAAGAACACGAAGACGATTCCGGAGAGATCATGTGGGGAGAGCGGGTTCGAATCGAGTGGTGAGGATGGCAGCGGATGGGGAGATAACAAATGGCAGACCCCCTGGAAAACCACCCAAACGATGGAAGGATAGCTGGACGTCCACTTCACAAGAGCAGGCTCCGAGATTAACAGGACACAGTCCTAACTAAAGCAGAAGAAGAAGAGCAATAAGTAGTAGATAGGTAGGTAAGTTCTAAGCAAAAATTGGGATCAAATTTGACTGTCAGGAGTAAGGTCGTTGGACTCCCTTCTCAATTATTTCTTTGATTCGAATCAATCGATGAATAATATGACTAAAGTAATAAATAACAAATCTTGATTTTATAAAATGAAAGCTTCTCAACAGTCTATTAATGTAAGTTTCTGATTTTTATCTGCATCATATTCCTCGGTTGGATATCTGCATCATACTCCTGACTACTAAGCCAAAGGTCCCAGGTTCGATTCCCGTTGAAGACGCAGTTTTCAATTATGTTAACAGTCTGGATCTGTGAGACGGTACAAAATATTATAAGAATTTGTGTGCGATAACGGCAGAAGAAACAGATTGGAAAGATGGAAAAATTGAAGAGAGTGGACTTTCTGTGCCAGCCGTCTTCTTTCTTCTCTTTTTCGCGTAGAGTGCGTCTCTGTTTCTCGTCACTGGTTCAACAATGTGTTCACTTTCGCTGTCTGTAACTTTTATTTCTTTTGAACCGCGAATGAGCCGCGAACGTGATCAGTAAAAAGATATATGCGCACGGTGCGCGGCGCCGAAATACATAGTATGCAGAGTATTGTATAATAGATGCAGACGGTGCTATCTGAGCATCTGTCATCTGCGCAAACACTTTGTAATGTGGAAACTTGTTATCGGGTGGGTGTTATTAATATCCGACATTGTAACTGTTGGAGTGGGAAGGGGTGATGGTGAACAAACACCTAGCCGACCCAAATGTCTGACGACCGAGAATCGGCGGTATAACCGTAACATCTGCGCAGCCTTAAATCCCTGTTTCATATAAGGAAGGAGATCCTAGAAGCACCCCTGTACCAACCCGCAACTGGATAGCATGGTACAGAACTACATAATATCGTAGCAGTCCAAACAAATAAGAAGTGTAGGGAGACCACAGAGGAGATGGACTGACGATATTGTCGAACTGGTGGGACATGGGTGGAAGCAGCGTGTCCAGGATAGAGAGAAATGGAAAACTCAGAAAGATGCCTATATCCAGCAGTGAAATGAAAGGGGCTGAAAAGAAGAAGAAGAGATAGTAACTGTTAAGTGCTCAAGAACTCTACAGTAAAATTGTGATCCTATTTATTGCTCCATCAGCTTTAACCGACGCCTGATTTAGAAAACAAATTCTCTATAAAAAGATTCCAAACTGCACCAAAATAAAAGTATATGGCTCCATTTGTGTATACTCTGCAACGAAATGAGGTAGAAAAAAGCATAATAAAAAGATATAAATATCCGTAAAGTGTATCAGACAGGTAAATAGAAAAGTAACACCAAGGACAATTGATATAGAAAAATAATATTTCTTTCAATATTGAAGATACATTTCTTCTTTTCACGCGTACATATTTATTCCTATTTCCATACGATTCCACTAAAGACGGTTCCCGAATATCAAAAAGTCCGTCCAGCAAAACAAATATTGCAAAAAGGTTATGAGGGTATTCAGGGGTTTAGGATTTCGTCGGTGTGAATGCGTTTAGCATTTCCTTTTGGGGCTTTATAATTTAGATAATGTCAGGTGGATATTGTGAAATGTGGATATGAAAAATAGGTATTTTGGCCGCAGAAATCTAACGAAATATGACCTTTACACTCAATGGTGATACATTATTTACCTTATAGGAAAGGCCCGTCTATACATATAAATAAACGGGAATGTTCAATCTCTGTTTGGTGGCACAATAAATCCACTCAAAACATTTGTACTACAAAAAATCGTGGAAATTCATTATTTTTTGATACCTCAGCGAAAAAGAAACATCAAAGTGGATTTTCGTACCTGCTGTTTAGAAATAAATAACACAGGTCCCATTAGGTGTACCTCAGGGTTCCCATTAAGGACCTATTTTATTTAGTATTTATATACATGACATTGGATTATGCTTAAGGAACAGTAAACGGAAACATAATATATTTATAGTAGAACCGGGAAATTAGGTATGTATGCAAATAAGCTAAAAATGAACTTATAAATCTGGGGCGGTTCAGGAGAGACATCTATGTATTTATTTATAATTTTTTGGAAGAATAACAGCTGTACATCAGTGTTACATTTCATATAATAATTTAAGAGCCGATTAGAAGTCTCCGCTGATAGGAATATGCAAAAACATTGTCACCTCACGTATAAAGATTGTGGCTTTTATTGTTTACCAATGAAATTCTCAAAAGATGGCGTAAGAAATAAGCTTCATTGCCATTTTCGATAGATGGCTCAATTTTTTTTTCAAAAGAAGTGATGTTACTTTGTAATATCACATTGAATATCAAAAATTTGAATTGATTATTTATTTATTTAATTAAAAGGCAAAATTGGTGAAAGTTGCGCAAACGTTTAAAATGATCCCGTGAATCAGCTGATGACACGTCGTAAGCCCTGTAGGTGCCTGGTTGTTCGTTTCTCCTACAAATATATGTTCCCCTTTCGTCTCTATTGAGATATTCAAAATCTGTTAAAAAATATGATTGACTCCTAACAGGTTTGCGTCCAAGGTTTGCATACCAATATATACTTTAACTTTATTGTCTTCTGTGTCCACTGCTGGACATAGGCCTCCCTCATATCTTACAGGTTTCTCTATCCTGGGCCTTCTGCATCCAGTCACCAGCAACCCTCTTTATGTTATCGGACCATCGCTTACGTGGTGTTTTTCTCTACTTATTCTGTCCTGACGTGGTATCCATTCTTATTGGTCCATCTTTGGTACTTCACTCAACCGATATGTCTCGTCCATGACCACTTCAGCTTCCTGATTCCTGATTTTCAACGAATTTCTGAAATACCTATATATCTTCCTCTTACACATGCAAATACACTCGCACCCTTACAAATACATTTTTTATGAGGTACGTTCTTAAAACATGTATTGCGTAATTATTGTTAGTATTATCTCAGAATTGGTTTCGCCTAGTGAGATAATAAATTCCATTGTAATATTTAAGTTAAGTTATTGTATTTATTTTATTATATTATAGAAAGATATAAAGAAAAAAAGATAAATACTTTTTTTTATGTAGATATAAAGAGGGTTTGTGTATAAAAACTGGTTTTATTTATTCATTGTTGTTATATATGTAGATATTATGCACTTATTTTATTAATCGTAATTGATATTTAAATGTTGTTTTTTTTAATATAGCATATATACCTATGTCTATTTTTAAGTATGTTTTTTATTACCTATGAATATTTTGTTACTTTGTTTTTTATTCTATATTATGTAAATAGTTCTTGTTTTTTTTCTTTATTATTTAAATAGTTGCATTTCCCTTCAAAACACGAGTATATCTCTTTTTGAAGGAAGTCATATTATAAATATTGTTTTGATTTCTTTTTTTTTATGTAAATTTTTTTTTTATGAAAAAAATGTTTTTTTTTTAAAATAAGAAATAATATTAAATAAAAAAATGAACATTTTGTGGTGATATACCGGGGATATCAGTTAGTATGAACGAAATAAAGAAAATTTCCCCTCGAAAAAGAGGCACAAGATAAATGGGTCGTCTTGAAATTATATCCAAGTGTTTCTTTTTACACAGTGCCCGCCCTTTTTTAACAATAATATATGAATAATTCATAAATTGTTTAAAGGAGATCGGGTCTGCGGTGGAAGGTAGACAGACTATGGTGATATTATGGCAATGCCCATAGAACGAGTGTGAGGGTGGTTCTACCTAGGTAGTGTGTGGGTGGAAACAAAAAGTCGTATTATTTACAATTCAAAAGAAAATTATATTTCGACAGGCGAAAATATGAAACCATCTATATTTTTTATTTTATTTCATTATTGTAAGGAAAGCACACAGTACATACATAATTAAAAAATAACGATAAAACAAAAATCATGTGGTGTATTCAAATTAGACACAATTTATCTTAATACTGTTAACACACCAGTTAATGTAAATATAAATTAAGTATAATAAGTATATTTCAGTATTTCAAATAATCCACACGCAAATTTATCCAACTGTCGATTCGTTCATGAGAATTCAATTCTCTGAATGAATCGACATTATCCAACTGTCGATTCGTTCATGAGAATTCAATTCTCTTAATGAATCGACATTATCCAACTGTCGATTTGTTCAGGAGAACTTTGTTCTCTTAACATATCGACAATGTTTCAAGCCAGGATACGCAAGAATTGTATTGTCTACTTTTTTCACGGCTTTTCCAACTTTGAAGTCAAAAAACACCAACTTAGAGGCTTCGCAGCATATATGTTCCATACACGGATTTACTCAGAATTCGGAGTAGAACATTTCGTGTGTGTGTCTGTGTGTGTGTGTGTGTGTGTGTCTTGGTGTGTGTGTGTGTGTGTATGTCCTTATAATTTTTGATTCGCTCAATTTACAGAGCCCAAAATTTCAGAATATATAAACAGGCCTACAAAACTTTTATACTCAGAATTTTGAATTTTTGTTTCAGTCAGGGGTTATCAACTTTTGAATTTTTACTTTATTTTTCAATATATCTCAGAAACCATAAAAGCTAGAACCCCAACTAGATAATTTAATTTTCTATAAAAATATTAACATTGAATTAGCATATCTCAATTTTTTTTTAACAATTTTTATAAAAATTGAATTTAGTGACGACATTGCTTCATACAATTTGTATGGCAATATCTAAGAAGACTTAATAGATTGATACTAATCTCCAAACATACATACATACCATCATGCTGTTTTCACATTCTGGGTTGGATCAAAGGACTGACCTCCATACTATCCTATCTTGACATACATACCTATGTAGATGTGTTGTATAGAAAACCAAATATCTAAAAATATTAAATTATTTGTATTTCTGGGTTTATAGTTTGGTACTTATTCTTCAATTATACGTACTATCGCTATCGACAGTTGGATCTCATGTGTTACATGCAACTAGTCTATATAATAATGCGATAACTGACAGCGTGTATATTGTATGGGTACCAATATCGCACTGATTTCAGACCATTCGTTTCGTGAAGAGATAGTCTCTTCAAGGGTGACAGGAAAATTATTCGAAAAACAATTATTCGTATGCTCAATTTTACGAAAATCAATTTTACGAATGGCAATTATTCGAATCACATTTTTTCGAAAAACAATTTTCCGAATACACAATTATCAGAAATTACAATTGTTCCAATTTTTATGACGTCAAGTTGGTAGTATTGTGAGAGGAATAAACCATAGATTTTTATTATAATATACTAGATGTCGTAGTTAGCAAATTTTGTATGAATCGAAAACAAATGACTCACTTTTTGCACGGAGTACTACATCTACATAGTATATTATGTATAATAAAAATCTATGGAATAAACAACATGGCGACGCACCGCGCTGTCAAACATCAGTTAATAAAAATGTGCTCAAGCGTACGTACTCAACAATAATACAACAAGTAATAATAGTCTTCATCGAATATATTTTACTGGCAACAAATATGTCAAAGGAGGCAAAATAATGACACAAATATATATTGAATTCGGTCAATTGGTTTTCCAACAAATGTTAGTTCGAATAATTTGCTTTTGGACAATTGTCATTCTGATAACTGATTTTCGAAAAATTGTTATTCGTACAATTGCGCATTCGAACAATTGTGTTTCGAAGAATTTTCATGTAATCAACATCCGGCACCCAGGCCTGTTTTTTACCATCGTCGAAGGAATGATTGATGGGGGTAACTGTAGCTGTAGAGACCAGATAATCGGTGATGTGCGCTGTAGCAGCTACAAAGAGATGAAGAGACTGGCGGACGATAGAGTTAAGTGGAAAGATCGAGTGTTTGGTGCAGACCAATTTAAGGATTGTGACCCAGAAGATAATATATTAATATGTTGTATAATATCTGTGATGTAATGTCTTAAGATATTATGCAACTCCATAAGATAATTATATCCATGATATGGGTAAACATGGATGATTTTGATTCCGCCTGTGAACCAGACTTGCCCCCCTGATTTGCTCCCAATATATATTAGTGTAATTATTATGTCGGCTTTCGTATTGTCGGCCTTCGTGGCTCAGTTGAGTAGGTATCTGACTGCTAATCCAAAGGTCCCGGGTTCAATTCCTGGTGAAGACACAGTTTTTAACTGTGTTTACAAGTCTGGATCTGTGAGATGATAAAAAATATCATAAGACTCTAAAATGTTGCAACTTAAATAAATAAATAAATAAATAAATAAATAAATAAATAAATTAATAAATAAATAAATAAATAAATAAATAAATAAATAAATAAATAAATAAATAAATAAATAAATAAATAAATAAATAAATAAATAAATAAATAAATAAATAAATAAATAAATAAATAAATAAATAAATAAATAAATAAATAAATAAATAAATAAATAAATAAATAAATAAATAAATAAATAAATAAAAAAATATATAAATATATAAATATATAAATATATAAATAAATAAATAAAATGAACTAACAAATACATAAATAAATAAATAAATAAATAATTAAATAAATAAATTAATAAATAAAATGAACTAACAAATACATAAATAAATAAATAAATAAATATTTAAATAAATAAATAAATATAAAAATAAATAAATAAATAAACAAATAATGAAAATAAAATAAATCAATAGATAAATAAATAAAATTAATAAAAAATAAATAAATTAATTAATTAATAAATAAATAAATAAAGAAATAAATAAATAAATAAATAAATAAATAAATAAATAAATAAATAAATAAATAAATAAATAAATAAATAAATAAATAAATAAATAAATAAATAAATTAATTAATTAATTAATTAATTAATTAATTAATTAATTAATAAATAAATAAATAAATAAATAAATAAATAAAAAAATAAACAAATAAATAAATAAATAAATAAATAAATCAATAAATAAATAAATAAATAAATAAATAAATTAATTAATTAATTAATTAATAAATAAATAAATAAATAAATAAATAAATAAATAAATAAATAAATAAATAAATAAATAAATAAATTAATTAATTAATTAATTAATTAATTAATTAATTAATTAATTAATAAATAAATAAATAAATAAATAAATAAATAAATAAATAAATATATAAATAAACATTTAAATAAATAAACAAATAAATAAATAAATGAATGAATAAATAAATAAATAAATATTAGATGTTATTGTTGCCTGTTGTATTTTTGATTACCCAGCTCTTACGACGATAATTGCAAAGAGCGATAGCTCTTTTCCAAGGATTACAAAGAGCGATAGCTCTTTTCCAAGGATTCGAACCAACGTCTAATAAAGAGCAGGAAATATAGAGTGTGTAAGATGAGCTATGTAAATAAATAAATAAATAAATATTGTACATAGAGACGTCTCCGTTATAGTGTAGAGTTGTCAGGTCGATAAAGTATTTCGATAAATTCCAACCGATTGGTTCCGAAACTGAAAGTTTATCAACCGACAAATGCGATAAGCGATATACCCGATATACCAACCTAACCAACACAACACAACACTTGAGCTCACTTGCGAGGAAAACAATTGCTGCCAACATTACATACATACACGACAACTTACTGACAACTTAACCAAACCCTACTAACATAATATCACACATAAATTAGACGTAAAAATCTTTTTATAACAACGGAGTATAGCCATATCTGGTATGAGCACCTACTCTCCATACAACGGATAATAAATTTATTTATTTATTTATTTTTATCATGAGGACTCTATTTCTTTTTTCATCATCATTGGCCCTACAGATCGTTGTGGGCCTTGGCCTCCTTCAGAATCCGTCGCCATTCCTCCCTGCACTCTGCGGCGCTCTTCCAGTTGGTAAGGCCTTTGCATTGTAGGTAATTTGCATTCCCGGGTTCGATTCCCGATGGATTCACAGTTTTTAATTGTGTTGTCAGTCTGGATCTGTGAGACGATTAATATCGCGAGTCTACGGAATGTTTCAACTTGTAATTGGGTGCTTGATTAATTAATGTTTGACATAGTAAGTACCTGTTAGTTGCCGGAGAAGTAATCTAAAGTAATAAAGCAATCAATATGTTAGTGTGTGTGTGTGTGTATGTGTGTGTGTGTGTGTGTGTTTGTCTCACGCCTTTTGAAAAACCAAGAGCATCTAAAAATCTAATTTATGTGCGAACGTGTACCAGTATACCTGATGCAGTGTCACGCTAAAAATAATGCGATTAAAATGCTGAATTTTAAAGATATTTCAATAATTATTTTTTTCATACAAAATTTTCCAAGTCATATCTGTCAAAAAAGTGTACATTTTGCACGCAAATATCTGATAGTTTAAAAGTTTGAAGTACGTATTTACACGAAAAAAATATATTTTCAAGTATAACTTAGCTTTTAAGTGAAAAACATGGTGAATATATTGTCTAATTATAATGTTTAACTTATTTTTAAAGTAAGCGTTTTGTACAAATGTACATATAACCCCGCCATTTTAATATCTTTTCATACGATATTTAATTTTCCTACCGAATGAATATGTTCTTTAAAATAATATACCTTTGAAATAAATGTGATTATGAAATAATAAAATGAAACACAAGACATTACAGCAAGTTTTAAGACATATATTGTAAAAGTCTGTTAATAATTAGTAAAGATATAGGCGTAATAAAATTGCATAATTTGTTTAAAATATTTGATTTTTCTGACAATTTTCATTTTTATGGCATCGAACAAACCAATGTAGGTACCTACATATTCAAAAAATGTCTCCATAACATTTGATATTTTTCACATGTTGGAACATGGTTACTATGGTAACGGACACATTCTGATATTCAAATAAAATTTGTTATAAATCGAATTCGAATTAATTTAGAACATCATTGTAGGTAGGTACCTACATACCTAATACTTACTACTTAAAAACCAAGAATATACTGATTTTGTATAGGAAAATTATTAAACTATTTTAGGTTAACTACAATACACATTCAATATACCTACAAACTATTTCCTATAGTGAAATTCTTCTTTTTTCTATGTAGACCTTTGGGTGATTTTTTCTACAAACTATTTCTTGGGGTTTAAATCTTCTTCCTCTTCTTTTGTGAAGTCATTTGGGACAGTTCATAAATAAACTATTTCCTATAGTCTATTTTTCTTTTTCTTAATTTATGTAGACTTTGGGTGAGTTTTTATACAAACTATTTCCTATAGTCTAATTCGTCTTCTTCTTCCTTTATGTAGACCTTTTGGTTATTTTTTAAACAAACTATTTTTAAACAAACTATCCTTTAGTCTAATTCTTCGTTTTCTTATTTTATGTAGATGTTGGGTGAATTTTATATAAAATATTTCTTATAGTTCAATTCATTTTCTTCTTCTTTTATGATGACATTTTGGTCAGTTTTTTATATAATACATTTCCTAATGTGTAATTCTTCTATTTCATCTTCTATGTAGACCATTGAGTCAGTTTTCATTACAAACTATTTGTTATAGTTTTATACTTCTACTTCTTTTTTTATTTAGTCTTTTGGATTAGTTTTATGTCTAATAGTCTATTGTAACGAAATATTATAAACAACATGCATACTTGATGAAAATACATAAAAACGAATGGGATGTGACCAACACTAGAATCTTCTCATTACTTTTGTTCAATCAAATTTACACCATTTATTATATCATCATATATTGCTTAATTTTCAATAACTACACATTTCATTTTGATGACAATATATAAAAAATCGGGGTTGTGGCCATTGCTGGATCTTCACAACGTTTATATTCATATTAAAAACTATTTAACATTAGCTTAAGTCTTCTTCTTCTGTAATGTAGACTTATGTGTCAGTTTTAAGTCTATCAGTTTTATTGTGCAAAACTATAATAAACTATATGCACACTTGACGAAAAATATAAAAACGAATGGGATGGGACCAACACTAGAATATTTTCAGTACTTTTGTTTAATCAATTTTTAAACCATTTCCCATCATCCAAAATTACTAAATATTTAAAACACATTATTTGCGTTCGATGACAATATATAAAAATAGGGGTTGTGGCCAAATCCAAACTCTTTACGACGTTGTCTTTTTATAATAAGTCATATTTAAGATTATTTCCCATAGTCCATGCGTGCAGAAATTGTATGTGCTTATATATAAAAGCAAATGGATTGTGGCCATCACTTTAAGATTTTACACCGCTTAAACTCAATTAAATTTCAAACTACTTTTCATACTACGGTTAAAAAAAATTATGTGTGACAATATTATGTAGAAAATAAAAAATAATATATGACAATATTATATTTTATTTTTGACAATATTATAAACGATTGCTTATTCCTTCACTAATTTACATTCTTGGCCAACGGCGGGACATAAAAGCTAGTGTAAAATAAAATAAAGCTCTGAATTTCACTATCAGGATTTTTGTGTTCCCGGTGACAGTGCAATGATAAAATTGAACAATTGCGTAATTCATATAAATTATTGACTATGTCATTTGTTTAAAACGCCTTGATATCTGCAAACTGTATATCAATTCTGTTTTATATTAGGTACCTATATACTTTTTTTTTATGTTTGCAGATATAGGTACCTATGTATTTCACTGCAGTAAAACATATAGTATTTCTACCTAAGACAATAACATTAGTTAGTTAGTAATCAGCAATATATATATATACTATTAATTGAAGATACTATATCAGGTCAACCACAACTTTCTTCAAATAAATCTTCTTAATAAGATAACTAACACAAGGGATTGAGTGCAGTCAGTCAGTCAGTCAGTCTACTATAGAATCTACCGAGCCAAGCAAATCAAGTACCGCGAAATTATTAATATATATATATATTGGTGTGTAATCCTACTGCCAACAGACTATACCTCCTTTACAAAGGATGCACAAAAAAAATATGGTAAAAGTAATCAACAAATGGCCTAGGGACATCTATCTATAATAATATTAAAAAATTATAAAGTATTGATATAAAACACATAAGATGAATGACAATACACTTTCTTTTCAACGATAGTTTAAGATCTAGGTTACAAAAATCCGTAATACACGTCAATCAGTAAATATGTATTAACTTTTGTGTAGGTACATACCTTGAAGTAGAATAACTATGACACAGCATCAATTTGCTTATAGAACACAGATAGCATTTAATCGGTTTCCAGTGGATCTCAAAATTATTATTAAAACTAGAAATAGGTTTAAGAGGCTATAGTAGGCTATATAGTATATTTTGCTATAGTAGGCTATATAGTATATTTTGCTATAGTAGGCTATATAGTATATTTTGCTATAGTAGGCTATATAGTATATTTTGCTATAGTAGGCTATATAGTATATTTTGCTATAGTAGGCTATATAGTATATTTTGCTATAGTAGGCTATATAGTATATTTTGCTATAGTAGGCTATATAGTATATTTTGCTATAGTAGGCTATATAGTATATTTTGCTACAGTAGGCTATATAGTATATTTTGCTATAGTAGGCTATATAGTATATTTTGCTATAGTAGGCTATATAGTATATTTTGCAAATATTTTCCCCAGTACCCTGAAATGAGACGTCTTTGAAATAAAGAACACTTTATATTTACATCTTTATTCTATTGCATGAGTTTTTGAAATTTGAATTTGTTTTATAATTTTCTTTTAAAATTATTTATTTATTTATTTATTTATATAATTTATGTACATGTGTACAAAGGCAGGTTTATTGCCATAAGGCAATTTCTTCCAACCAACCCGAGCAACGTGAAGTCTCTTAGTTAAATTGGTACAGTACTAATTAAGTGAGAAATAAATTGATAAAAAATAACATAAAAGAGTAAGAAATATAAAAAAATACAAAGAGAAAAAAATGAAAAGAGAGTTTAAAAATAAAAGAATAATAAAAATAACACCTCACATAGCAATGAGGAAAAGGAGGTTACGGAAGGATATAGAAGGAATTTAGGAACTATTTGACAAATAAAGTTTTTTTTAAATTACCTTTAAATATTTGAATGGATTGAGATGACGTTACTTCATCACTTAGGCCATTCCATAGTCTAGCTGATTGTACTTGAAAAGAGGAGCTGAAAACTTCTGTATTGTGAATGGGGATAGCTAGTGTAGTACGTTCAGCAGATCGAAGGGATAGGCCGTGACTTGACAAGAAAACGACGTTATTTTTTAAATATTGTGGTGAATAAGGATCATAATTAGTCTTATAAAGTAATGACAGAATGTGAATGTTACGACGAACTCGTATCTTTGGCCAACGAAGTATATTTCTACAAGTCGAAACATGATCATATTTTTTAAGATTGTAAATGAACTGTATACAGACATTCTGTAATCGTTCCAGTTTATTTAATAATTCTTGATTGGCATCCAGATAACACACATCACCGTAATCAAGCAATGGAAGAAGTAAGGATTGAGCTAATGTAATTTTACAATGTATTGGAAGAAAGTTCTTCAATCTATTGAGAGAATGGATATTATAAGTTTTACTGACATGAGAAATCTGTCCATGCCACGAAAGATCTTCATCAAATTAGTTTTAGTAAAACCCTTTTTATGTTTTTTTATTGTAAGTAACTCTAAAAACTACAAAGCTTATGAAGTAGATTTTTACTTCAATCGAAAGAGAATATTATGATAATCTACCGGTTGAGTTTATTTTATCATTATAATATTTTAATCATTATTCTTGCTATTTAAAAAGAACCTATCACATATTAGGTGATATACAATATTGTTTCGTGTTTCATACATTAGAAGGTAATTTAGTGTGCATTTTTGTGCATCAGTATATCCAGGGTAAACAAGGGCTTTGAGATAGGATATTACTTCGCAACTATGAACAAGAATATACCTACATATGTAGACACACTTTTCTTGCTAAAATGAGTTTTTGTAAGCTGGCACATGGCGAAAATTTAAATTACATCCTGAGATTTAAATTACCTGCGTAAAAAATGGGATTTAGCTATTTTTTATATTCATGTATATGATATTTATATTATAATGTATAAGTTTTGTGATTTTAAATATTAAATTAATTTCTTGAATGTATTTAATGTTTTATATTTATGTAGGTATGGGAATGAAAAAGTCATCATAACACAGGTTATCCTAGTTTGGTGGTGATTTAAATACAAAAGCGACACTGCTTTCTACATCATCATATACCTACCTATAAGCATTCAAAATGTATTAAAAAATATGCACATTTAGTGATTATCAACTTTATAATAAGAAAAAAGCTTATACAAACATTATGTCATAATCAAAGATATTAATGTATATACCTAGATGGAGTACTTGTCGGAAAAAGTGTGTCGAAATTCGCGGGAGTTTTTGCGCGCTGGTAGGCAGAAGACTGATTTTTATACGTTACATTTTGCTTCTCGTTTTTTGTGAAAAATTCATCGTTTTACCTCATTTTATTAATTTTAATGTATGTATTTATTATACCAAGGACTTATTTAGTGTTTTGCGTTAATTAGAATCCCGATTTGTTTTTTATTTTAAGTTTGGTGTGATTTTTTTTTTTTTTTGACATTTGATGGTTATATTGGGTTATTTCTAAGTTAAAAACAGTTTTTTATGATATTTTTAATGTTAAGATTAGTGGTTAAGTTTATTTACACAGTAATTGTGATAGTTAAAAGGACTTTCAATTATATTTAACCTTAAAACATTTTATGTAATCAGAGACCCAATACTTTCAAATTTGTGAGACCTAAGTTGCTACCTATACCAAAATTTAAATAAATGAAGTTATTGTTTTTTTTCAATAAATTTTTGTTTAATCTTCTACAAACCCCTTGATTTAATATTGTTTTCTAAATCTTTGAAAACAAAATATAAAATGTCCAAGAGTAGTAAATTTTAGAAATGTTGCTGATGAAAGAAAGGGAATCCATTCTTATTTAGCTGGGATAAAAAATATCTCATTTTTCACATTGAGATGATATCGACTGCCATGGCACAGTAGTAAGCCTCTTCTTCTTTGCTGGCGTCCAGGGTTCGATTCCCGGTAGAGGAGAAAATTATTTCTCACGCAAATCACTGGTTAGTTGGAAGAAATTGCCATTTGGCGATAAACTCGCCACTTAAATAGGGTGTAAGAAAGTGTTTAAATAAATAAAGAAAAAATATGAATTTTTATTCCTAGTGGTTTATTTCAGTACTTCGAGTTGGTAGATGAACCAAGCCACCAACAATGTATGAACCACCACACAAACAGGTATAAAAGATAAAAATAAAACCCATGTTGGTATTTTTTACATTACAATACACACTAGTTACTTCCTTAATTGCTTTATATTATTTTTTTAACTATTAACTCTATTTTCGTTTAATAAATACGAAAATATCATGTCATACTAAACAATCTTCATACAAGCCGTGTTTTTCTTGCCTATCGACTGTGCGAAAGAGACAACATTTTTTTGCCTCACTTCACCGCTATGAAAAGTTGACAAGTACTCCATCTAGGTATAAACATTAATATCTTTGGTCAAAATATGTGGAATGTTCAGTGTTGCCATAATCCATTCATTTTGTATTTAAATTAATTAAATAAAAACAAAAATGTTTATAATATTGTATGTATTAAAATAGGTAGGAAACGTAAATAATATAAAACTAGGGGCTCTGCCCCCGGCCGCTATCGCGGCCCAACCGTTGCGAAATAACCGTATACCATTTAGGACATTACAAAACATTTAGGTCAAATATACCATTTAGGACATTACAAAACATTTAAAAACTAAATATACTTACGTGAAAACGTTAAAATCAAGTAATAAAAAAGTATTTTTATAGTAAAAATACGGAAATTATAAAAAAAATATTTTCGACAATTTTTGAAAGAAATGCGTTATATGAAATGCGTACCTATGTTTGAAATTACAAACATTGATAATTTGAATGTACTTTCGAAATATCATTTAGAACAGTAAGTACACAACAGTTAATACTGAATATCCTTTTTATAATAATACAATAATAATGATAAATTATACAAACATATATGTAATTAAATAATGCGATTAAACGAAAACATTACCTGTCATCTTTTTGCGTATTATTATGACATATTGAAAGCAATGTTGTCAGTATTCAAAGTGGATATTCCTAGGATTATTACGGTTAAAATTTATTCTGAATGTTTAAAATTCCTTTTTAAACAATAATATTGTCAATTTATAAAGAAAATACATTTTAAACGATTAATATGTACTTATTCCTTTCAATTTATTTTTTATTTTAAATAAAAATTTCGAACGCGAAAATTGTTTACGGAAAAATTATTTCACTGGCGAAGGACGAAAAAAGATGGAGTAAAGTAATAATTATATTATAGATACTGCAATACACCACAACAGTCATCCTTTCCAAAAACCAAAATGGCGGAAATAGTCGGCAATTAGCTGCGTCTTCTTATTCGACACAATCAAAACAACTCGTGTATAATTTTAATGCGGTCCATGTCATATCAAGTGAACCCTCCATCGCCGCGCAAATCCCATATAAGCGAAAAGTACAAATCCAGGGTTTGAAGTAAGGAATCCTCGCAAATCCTCGCGCTAAATGGATGACGCGTGAAATCCTGTAACTGAGACATGTGTCAGGAGATACGTTGGGATGTTTTAAAGGAAAGGCTTATTATATTATTATCATTATAACAGCGGTTGTACCTATTGTTATTATTTGTAACTAATTCTATAGGATAAAGGAAATGATATGACAGCAGATGGAGAAGGGAAGATCCCTTTGTTACTAATACCAGCCCGGACTTATACCTCAAAAGAAACTTGACGGGTTAATTGTTAAGTCTTTGCGAAAATACATACAGATCGAAGCTTCTTAGAATAGTGGTCGGATCTTTTAAATTTTACCGAGGTTTTGTGGATAATATTATTCAGACACTTGATAGATGGACTTACTAGATTCACAACAAATAATAGCAAGCTGGATTTAGGAATACCTCAAAAGTAAATTAAATTTGGCTCATTATAAGATACCTTCACAACTACCACTTAAACATAGAAAACATTAAAACTCTTCGTGACAATCAAAATATCTGCCCGTTGAAGCGGACTATTTGACTGGTGAATTGAAAATTATCAATGTTACCTTTGTACGTAGGTACCATTATCATATAATGTACCACATCACTGAAAAAGGAACAAAAAAGTTATTTTAAAAAACCGACTTCAAAATAACTCCCTATAAGACGAATGTGTGGTAAAACAATTTATGATAGGATAAGGAATCAAGATATCAGAAGAGAATGTAAGATTGAAAGGGATATTTTGAGTAGAATGAAGATAAATGCTTTGCGATGGTTCGGACATGTAGAGAGAATGAACGATGAACGACTGACAAAGAAAGTTTACAAGGCTGAAAAGAGTGGAATTAGATGTAAGGGTCGACCGAGAAAGAGCTGGCATGATCATATAAATGAGATTTTGGAAGAGGGGAACATACGAAGTCAGAACAATAGGAGAGCATGTATGACGCGATGTATGAATGTAAATGAGGCAAAACAGGTATGTCAAGATAGAAGAGTCTGGCGTTCGGTTCTCTCTGCCTACCCCAAATAGGGAAACGGCATGATGGTATGTACATATGTATGACTTCAAAATAAAGATCGCTAAGAAGAATTTTTAATAGAACGATGTATGACAGGAGCTAAGAAATGAGGACACAAGGAAAGAACTTAAGATGAAGAAAGATGTAATTAACAGAATGAAAGATATGGTTTGACAATTTGGAGAGAATTGATGAAGAATGCCTGACAAATCAAATATACATACAAAGTTGACAGGAACGGAAATAGAAGGTCAGGAGCGCCCGACAAAAGGATGGCACGACCACGTGAACGGAAATAGAAGGTCAGGAGCGCCCGACAAAAGGATGGCACGACCACGTGAACGGAAATAGAAGGTCAGGAGCGCCCGACAAAAGGATGGCACGACCACGTGAACGGAAATAGAAGGTCAGGAGCGCCCGACAAAAGGATGGCACGACCACATGAACGGAAATAGAAGGTCAGGAGCGCCCGACAAAAGGATGGCACGACCACGTGAACGGAAATAGAAGGTCAGGAGCGCCCGACAAAAGGATGGCACGACCACGTGAACGATATTTTGAAAGACGGAAATGTAGGAAGCGTGAACAACAGACGAATATTATACAAGATGGGACATGGCGAAATGGTAAGTATGTACCTAATATATGTATTTTCGATTAATAATAGAAAAAAGTGGAAGTACTATTCTAAGAGATGAAATAAAGGCAATCATATTTACTGTTGACACTAAAGTACAAATTGAGGTTACGTAAACAATATTTTTGTAATAGTTTCAAAACGCATAACATTCATTGTTTTGTCCCATAAAGTGATATTACATACAAGAAATATAATGGCAGATATTAAAACTGGTAAAGAATAAACAAAACTATCTTCGAGGTATAATAAAAATATATTATATTGTTTACAAGATACAACTAACAACATACCAATATAATAAAATGAAAAAAAAAATACGAATTTTGAATTCTGTATTGTTTCACGGGAATTTAATAGGTGCTTCGCATCCGACAACAAGATGTCATATTATGGAGACTACTAAATATTAATATATTAGAATCTGTAATACATACAATAGGCATTTCCAAGAGTTCGACATATTCTTACTTAGCGCCCCCACATTTAAACAAATATATCAAACTTAAAATTTCATCCTCATAATCAAATTTAGCACTTAATATACTGACACATTTATATTTACAATTCCACACATCCTAATTTCCAAATTTATCTTAATATTTTTTTTTTTTTTTTTAATAAAAAATGAATATGTCCTTGTAAAACAAGTACATATACATCTTCCTACGTTCCCTAAAATAAGCAAATAAATGCTTGTGCTATAGGTGAACGAAATCGGTCGAGGCAGGATTCGAACTCGCGACCACTGGATTACTAACCCAGCGCGCTAACCGCTCTGCCACCGACCCATCTAAATTATTAATTATTAAAATATTTATTTATTATTATTAATTTATTTACTTTTTATCACACCATATTTATAATGACAACAATAAGTAGATTACTGCTGTCCAACTATAAGGAAATCCTATTCTAAGGCTAGCAGTTTACAAATTTTATTGACAATTACCTATATGCAATTATGAACCAGGTGATTGTTCTCGTTCCACACTAAATAGGTAGGTACTCATTACCTCAACTAACATAATGTGGGGTCACACAAAATAGATTAACCAGGTCCTAATGTCTGCTATAGTACCTTTCATAAATTCAATCTCTGACGCAATTTTTATTTCAGAACCATAGAAAGAGACTATGGTGTAATATACTACAATAACTCCAGTGACAAACTGTAATTGACATTAATATTAGGTACTCAAATCATATTTTTTTATATAATTTATTATACGCTGTATGTTGTCCTCTAAATAAATAGATAAATTAATCTTCTCACAGATCAGAGATGAAGAGGTATGTACATAGAATCCGGCATAATAATGAGCTATATGATTATTTATTTTTTAAGATCCCAGACTATCCGCATAATGCTCCAAAGAATGAGATTTGCCGGATTATTGCGCAGAATGTCAAGCACACGAGTACCAATGGAGATACTAGCAGGACATTGGAGGGGTAAACGCAATGTTGGCAGACCCAGAATGATGTCAGGAAGGAAGCTAGACAACTGCTTCAGATTTCAGACTGGAAGACGACGGCCGAGCGAGACTTTTTACTACGTTTTCCGATTTCGATGATCATATTTTCATTAAAAAGGAAGTATCTTCCGATTGAAGCTATTTCAATGTGGTCAAGATGTGATCATGAGATCCATGAGAAAACCATCAAACTCTTCAATATTCACTTCAACGATAATAATTCTTTACCATATTATCAGATTTAAATGATTCCTTTGTAATCAAACGAGAAGTGATCACAAATTTGTTTCATCGATAGACAGAGAGAACCAAACGCCACATTTTTTCTATATTGACAAATATTCAATATTATAGTCGTTTTTTTATATCCAAATTCAACGGAGAAAAGTATTTATATGAATGTATATTGCTCGCTCATATTCAAAGTTTCTCTCTGCACTCTTTGGGTCTTACTTACTATTTGCAATATGTGTTTACAATTTGCAATTTTTTTTAAGCTGATACTTACCCATTTTTTTTTGTATGGCCAAAACTGACTTAGCATCGGATTAAATTCGTATTTTAAATAGTAAGTAAGGCCTTTATGGCCCGGTATAACAGTCGGCCCTCAACTCATTGAGTTTGTTAAACTCAAGATTAATGTTAAGGGGAGATTGAATCCATTTCCGTATTACAGTGTAATATGACATGTCAGTTACTAAATCTTCAATTATAGACATATTTTACTTTTTCTGTGGTTATTATCTGTTAATTTTAAATAACCTCAAATAATACGAACTACAAAACGGGACGCTACAACTTGAAATACTATTGTTTTACTATCCAACATGGTAAATTTAATTTTTTTCACCAAAATAATGCTATTAAATGCCCATGTTCGTTTCAATATGGCTGTCAGTTTATTTTGGTTACAACTAACGCCTCTGGTGATAGGAACTGAAACTACACGCGTTGCCTAGCAAATGACAGTTGACTCACTGTTAAGTACTTAATCCGCCAGAAACGTTGAGTTATATATTTGTCGTTTTAGTGACGTATTTGAGGGAAGATTAGGCCTAAACGGACACTAATACGCTATATTTTTGTAAAACTTGAATTTAGCTCTTAAACTGAGACTGTAATACCGGCGCTATGTCTGTCAACATCGATAATCTATGAATGTGATGATTACCCCACGCCAATGATATATAAAATAATAGATACGTTACTAGCATTTAAATTCGGTAAACAAAAAGTATGTCGCATAAGACGTATTGTCGTAGTCAAAATGCCCTCTTGTATTATCAAAACATGTAAAAATTACACTAGACCTGTGAAGGAATGACCAGATATATCATTTTATGCAGCATATTTATTCGATAACTAATATACCTATGTATTTATATGGATTTGTCGATAGTTATACTTATTTTAAGTCATTTTCGCTTGTAGGTATGCAGATTTATTGTATTCACTTTTTCACACAACTATAACTCAATACAAATTTGTCTCTTTCTCAGTCATTATTTGATGTCAGAGATATTTATAATGTGATTGCACAGGAGTAAAAGAGAAAATTATGTCTGCAGTATGTGTCTGAATCATAAATTACTGTACTCTTTCTTTCTTACTGATTGGATTGAGAGGCCGGGGCCGCCCAAGAAAGGGATGGCACGACCATGTGAACGATATTCTGAAAGACGGAAATGTTAGAAGCGTGTACAATAGACGAACATTTAAGAGACGATGCATGAATGTTGACGAGGCGATGAATGTGTGCCAGGATAGAAAGATATGGCGTTTGGTTCTCTCTTTCTACCCCGTAAGGGACATGGCGTGATGGTATGTATGTACTATTTCTTTCTCGCTAAATTTATTCTGTCGTTTGTGCTCTTTCTTGGTGACATTGTAAGGATTCGTTAACTGTACCATTTTTGTAGAGCATTTTGTTCTCATAATAACGTGTCTATATATAAAATGTCATTGAACCAAACTGAACATAATGTACCCACTAAATATTTTTGAGGCAGTTGTTTTTAACATTAATTATTAATAACTTACTTGATCATTACATTTTTATGCAAATTCGGCGAATAAAGAAACCGCCATGAACATAACATAAATACCATGTTATATTAAGTATATAATACTAAGTTTTTCAGAGAGAAAGAGAGCAATCTTATTTTAGCTAAAGTATGTACTTAACAAATCAAATTACGTCGACAGTCATAAAAGTTACCGACCGACCATGGAATATATTGACATTTAAAAGATATTATCGTTTTTAATATTCTCCCATTTCCTTCAACGGAGAAGTCTTTCCCCAAAAATTAATTCATTTTTGTAGGGAAATATAAAATATACAAGTTAAGGATAGTAACAACTTAAAGAGGCAATTTGCATTCATTTTGGTGTAAAACCAAGTAACTATGTACCTACATACTTATCTATATATTTACCTTTTAAAGGGGTAGGTAATTACTAATAAACAGTAATGAAGAATTAGTTTTATGTTATGTACATGAGTATGTAGGTATATAAATAATATTTACGAAAGAAAAATTTAATCCATGTGTTCAAAAAAGAAAAAAATATTCAAATCGAATATTTCTATGATCGCGTAGATGTAAACATTAGGTCTTCTTCTCATTTTATATATTTATTGAATATTTCTATGATCGCGTAAATTAGGTCTTCTTCTTATTTTATTTATTTCTTGTTTAATAGAGAGTCAAACAGTCTTCTACAATATTCCAACTTCGTCTCTATTAAGATGTTAAAAGTTTGTCGAAAAAAAATTATATCATGTTTCGAATTCGATCCACAAAGGTGGATCTTTGTCGTTAGAAATTCACTCATTTTAAAAAAAAATAATAATATATCACAGGTGCTTTTTAATTAAAAAAAATGAACACTTCCTTGCACCTTGCGCAAGTGGCGAGTTTATTGCCGTATGGCAATTTCTTCCAAATAACCAGTGTTTCCAGCCCAGAGAAATTATTGTGAAAACATAACTTTAAGAAGTGGTAGGCCTAAGTTGCGGCTCTAAGGGCCTAGGCAGTAAAGGCGGGGGTGGGCGGCCGACGCTGTTGTGCCCTCGTCAATTCTGAACTTAGAGAAGAGCAGGACGAACGCCTTTGTCTCGCTCGGCAGTGACTCGTCAACTGTGGCGAATGTTGTTTGGTTCGGGCACACCGCCGGCGCAGACGTCGGGTCAGACATCCTGTGTTGACAATTGTGACGTCAAATCTGACAGGTGATGATTGCGTCGGATGCCCCCGGTGTTAGCCCGCCAGGCCTTCGGACGCCAACACGAGGACCGAGGGGTGCGGGGACAAGCCCTTCCGTTCGATCGGTGTGCCTAGGGACTTGCCCCTACTGCTGATCTTGAGCGGTTGCCCCGCCGTTTGAGGTTGGATTCTCGGGGGCAGTGGTTGAACCCGATAGATAGTGGATATTTGTGTTGTCCGACGTTGCGGCCGCGTCCGGGGGTGAACAGGACCAATGGGTTCTATAACGTCACCGGCGTGGAAGTGGTATCGCGATCTCCCTCATTCCATAGAAGTGGAGAGTACATATAGATTTTTATTATATTATTATAATATACCTACTAGATATAGTGTTCCGTGCAAAAAGTGAGTCCTGGAATATCGCGCGTTTGACGTTTTGGTTGGCAACATATTTCAGTTTTCCTTACATTTCAACACATCCTAGATTACTGTTCTCTAAATCTTCGTAATTAAAATGTTTTTTTAGACAAATAATTCCGAAAACAATTCACATTAGTCGTTATTTTCTATAGAAAAACGATGTGGTCTGGGACCAAAACGTCAAAAAATTCCCTCGGAAAAATGACTCACTTCAATTCACACAAAATTTGACATCTACATCTAGTACCAGTCATTCAACTACGACATCTAGTACCTATATTATAATAAAAACCTATGAGAGTACAAATATAAAAAAAATAAAACGTACCTATTTTAGTCGGAAGATAGTGAATCTACTGGTGTAGTGACGTTTGTGTACTGTAAAATGAATGGTATCCAAGAAAAGGCAACTGGACCGTACCAAATCTAATTATGTACCAGCCATGTTAGCAGTTGGTCAGTATTAATTTGCTGCAAGACATTGAGAAATGGCCAAGTTGACTTTGTAGACAGGTCTACTGGTACCTATGTACCTAACTCTGACCTTACAGTCATATCCTACCTGACTATAGGTACTCTATTCACACAGAAATATAATCAAATGTACATACACCGAGGAAATTCTTTCGATTCAAAAGTCGGAATTCCGTTTTAAAAACATTCATACCTCATTTTTTAAAAGAATTTTCTGGTTTTAAGTAAATTAAATATTATATTTACTATACTACCGTCAATATTGACGGTCTATAGGTAGAGTGTAGAACTCCATTATACTAGGTATTTCAATATATACCTACCTACTAAATTTCGATACAAATAATAATATTGTTACAAATCAATATTGTGACAGGTGTTGTAAATTAAGGCATAGTTGGTAAGCCATAGTTGGTTGGTTTCTGTGTAGGCGTCCTGGGTTCGATCTCCAGCAGAGAAGAAATTTATTTAAAATAATCCTAATCCTATAAAATTTATTTAAATAATCATACAACAATACTATCTGTCAAAAGTTAACTACTTATTAAGATTGATCCTGTTTTTTTTGTTTTGTTTCTCTAATAATTAACAGTATATATTGTATTTTTCTGTGTAATCCTTGTACAGTGAAGTTAAATGAATCATTATATATAATTTTCTCTACTATCAGTACTTTCTAGTTATGAAGATTTATGTTTGAAGTTTGTCAACTACAGTGCTAATCGGAATTATAATCAGTTGCTGTAAAAGTGTTTTCTTCTTCCTAATATGTTACGGTGTACTTCCAAATTGTATGAACATAGGTGTAAATCAACAGTGTAGATACAGCCAGCTGTCGACTAGAGGTAGAGTGGTCAAGAACTCAACGCGGTATCGTTCTTGGAAGCAACGTGTGACGAGTTAAAACCAAAGCCGTCCAATCTAATTTTGTGTTTTTATTTTATATTTAACGCACCACATTACACTACCAAGATGGCATCTAATAGTGTGGCGACCAGGAGTCGTCAACCGTCAGACGCTGAGGACAGGGGAAGGAGAATGAATAAACAAGAAACAATTACAATAGCTGAATTGAAAGAATTACTGCTGACAACAATTTACAATCAAGATAAGAAATTTGAAGAAATAATAGACCAAAATAAAAAAATGCTGGATTCTATCAACTGCATAACTAAACAATACGAAGACATCTGCATTAAGCTGAATGAAGCAGAGAAGAATAACAGCAAGTTAACAAAAAAGAACATGGAATATGAAAAACGAATAGTTAAGCTCGAAGAATGTGTCAAATTGCAAGAGAGCCTAAATAAAAAGAACAATTATACCATAAACACTGAACATGAACAGCGTAACAGATCCCACAATGTTGAAATTAAAGGGGTTAATCAGGCCAATAACGAAAAATTACCTGAGATAATACAATCCATCGCTAAAATTTTAGGCTCAGACCTTGATCTGCGTGAGATTGATTACATCGTTCGTGTACGATCCAATTCTATCGCCACACCCAGGCCTATTATAGTCAAATTTATCCGACAAATGGCAAGGGACAATTTCCTGGCACTGATAAGAACGAAGAGAAGAACAATCACCAACAAGGATATTGGCATCGCCGGGACCCCCCGAAACATTCTTATAAATGAACACCTGACACTATACAATAAAGAGATACTTTATAAAGCCCGCTTATTCGCTAAAGACAAGAACATTAAGTATATTTGGGTGAGAAACGGTAAGGTTTTTCTGCGACGAAACGATACATCTCCAAAAATCTTGATTTCTCGGGAGCAGGATTTGGAAAAATTGAACTTGTCATAGAGTTTCTGTTAATCAATTTTGTAATTTGTAGACACTATCTAATTGTTAATAGTCATCATCTCATGTTTGTGCTCATTTTTCTGTCTCTCTTATATATTCCTTTCCCAACCTCGCGATCACTATACCTAATTCCAGCCCTTCTTATCCTATTTTCCTACCTAATGTACATCGACCAACTGTCTGTTATAATTAATCTCTATAATGTTGGTATCAAATTATTGATATTGACTTTTCTATGTTGTTTACAGTTAACCCCAACTCCTATTTTACCTAAGGCCATAGACGTGTCTCTATGTTTACCCGTCTTACTCGTACAAATGGTACTAGAAAACTAGATATATACTACCAAAATGTAAGGGGGCTCCGAACTAAGATAAATGAGGTATACCAGAGTATACTTTGTGGAAATTGTGATGTGTACTGTCTGTCGGAAACTTGGCTGAATAACAACTTTCTAAACTCTGAACTTTTTGATCAAAGATATGTGGTTTTTAGAAGAGACAGAGACTCGTCTGTCTCAACTATGGGTGGAGGAGTTTTGATAGCTGTTAAGTCGAACCTTAATCCAGTTCAGCAATTCTCATGGTCCTCTTCGTCGGAGGACTTATGGGTATCTATCCCATTAAGCCCTGCCACAAAACTACACATATGCTGCTCATATATCGCGCCTGGCATTGATCATTCTGCATGTCTTAAAACACACTTGGATATGGTAGAAGAGATATCCTCCCTTTTCAATGACGATACAATATTGTTAATCGGTGACTATAACCTCCCCTATATCAGCTGGACGCTTGATGGCGACTCCTTGCCTACTGTCGATAACTATGTTAAAAATCCATCTAATACTCACTTCGTCAACTTTCTCTCGTTGACTGGCATGAGACAGTACTGTCTGGTACCTAATACTTCACTCAGAATATTAGATCTTGCTGTCTCAAATCATATATGTGAAGTTGTATCATCTCAATCACACCTGGTCACTCCTGATCCCCACCACAGAACGTTATCCATTACCTTGAATATGTGTATAACAAGAAATAGTCTAATGAAAAATAACTCTAGAGATGTTATTCTCTTTGATAGGGCTGATTATACGAAAATAAAAGGTGATCTATCGGCTTATGATTGGAAAAAGGAACTATCTGATCGGGCTCTTGATGAAGGTGTAGATAGATTTTATGAAATATTGTCTAAAGTCATACGTGATAACATACCTATCAAAAAAATAAGATCGGGTCACTCTTTCCCTCACTGGTTCTCTGCTAGGTTAATAAATATTATTAAGGAAAAACATAAATATCACAAAAAATGGAAAAAATCTCTGAATCCCATGGATTATTTATCCTTTTCATTATTAAGAAAACGACAAAAATTGATACAAGGTTATTGTTATGAAAAGTACGTGAAGGATATTGAAAATGATATTAAACATGATCCAAAAACTCTATTTTCCTTTATAAAGACTAAGCGAAATTCAGCTGGTACACCTAAGACGATGTCACACAATAATACCTACTACGCATACGGATCCTAAATCTATATGCAATTTATTTAACGATTTCTTTACCTCAGTACATATTCGAGATGATAACGCAATGACCAGAACTGAACATCATCTGAACGATTTTGCTTTCTCCTCTTCCATTTTTATTAATAATATTGAAATAGACACTGCACTCGTTACCAAATATGTTAAATCTATTGATGAAAATAAAGGCCCGGGTTCTGATAATATACCAGGAAAATTTATAAAAAGATGCTCTCCAATGATTTCAATACCAATGTCTATAATATTTAATAAATCCATAAAGGAGGGCTGCTTCCCCGCATTATGGAAGAAAACAATAATTACCCCAATTCATAAAAGTGGTAACCCAAATGAAATAACAAATTACCGTCCTATATCAAAGCTTCCAATATTAAGTAAACTGTTGGAAAAAATAATTATTGACCAGATTCTACCTCTTCTAAATCCTCTAATCATTTCAAACCAACATGGGTTTCGGATTAAAAAATCTATAGAAACAAACTTGCTTGAGTTTACCCATAGTGTTACTAGAGCAATGCACGATAAATTACAGGTGGATACAATTTACAGTGACTTTTCTAAAGCATTCGACAAATTAAATCACAAAATTTTACTACATAAGGTCTGGAACATCGGGATTAGAGGAGATCTCTTTAGGTGGTTTAATTCATATATAAGTAACAGGTCTCAGGCTGTGGCTTTGCACGGTCACAATTCTAACTATAAACCTATTTTTTCCGGAGTACCCCAGGGCTCTCATCTGGGGCCTCTGCTATTCTTAATTTACATTAACGATATAAAATCTTGTCTTAAACATTCCAACATACTGTTGTTCGCAGATGATGCTAAAATATTTAAAGAAATTAAAAGCCCGTCAGATTGTTTGGAGCTCCAAGATGATTTATATAGTTTACAACGTTATTGTGCGGAAAATCAATTGTTCTTAAATGTGGAAAAATGTAATTTACATAACATACTCTCGAAACCGTAATAAAATATTATTTAAATATAAAATCAATAATGAAGAACTGAACTATAAATCTGAAATCAGGGATTTAGGTATAATACTGGACGAAAAACTATCTTTCACTAATCATATTGAATACATAACAACTAAAGCATATAAAACCCTCGGATTCATATTTCGAAACACGAAACCTTTTCATAACTCTGACACGCTGCGTATATTATTTAATTCATTTATTAGAAGCTTACTGGAATTTGGATCGGTTGTATGGAATCCAAACTATGAAATACATATTAACGCAATAGAAAATCTTCAATAAAAATATATAAAGCAATTAAATTTTCGTAATAGACTACATTTCTCTAACTATCCTCAAGCTCTTAAACACCACAACACAAAACAACTGGAGACACGCAGATCAATCCATGATATTTGTTTTCTATATAAAATTATTAACGGTCTGATCGACAGCGCACCCCTTCTAAGCACACTCCGTTTTCACTGTCCACTTAGAAGAAATAAAAACCAGTCTCTCTTTTATATAGAACCTTCTAAAACTAACTATATGCTAAATTCTTATATTAATAGAGCTTGTACTGGGTACAATAGAAATTGTTTGAGCGTTCCGGAGTTGGATATGTTTGCTTCAAGTTTTTATGTATTCAAAAAAAAAATTGTGAATTTGTCGGATGTTTAATCTGTGCTCTGTTTTATTGTGCACATCTTTAACTTTTTAATTGTGCCCCTTTAACATTAACTTTAACTTAATTTTAATTTACTATTCTTCATACATTGAGACACGTGAGGCAAATCATAATATGAGTTTCTAGTGGTCAATGCTTCCCCCCACTCCCCTTCCTACCTCTCTCCTTTCCCATCCTGTCTTCATAATTGTTAATAAATGTGTATGTACTTAATATATTTAGAATACTATAATTGGCAACATAAAAATTATCTCTGTATATCTGTATAAATCTTTATTGTAATGCTGTTGTATTCTATAAAATAAAAAAAAAAAATAAAAAAAAAAAAATTGATCACGATAATATTGCTTCTCTAGACCGGAAACACTGGTAAGTTGGAAGAAATTGCCATTCGGCAATAAACTCGCCATTTGCGCAGGGTGCAAGGAAGTGTTAATAATAAATATTAATAGTTTTAAATTTAGTATATAAGAAAAAAAAAAACAATATCCTATGTTTACCAATTGATAAAGGCCAAGTCAGCCAAAACGGTTTTCCTGTTACAAGGAAAAAATATATGTAGTAACATAATCAATTTTTTTTATTTACTATAGGTACATATTCTCGGCCTTCGTTCCTCAGTTGGATATCTGACTTAATGACTTAGCCAATGGTCCGAAGTTCGATTTCCGGTGGAATCTTGGTGAAATAGGTGAATATATGTAACTTCAAAAATATATTTTTAGTTAAGTTTCTCGGGAAATGAAGTATAAAGGATGTAAGTATGTGTTAGCTGAGTACACAAATAGATATGTACCTTGTTGTTAGATATGTGCACTGTTCAGTACCTACTACTGTAGAAGTTGAAAGCTTAAGCGAAGATATTGGATGAAATGGGGATGTGTTAAGAAACAAGACACGGAGAGTAGAGCAGAAAACGTGGAGAGAGAAAGAGATCTTCTCCACACTATAACATGACATATAAACATAATAATATATGAAGCACACATCATGTAACCATCCTTTGTTTACCTTGTTCAACTCTAATGGATTTTCTCAAAAGTCAAGAATTTACCAACCCTGAGATTGTACCCAGACAACTCTATTGCACTAAGGACAAGACAACATAATAATATCTTGTAATTCTCAAGTTAAAGAAACAAATCATTCAATTACCAATATAATAAAACTATGAATTGCACTTTTATCTAACGGTTTGCGTCTTATCATATTAAATAATGTGTCCTTCTCAACAATTGGTATTTTAGATATTGCAATTTTGTGATTTATAAAGTCGTTGAAGTAAGTTGTATTGTTTATTTGGTACAACCTTGAGCTGGAGAATCTCTCAGCGATCCTAACATAATTAAATTCATAAAAATAAATCGACTTGGATGGTTGGGGCGCGTCCGGCGAAAGGAGCTAAACCGAACTCCGAAACTAAGGACGGAAACTAAGTGTGAGAAGATCTAAAATAAGGTGGACTGACGGCGTACAAAAGGATTTGAAGAGCTTCGGTATTGCAAACTGGAGATGGACCGGACTAAATGGGAGAACATTCTGCAGGAATCCAAAGCTCACAATTGTCTCTAGCACTGTATTTAATATTTAAATTAAAACAAAAAATATGTCGTCAAAAAGCCAGCGCCTGCTAGAACGTAGAAATTATAGATCAAAGGCCAGCGCCTGCCAGAACGTAGAATATATAGATCAAGAGCCAGCGCCTGCCAGAACGTAGAATATATAGATCAAGAGCCAGCGCCTGCCAGAACGTAGAATATATAGATCAAGAGCCAGCGCCTGCCAGAACGTAGAAATTATAGATCAAGAGCCAGCGCCTGCCAGAACGTAGAATATATAGATCAAGATCCAGCGCCTGCCAGAACGTAGAATGTATAGATCAAGAGCCAGCGCCTGCCAGAACGTAGAATATATAGATCAAGATCCAGCGCCTGCCAGAACGTAGAAATTATAGATCAAGAGCCAGCGCCTGCCAGAACGTAGAAATTATAGATCAAGAGCTAGCGCCTGCCAGAACGTAGAAATTATAGATCAAGAGCCAGCGCCTCCCGGAATGTTGAAATTATAATCAAAATGTTGATCAAAAACCAGCAAAAATGTTGCACAAAACGTATAACAATTAAAACGTAAATTTTAAAGTGTCTGTCGGGGGGTTTCCACCAACCAATGTGTCTGTAAATGAAAAACGTAATTTACAACAGTCTTGCGTAGTAAATATAACATTATCACGCTTTATATTATAACGCTTTAATAATAACTGATGTGTTAATGTAGCAATATTCAACACTTCTGAGGTATCTCCAAAAACAAACCACTACTCTCGGTTCATATTATCCAAATTATATTGTAATCAATATTGTTACCTGCTGCGGCATCATTTTACAGAAAAAAACTCAAGGAAAAGTTCTTTTAAGATATTGTGTGTTTCTTTATTTTTTGTGTCTTTGATGGATATTGGAATATCTTCGTGTACTATGTAAATTTGTTTTTTTAACTTAAACTATGTAAATTTGTTTATATTAGATGTAAAAAACTGTAAGTACTCAATTTTTTAGCTTCAAATAAAATATACATACAAATACAAGTCTGCTAATCGCTGGCCCTTGAATGTATGTGGTATGAAAATTATAGCAAAAAATAATTTCCACAACAGAACATTAATGTTTTTTTTTTCTAAAAAGAATGAATTTGTCCTCGAAACAAGACCATATACACCCTCGTACATTCCCCAAACTAAGCATAAATGCTTATAGGTACTATAGGTGAACGAAATCAGTCGTGGCAGGATTCGATCTCGCGATCACTGAATTACTAACCCAGCATGCTAACCTCTGCCACCACCAATTTATACAATACATTATGAATATGAGCAAATGTTTGAAACATAGTCAAGATTGATCGTTGAAATTTGATGTGAAGAATATAAAACTGGTTTGAAAGTTGTAAAAGAAAACATCGATAAAATAAGGTTAAGTGTTTGATGTACATATCTATGTATGTATATATGAACATATAAATATAGTCTTGTAAGATATAGGATATTATTAATATGGCATGTGAATAGGTAATAGGATATGGCTTCACTAAGGAGTGACATTTAAATTTTAAAAGTTCGTGTTTCATGTGACGTCTCTCAGTTTTATGTGTAAAATGAATGCGCCAGAAATATTCCCTTACTTTATGTCGCGTCGTAAACATGGCATCCATTTTGTCAACCTCCATAGTATCTAACCTAACCTACCTTTCTCAACCAGAGACGGTCTCGCTTTATTTTTTGCCCTTTCATTTTGTAAAAACAATAATGAATTTCGATAAATATATAGCGCCGTTTTCGTGAATGTCCCAGATGAAGGGAGTTGAAAATTGATAAGAATCATTATGGCTCTGTCGAGATTTGCGAAGGAGGTGCGTTGAATAATTTTATAGCTGGATTTTGTTGGATTTGCAAAGGAAACACAGAATGGCGTGTCGGACACCTTTTTTATTAATTTTCATACAACCATTTTTTCAAAACAACTGAATAACAATATAAAATTACAGAGAGGCCGAAATGACAGTTCTAATTTTTAAAAACTGAATAGAACAAAAAAGTATAGACAAAATCGAATGTTATAAAACCATAGATAATCATACGAAATTTAACATACACCCGCCCGTTGACATAATAATATCAACATAGGAATCTCTATTAAAATTATACAATTCAAAAATTAAATGAACAACATTTGTTTATTACATTTAATACAAGAAGCAGATTTATAACTTTTTAAATGCATTAGAATTCTATCTATCCTACAAGAAAGACACAAATAATATCAAATACCGACATGTTTTTTTTACATAATTTACTCCTAATAAAACAATTGCACAGAAAAATGAATCATTAACTAGTCGTAAGTAGACTCAGTACCTTTTCCTATTAAAATAAATCATACACTTACTAAAAAAGACATAAGACATTATAATTCAAAGATTACAAATATTTTATAAATGTTTTTCAAAGATTTCTATACAGAGACAGAAACTTATTAGTTGACATAATTAGGTATTGTTTGAAACCTTGCCCCCAAGTCAAATTGAAAACGCTGTTCGTTTTCGCCAAGCGCTAATTTTTTTTGTATGGGATTTGACGTTTGTTGTTTGTTATTGTAGAAAAAATTTCTACAACAAACGTCAAATCCCATACAAAAAAAATTAGCGCTTGGCGAAAACGAACAGCGTTTTCAATTTGACTTGGGGGCCTTGTCTAGTAACGAAAAATTCAAGTAGGGTTGTCTGTAGATGTCTCTGGTGACATCTGTTTGTTTTATTGAATTTCAATACAAAAAACAATTATATTAATGCAAACTTATGATAAATACAAATAGAATAATAAGTTTATAAATATTCCTTTTCAAGTGTTAATAAATTGAGGATTATTCTGGCTTTAAAATTGATATTTAAAATATAATGTTGACTAAAAGAATGCCTTAATATTTATAGATTTGTACTCAACAGTTGTAAATGTGAATGATTGTTTCAAACAAGAATATTTAATTAAACACAATTGATAACACTAAAAGATAAATACTCTCATTGAAAAAAACTACATACAACAATTTTATTTAAAATTGCATAATACACATTCCCCGAATAAAATTGTATTGTATAATATACACCTTAAACAAACCGTTATAACTATAATATAACATTTGTATGATATAACAATAATATTAGCACATAACATTAATACAATATATTAGCATGTAACCTTGACGAGGTTTTTATAATGACAAATGATCTGTTAAATCAAAAACATTACAAATTGCAAATTAAAAAGACATATTAACATGTTCAAATCTTAAGTAACATAGCTGAAAATAATTTACATTATTAGATGAGTTGCACGTTACATCTACATATTACATATATTACTTAACTAATAAATTTGCATGATATCTTCATGGGAGGTACATAACCATATACATATTCATAAATTCCTAAGTATAAATACAAAAACAATACATTCTTATAATAACAAATCAGAAAAGATCAATGATTCAATGCTAAACTCAAACGATAGGCAACGGAATAACCTTTCTAATGGATCTTACATGAATGCCTGTCTTTGTCTTGACAGTAAAAGCTCTTACATGACCATCCTTACCAGGGAATAGCTCAAAAATTCTGCCCAAAGGCCATGAATGAGGTGGTGATTCCTCCTTTGCCAAAATAATTGAGTTCAACATTAAATCAGGCCTTTCTTTAAACCATTTATATCTCATTTGTAATGAATTAAGATAATCAGTCTTCCACCTCTTCCAGAATTGATTTCTTATTTTAGTAATCTGTTGATACAAAGATAACTTACAATCAGGAAGATTCGATAAATCGCCTTCTGGAAGAGTTGTAAGACCTTGTCCTATGAAGAAATGGGCTGGAGTGAGACATGAATCATCTGTAACATCATCTTTAATGCTTACAATAGGACGACTATTGACGATGGCTTCGATTTGAATCAACAAAGTATTCAAGTGCTCATAAGACAATACTTGAGTTCCGAGAACTCGTTTTAGATGATGTTTCAGAAGTTTTACGCTCACCTCCCAAAGTCCTCCCCAATGTGGACTCAATGGAACAATAAAGTTCCACTCTATACCTTCACTAGATATAAAATCAGAAATATTATTAAAATCATTTTTAAACATCAAATAAAGCTTATTTAATTCATGTTTCGCACCATGAAATGTTGTACCGTTGTCGCTGAATATTTGCAATGGTCTTCCTCTGCGACCTATAAATCGTCGCAAAGCGTTTAAAAATTCATTGGTTGTCATGTCCGTTACTAATTCTACATGAATAGCCTTTGTATTCATACAAACAAAAAGGCAAACATATGCCTTGACGATGAGGGCTTTCCTCAATCTTGATACTTTAATATTTATCGCACCTGTGAAATCTGTAATCAAAAATGGCCTACATGGTATCACTCTATACTTGGGCAAGTCAGCCATTAACTGTATGGTTACTGCTCCCTTATACCTGAAACACTTCACACATTTATATATTAAATGACGAACTCTACTCCTACCATTTATTGGCCACACATATTGACGCAACGCTAAGAGTGTTGTTTGTGTACCAGCATGCAATAGCCTTTGATGTTCATACACAATCAACAAATCTGTAATATGACAATGAGAGGGCAGTAATAGAGGAAATTTCTGACTGTATGGTGCTTCAGAAAAGCGTATACGACCACCTACTCTTATACAACCCTGTGAATCTAAAAATAAATTGAGAAATTTCATCTGCTTATATGAATACTTGTTTGGATCGACTACCTTATTACCATTTGACAACATATCCATTTCTCTGCTGAAATACCTACCTTGTGTGCATTTAATTATGCATACTAATGCTGATTTCAATTCAGTGGATTTAAGAGCTCCGATCTGTCTGGACTTATACTTTAAATTGTTTTTGAAACGCAATATATAGGCTACGACTCTCAATATTTTATTCCATGATGAGAATTTTTCGAATAAATCTGTAAAATAAGTATCGTTTTGTTTCTCAACAAGACTACGAGTTTTACATCTCTTCTCTGGAACCGATAGTCCATTGATTTCCAATGGAACATTCCAATGAGTATCCTTCGACGATACCTAAGAGGGTCCACCAAACCATAATTTGCTTTCAGCCAAAACCTGTGGCATCAAACCTCTCGACACAACGTCCGCTGGATTCTCCTGAGATTTGACATGATTCCAATTGCCTATGGGGGAAATATCCTGTATTTCTACTACTCTATTAGCAACGAAGGTGGTCCATTTGGAAGGATCCCCTTTGATCCAACACAATGTAATCATGGAATCTGTCCAATAAAAGCAATTATTTATATCAACATTCAATGCCTTACTAACGTTTTCCATTAATCTAGCGATGAGGAGAGCAGCCAATAATTCCAAACGAGGAAGCGTGACTGGTTTCAAAGGAGCAACACGGAATCTTGCACAAATCAAGTGGACTGTAGAACGATTAGATAATATTTGACAACGTGCATATAATACTCCTCCGTAAGCCTTCGTAGAGCTGTCTGCGAACCCATTGAGCTCAATTTTCACCAGATCTTTAGAAAAAATCAGACGAGGAACTGAAATGTAATTTAAACAGTTCAATTTTTCACAAAATGACTGCCAGACACACAATATGGATTCAGGAATCCTATCATCCCAATTAATATTCTCCTTCCATATTTGTTGTATTATTAACTTGGCAAATATTGTAACAGGAGACAAGAAACCAAGAGGATCAAAAATTCTAGCAATATCTGAGAGAACATTTCTTTTAGTAGGACTCTTGCTCAATAAATTATCAGGCATGACAACTTGAAATTCATCTGAGACAGGTTCCCACTTCAAACCCAAGGTTTTAACAGCAGATCCCTCTAAATCATGAAAGGAAAATGTACACTTTTCCCGCTTATCAACAGGGATGTTATTCAATACAATAGGACTATTTGAATACCATTTATGTAATTCGAACTTACCTAGAATTAACAAATTTTGCAGCTGATAAA
Source organism: Molanna angustata (assembly GCA_963576475.1). Taxonomy (NCBI): domain Eukaryota; kingdom Metazoa; phylum Arthropoda; class Insecta; order Trichoptera; family Molannidae; genus Molanna; species Molanna angustata. The sequence continues at coordinate 644,615 of OY754988.1, forward strand.
CACTATCAATCATGATACCTTCATCATCAAAACTCGCTAAAACATCATCTACATAGGTATTTTCGCTTAGAATTTGAGATCCTAAAGGAAAGGCGTTTCCTTCGTCTTCAACCAATTTAAGTAATGTTCTAGTAGCCAAAAAATTGGCTGAAGCAGTGCCATAAGTCACGCGTGACAGTTGCAGACACCGAATCGATTATCTCTCCACAAAATACGTTGCAATGACTGATATTCATCTTTTATACCTACCTGTCTATACATTTTAGTGATATCGCACACAAATGCATGTGCATGCATGCGAAATCTCAATAAAACCGTGAATAAGTCTGGCTGCAGAGACGGGCCAACCATAAGTACATCATTAAGGCTCAAACCTGAGGATGTAGCCGCTGATGCATCGAAAACTACCCTCAGTTTGGTTGTCGTAGAGTGTTCCTTCATTACGGCATGGTGAGGCATATAATATTCAATAGAATTATTGCTTTGGTGGGGCAAACCTTCTACCCAATGGGCGTGACCTAATTCAACAAACTCACGAACGAATGAAGTATAAGCCTTGTAAAGATTATTATCTACTACCAACCTCTTTTCCAACGATATAAAACGACGATAAGCCATGTTATAAGAGTCACCTAACTGTGGAAGCAACTCCTTTCGTACTGGAAGATCAACTTGGTATCTGCCAGATGAATCTCTTGTGACAGACTTGATATATGACTGCTCACATTCCTTATCCTGTAATGACAATATTTTTTTATTGGTAATGTTTTCTAATTCCCAAAAGCGTGCGATGTCGGAGTGAAACACTGCTAAATTGCAGACAGACTTTCTCAAGGAAGATGAAAGTCGATCGGACAAGGATAAATCTCCACACATCACCCAACCAAACTCTGTGTTTATCAGACCTGGCAACCCAGGATCCAACTCAATTTTGCCTGACTCATGAAAACAGACAAATGAAAAATTCATTGGCACCCAAAATTATATCAACTTTACTCGAAACATTAAAGTTGGGATCTGCTAATTTGACATAAGATGGCCATCTTACTAACCTCTTAGAGAAATTATTAGTGGGAAGACAATCTGTTAGTGTATCCAACACTCCAAACTCTGAGTTCAGCTGAAAATCAGAATTTCTAGACATAATGGTGAAATTAATTGGATGGGAAACAGGAGTAGCGTGGCCTCCAACCCCCTCAACTGAAAAATGGACAGGACTAAACTTACAACCTTCCAGTCGATTGACAAATTCAGAAGTTACATAATTTTTTTGACTTCCGATATCCATCAGTATCCTACACTGATGGTTTTTTCCTGCTCCGTCAAGCACATATCCTAGAGCAGTAGGTAGCAATGATATGTGACATAAAACGTTATTTCTGTTTTTAACAGACAACGAGACTGAAGGCACTGGACTTACAGAGTCTTCGGTCACGTTATTATTAACTACAGACTGATTTGAAACATTTAAATGTAATAATAAATTGTGTCTTTGATGACAAATACTGCATGTTAAATTGTTTTTTTTGCATTCAGCTGCCCTGTGATTTGAGTACAAACACAAAAAACATAATTTCAACCTTTCAACAGACCTACGTCTTTCATCAGGATTACATTTTTTGAATTTAAAACAATTGGAGATTGAATGATTGTCTTTGTTGCAGAATAAACATTGCTTACCTTTAAACGACACACTATTAGGCTTACCAGAGTTCACGGAGAGATTTGCGGTGCTTTTATTTAAATTTAGAGATTTGTGATCATCCAGAGAAATCACTTCTAGTGCCTGACATCTCTGTGTTATAAAGTTTATAAATTCCACCAGATTGGGGAAGTCTGTTGTCATTCTTTGAAATTCGAAATCCCTAGAAGAGAGAAAATCTAACCTGGTAGACAATAAATGAATTAATAAAAGATCTGCCATATTGCCAACATTAAGCGACACCAGTGCGTTGTAGTTGAGGTTAAAGTCTGATAAAAGACGTCTTAAACTGTATGTTTTTGAAAATTTTTCTAAACCAATAATCTTTTGCAAAAAATGATGTGCGATTAAGGTTTTGTTGTCAAATCTCTGACAAAAGCAGCCCACGCAGCACTGTAATTGTTTTCAGTCACTTCTAGGGACGATATAACCGACGCAGCTTCCCCGCGCAGACACGATTTCAGGTAGTAAAATTTCTCAACGTCGTTTAATTTGGTGTTTGAATGTACCATTGATATTAAGTCTTTGAACTGCTGCCATTCACCCTAAGTCCCGCCGAAGGTGGGTAGTTTTATCTTTGGAAGCATGCAGTGTCCGTCCATATTAGCTTTTATTAATTGTGTATCAACCATTCTGTGTCTTAAGCTTCTCATCAGGAGCTCGCATCTTCGCTCTAATTGTAAACCCTCGGAGATCTGAGTTTCGTCCTCTTCGAGATCAATATTTACTTCTTGTAATTTTTTGAATAAGTCTTGCAGACGTTCGAGTGTGAGTTGCAGGTCAACACTATCCTGAGATTCGTCCAGTTGCTTCTCCATATATGTCAGACGTCCTTTGATGTAGCGTCTGACATTTAATAGTTTTTTCTCATCAGCCATGATATTTTATCTGATCAAAACCGATATTAACTTTATAATATCAGTTAAAATTAACACAAAACTTGTGTACGACAAGCTATACAAAAATGTGGGCACGCGTGCACCAATGTAAAAAAATCACAAAAAGATGTAACACACTCCGACACGCCTCGCAAATCACAACTATATCGCGGCACGATGGACCAAATGAATAATTTTATAGCTGGATTTTGTTGGATTTGCAAAGGAAACACAGAATGGCGTGTCGGACACCTTTTTTATTAACTGAATAACAATATAAAATTACAGAGAGGCCGAAATGACAGTTCTAATTTTTAAAAACTGAATACAACAAAAAAGTATAGACAAAATCGAATGTATAAAACCATAGATAATCATACGAAATTTAACATGCGTTTTGATTTATTTTCTAAAGGATGTAATAATATGATATATGGATGTGGGAGTCTGTTCCATGCATTTTGTCTTGTTATCACGCCATCTCCTTATTAACGGTAGGTTGGGAGAACTGAACGCCATTTTATCCTGGCCGTATCCATCGTCTCATCAATATTCATTTACTCTGTTGGATTTAGAGAGGAGGAAATATTGCACCCACTTGGTGGCGAACTTCTTCCTTCGTATTGGAGGTCTTCAGGGAAGGCACCCACACACCACTGTATAACACAACACTTCCAAACATGGTTTTGGTATTATATGCGCACGGCGCGTAATTTTAGTTGATAGACATTCTCCCCGACGTTGACGACCACCATAGATAAAGCCTCCCTGTCCTGAGCAGTGCGAAACAGTTCCTCCACTTAAAATCGCCCTTTTCCGATCCCTCTAATATCCTCGATCTTCCCCTTCATGACAAGCTGAATGATGGTATATTTTTCACCTCTCAGAATATGGTCGAAGTACGACACTTTACAGAGCTTAACATCGGTGAATTTATTATTCTCTGTTGGTGTTGGCGCTACGTAGTACCTCAGTGTTACTGACCATGTCAGTCCATAGTATTCTCAGCATTTTGCGGTGAATCCACATTTCAAATGCTAGACGGTTCATAATATTTACTTTGAGAGTCCATGCCTCCACCCCACAACGCAGCACTGACAACACAAAAAAATCGTCAAAATGCTGATTGGGCCGCTTATATTCAGCATTTTATGTCAGTGTCAGGGTCTAGATTCTCAGTAATTATACTGCCCAAGTACTTGAATTGTTTTAGCCTTTCGATATTAACACCATTTATTTGGAGATTTGTGTTTGGATGGCTATCTCGGCTATAAATCATCATATTTTCTTGTATTGAAACTATTGAACTTCTTTTAACTGTCAGTGAAACGTACATGGCGACGAGTTGAAGACGATTATGATGGCTACTGACTACTGGGAGAGGAAAGGGTTTTGCCACAGTCGCCATAATCATTAAAGACATTAAACCTAACCGAAGATTTTATGGAATGTAATAAAATACGACAGTGAAATTATAGTATGATGTGTACGCAAATCTCCATTCCAGTTTAGTTAGTTTCTAAAGATAATAGCGACTCGCGTCAGCGAGTTGATTTATTCACATTTATCACATTTTTCAAATAAATTAGATTTCTCAACATGTTATTTAGGTATTTTATTTTATTTTATTTTTTTATTTATTATGTAAACAGACAGTTACATTTACTTATTATACTAACATACATAATATGACATGTGAACCAATTAAGTTTACAAATATTATCGTTATTATATATACAAAAAGAAGTAGTTTTGAGGAAGGGAGTAGGAAAGTAGGAAAAGGGGAACACACGTACACCACCTAACCACGAAGCAGTAATCTAGAAAATTGAACATTTAAATACGTTTAAGGAGTTATTGAAAAGGTCTATTTCATTAAGGAACACGTTATAGTTACAACACGTTCTATATATGTAGGAGTTCTGAGCATAATTAGTACTACAATTAGGTAGCCTAAATGTATGAGTCTTTCTAGTAAGCCTATTTGGTGCATGAAAGTTTAATTTAGATAATAACTCACTAGAATCCGTTATACAGTTCACCAACTTGTATAAGTAAGACATGTCAGCTACAGTTCGCCGGGCTACTAAGGTAGTTAATTTATGATATATGGATGTGGGAGTCTGTTCCATGCATTTTGTCTTGTTATCACGCCATCTCCTTATTAACGGTAGGTTGGGAGAACTGAACGCCATTTTATCCTGGCCGTATCCATCGTCTCATCAATATTCATTTACTCTGTTGGATTTAGAGAGGAGGAAATATTGCACCCACTTGGTGGCGAACTTCTTCCTTCGTATTGGAGGTCTTCAGGGAAGGCACCCACACACCACTGTATAACACAACACTTCCAAACATGGTTTTGGTATTATATGCGCACGGCGCGTAATTTTAGTTGATAGACATTCTCCCCGACGTTGACGACCACCATAGATAAAGCCTCCCTGTCCTGAGCAGTGCGAAACAGTTCCTCCACTTAAAATCGCCCTTTTCCGATCCCTCTAATATCCTCGATCTTCCCCTTCATGACAAGCTGAATGATGGTATATTTTTCACCTCTCAGAATATGGTCGAAGTACGACACTTTACAGAGCTTAACATCGGTGAATTTATTATTCTCTGTTGGTGTTGGCGCTACGTAGTACCTCAGTGTTACTGACCATGTCAGTCCATAGTATTCTCAGCATTTTGCGGTGAATCCACATTTCAAATGCTAGACGGTTCATAATATTTACTTTGAGAGTCCATGCCTCCACCCCACAACGCAGCACTGACAACACAAAAAAATCGTCAAAATGCTGATTGGGCCGCTTATATTCAGCATTTTATGTCAGTGTCAGGGTCTAGATTCTCAGTAATTATACTGCCCAAGTACTTGAATTGTTTTAGCCTTTCGATATTAACACCATTTATTTGGAGATTTGTGTTTGGATGGCTATCTCGGCTATAAATCATCATATTTTCTTGTATTGAAACTATTGAACTTCTTTTAACTGTCAGTGAAACGTACATGGCGACGAGTTGAAGACGATTATGATGGCTACTGACTACTGGGAGAGGAAAGGGTTTTGCCACAGTCGCCATAATCATTAAAGACATTAAACCTAACCGAAGATTTTATGGAATGTAATAAAATACGACAGTGAAATTATAGTATGATGTGTACGCAAATCTCCATTCCAGTTTAGTTAGTTTCTAAAGATAATAGCGACTCGCGTCAGCGAGTTGATTTATTCACATTTATCACATTTTTCAAATAAATTAGATTTCTCAACATGTTATTTAGGTATTTTATTTTATTTTATTTTTTTATTTATTATGTAAACAGACAGTTACATTTACTTATTATACTAACATACATAATATGACATGTGAACCAATTAAGTTTACAAATATTATCGTTATTATATATACAAAAAGAAGTAGTTTTGAGGAAGGGAGTAGGAAAGTAGGAAAAGGGGAACACACGTACACCACCTAACCACGAAGCAGTAATCTAGAAAATTGAACATTTAAATACGTTTAAGGAGTTATTGAAAAGGTCTATTTCATTAAGGAACACGTTATAGTTACAACACGTTCTATATATGTAGGAGTTCTGAGCATAATTAGTACTACAATTAGGTAGCCTAAATGTATGAGTCTTTCTAGTAAGCCTATTTGGTGCATGAAAGTTTAATTTAGATAATAACTCACTAGAATCCGTTATACAGTTCACCAACTTGTATAAGTAAGACATGTCAGCTACAGTTCGCCGGGCTACTAAGGTAGTTAATTTATGATATTGGGCTGATTGTGCGGGATCAACAAAAGAACGTCTGCTTCTATAATCTAAATGTTTTAAGAATTTATTTTGTATATTTTCCAATCTGTTTATATGCGTGACGTAATGTGGGTTCCATACAATAGACGCATATTCAATACAACTACGGACATAGCAACAGTACAGTGATTTTAGAGTACCCGTGGACTTGAACGGCCTTGATACCCTAATTATGAAATTCAATTGTTTAAAAGCCTTGTCTATAATATAGACAATATGGCTTTTAAATGTCATCTTCGTATCCACAATAACTCCAAGGTCCCTAATTTCATGCTTTCTAATAAGAATCTTTCCGTTAATTGTATACTCATGAGAAATTGGGGTTTTGGAGCGCTTAAAGGTGATATTATTACAGGTATGTAATTGTATGATACTAACTATTTTTACCTAATACTACTTATTATTATTTAGGTATGTAATTGTATGATACTAACTATTTTTACCTAATACTACTTATTATTATTTAGGTATGTAATTGTATGATACTAACTATTTTTACCTAATACTACTTATTATTATTTAGGTATGTAATTGTATGATACTAACTATTTTAACCTAATACTACTTATTATTATTTAGGTATGTAATTGTATGATACTAACTATTTTTACCTAATACAACTTATTATTATTTGTGTTGAAAATTTTCGCGTTTAATGTCAACTTTGACAGCTCATCCGACATTGGTAAAATGACCTGTGCGTTTTCCATGAGTTGTTCGTGATGGCGGCGCAGGACAGGGAAGCCTTCGTGATTGCCAACGTTGGAAAAAAGTTGGTTATACATAATAGCCACATGCAGACGAAGAAGCATAATTTTAAATAAACCTTGCTCGTTACACTAGACTTGTCACTTATAGCGGTCCTGTCTACACCTGGCTGGTTGATAAGTAAAGTTATTATAGGAAATCCTTAGTTTTAAGATTAACGATGTCGTTGAAGTGAAAAGAAATTTGTCTCGATTACACTTGGATTATATTTTTATATGAACGTAACATGATCCTCACTTCACGAGGAAACTTAAGAGTAGGTATGTTCGCTTATATTTGTATTAACCTACATTATATTAAGTATTCGAATATATGGATTTATCTACTTACCATTAATGATTACTCCTCACTAACCCAAGGGGATATAGTGGGGAGTTATGAAATTGCAATTTTTAAGGTTATTTTTTATTGCAGATTATCAACTAGTACAATGCTGATATTGTATTCTGAAAGTTTCATCACAATGTATCTGTGTGTGTGTGTGTGCTATGTGGTATGTACTGCGTGTTTATTTTACTTTATCAATTATAGACTAAAGTACTCATTCGATTATTTTCAAATTTTGAAAATATGTATATCTAATACTCACTTAGACCACGGTGCTTCTCAATTTTTTTAAAAGTCAAATATTTTAATGTGATCCCAAGCTCAGGAAACTTAAAATATGTAAAATTTATTTTCAAATTAGTAAAAAGGCATAAAATGGCATTGAAGAAATATCAAGTTTTCATAATAAAATATTGAACTAACTCTAGTATTGAATATGAGGAAAAGTCGCAGTCACCTACCCCACTCCATAGGAAACGTTATAGAACTAAGTGTTCTGTTCATCCCCGGAGCGGCTGCTCGTCGGACGTAACAAGAACTACCACCATGCATATTTCATACCACTGCCACTAAGAGTTCAACCACACTCGTGAAGGCCCGTCAATCATAGCAGGGGTTACCCTCCCAGCAGCTCCACGAACAACAGACTGCCACAGGGAGCCTTCGCCACGCCCGTAGTACTTTCAGTTCTTCGATTTCCACACCAGGCGCAGCGTTAGCTGCACCTGTCTCGTCATCAACTCGGGTACCGCCGAGTGGGTCGTGCCGACCAATCATCACGGGGGGCTCCTCCACCCCTTAGTACTCATGTTGGCGAATTTCAGGTACACCACCGGACAGTACTTTCAGTGCTTCGATTTCCATCGCCCGATGATGCAGACTTACTCATCGCCACGTTTGATGAGTCACCGCCGAGCGAGGCATTAAGGCGTCTGCCCTGCTCTTCCATAGGTAAGAATTGAAGAGGGTACTGACCTGTTACCCAGAATCCTAGGGTGGGGCTGCAGCCACCCTCAACTTTACTGGCTAGGCCCCTATGGCCGCATCCTAACCCTAATGAGTACTTTAGTCTATATATAATTGATAAAGTAAAATAAACACGCCATACATAGCACACATCACATAGCACACACAACACACACACAGATACATGGTGATGAAACTTTCTGAATGCAATCTCAACATGATACTACATTGCGAAATCATAACTCCCCACTATATCCCTTTGGGTTAGTGAGGAGTAAAAAAGTATGATTAATTCATTGCGTCCCAAATGTTTCCCATAAAATAACAAATAGAAATCAAAACAAAAATGACAAATATAAAACTATTAGTAATATATTTTATGTATGTAAGTAAATATGTATGTGTTTTATGGTATTATGTATGTGTAATATTGTATGTCTTTATGTATGCGAGATAGCTTATGGATGAATGTGTTTGTGATATGTACTACATATGTATGTATCGTATTGTAGTACCTAATATGTATGTTTTGATATCTGCTTGTGATTTATGTACCTATTATATAGAAATGTTAAAAGTACAAGTATGTATTGTAGTTGGAGCAACTTCGTCTAAAATAATTGTTTTGTGAGTTGTTTGTGTAACGTCGGTCGACATAGAACAAAAACTGAGATCTGATATTGCGTGATGGGCAGTAAAAGTTTAATTTAGAAAGATAGTCTACACGCTTGTGAATAATTTTGTGAATGCACATCATGTATGTAATTGTTCGTCTCTTTTCGAGATAACCTAAAAATATTATTGTGTTTAGCAGATTGCCGGGAGTTGGAGAATTTTAATTTACCACGATATCCAAATATTTAAGGAATTTATTATGTACTCCTTCTAGTCAATTATGTAATGTATGATACCAAAAATGGATTCCATAACACTGATGAAAATTCTAGTAAACTTTTGACATACTCATTATATAGATTTACAAATGTTTATAGTTTTAAATTTTTTTTTGATAATATTTATGCCCAGCGGTAAGGTGGTCGCCTTACATGCGTGAGGTGGACGGTTCAAATCCGGGCGGGGCACGCACCTCTGGATTTTCAAAAAATCTATGTGCGGATTTATATCACTAGCTATGGGTAGCCATGATCCAATTTGTCTGGTTCCCCTTTCTAAGGGTTACGAAGGTCAAATGGCAGTAGCTTCAATGTAATAACCAGACTCGTCAATTACAGGATCATGGTCAAAGCGTATCCCGATAGAAACGGGACAAAAGCGCTAAGGGGAAAGAAAGAAGAAGAAGATTTATGCTATAGGTATACGTATTAACCAATTTTGGGCTTATTTTCAATTTTTTCAGAATACAGTTTGTGATTGGTAGGTACATATTTTTGGAAAATAGTTTTTTTAAATATTTTCAATAAAGTTAAACAGATACGAGCTGGACCTGATTAGTTCATTGTTGAAGTTTTTTTTTCATCCACGTAGAAGCTAACTGCATAATCTGGCCTATGTCCACTTCATTCGTCTCCATGAGCGCTTCACAACAGAGCAGAGAGATAAATTATGTATGTACCTACAGTACACAGCATCCCAATGTAGTATGTATCTAGGTAGGTACCTACATCATCTGGAGTGATGTAACTCAACAGATGATAATATAGGCTGTTACTGAAGTACCTACCTATTTTTATTTATTTTCAAATTATATGCATGATGGTGGTCAATGGTTCATTGCCCGACGGCAACATCTTCCAACCAACCATTTTAATTTGATAAAATAATAAGCCTGTATGGTATGTAACCAAATACAAAATTCAAAAAATGGTACACAATGGGGAGAGATGAAGATTTGATAACGAGATATAATTAATTATGTATTATTTGTAAGGAGATGAAAATCCAACTATTGTCGATTTGTGTAAGAGAATTAATTTCTCTTAATAAATCGACAGTATTATTTGTAAGGAGATGAAAATCCAACTATTGTCGATTTGTGTAAGAGAATTAATTTCTCTTAATAAATCGACAGTTTTATTTGTAAGGAGATGAAAATCCAACTATTGTCGATTTGTGTAAGAGAATTAATTTCTCTTAATAAATCGACAGTATTATTTGTAAGGAGATGAAAATCCAACTATTGTCGATTTGTGTAAGAGAATTAATTTCTCTTAATAAATCGACAGTATTATTTGTAAGGAGATGAAAATCCAACTATTGTCGATTTGTGTAAGAGAATTAATTTCTCTTAATAAATCGACAGTATTATTTGTAAGGAGATGAAAATCCAACTATTGTCGATTTGTGTAAGAGCATTAATTTCTCTTAATAAATCGACAGTATTATTTGTAAGGAGATGAAAATCCAACTATTGTCGATTTGTGTAAGAGAATTAATTTCTCTTAATAAATCGACAGTATTATTTGTAAGGAGATGAAAATCCAACTATTGTCGATTTGTGTAAGAGAATAAATTTCTCTTAATAAATCGACAGTATTATTTGTAAGGAGATGAAAATCCAACTATTGTCGATTTGTGTAAGAGAATTAATTTCTCTTAATAAATCGACAGTATTATTTGTAAGGAGATGAAAATCCAACTATTGTCGATTTGTGTAAGAGAATTAATTTCTCTTAATAAATCGACAGTATTATTTGTAAGGAGATGATAATCCAACTACTGTCGATTTGTGTAAGAGAATTAATTTCTCTTAATAAATCTACAGTATTTTTTGTAAGGAGATGATAATCCAACTACTGTCGATTTGTGTAAGAGAATTAATTTCCCTTAATAAATCGACAGTATTATTTGTAAGGAGATGATAATCCAACCACTGTTGATTTGTGTAAGAGAATTAATTTCTCTTAATAAATCGACAGTATTATTTGTAAGGAGATGATAATCCAACTACTGTCGATTTGTGTAAGAGAATTAATTTACCTTAATAAATCGACAGTATTATTTGTAAGGAGATGATAATCCAACCACTGTCGATTTGTGTAAGAGAATTCATTTCTCTTAATAAATCGACAGTATTATTTGTAAGGAGATGAAAATCCAACTGTCGATTTGTTTCGGAGAAATTATTTCTCTTAATAAATCGACAGTATTATTTGTAAGGAGATGATAATCCAACTACTGTCGATTTGTGTAAGAGAATTAATTTCTCTTAATAAATCGACAGTATTATTTGTAAGGAGATGATAATCCAACTACTGTCGATTTATGTAAGAGAATTAATTTCCATTAATAAATCGACAGTATTATTTGTAAGGAGATGAAAATCCAACTGTCGATTTGTTTCGGAGAAATTATTTCTCTTAATAAATCGACAGTATTATTTGTAAGGAGATGATAATCCAACTACTGTCGATTTGTGTAGGAGAATTAATTTCCCTTAATAAATCGACAGTATTATTTGTAAGGAGATGATAATCCAACCACTGTCGATTTGTGTAAGAGAATTAATTTCTCTTAATAAATCGACAGTATTATTTGTAAGGAGATGATAATCCAACTACTGTCGATTTATGTAAGAGAATTAATTTCCATTAATAAATCGACAGTATTATTTGTAAGGAGATGAAACTCCAACTGTCGATTTGTTTCGGAGAAATTATTTCTCTTAATAAATCGACAGTATTATTTGTAAGGAGATGATAATCCAACTACTGTCGATTTGTGTAGGAGAATTAATTTCCCTTAATAAATCGACAGTATTATTTGTAAGGAGATGATAATCCAACCACTGTCGATTTGTGTAAGAGAATTAATTTCTCTTAATAAATCGACAGTATTATTTGTAAGGAGATGATAATCCAACTACTGTCGATTTATGTAAGAGAATTAATTTCTCTTAATAAATCGACAGTATTATTTGTAAGGAGATGAAAATCCAACTAATGTCGATTTGTGTAAGAGAATTAATTTCCCTTAATAAATCGACAGTATTATTTGTAAGGAGATGATAATCCAACCACTGTCGATTTGTGTAAGAGAATTAATTTCTCTTAATAAATCGACAGTATTATTTGTAAGGAGATGATAATCCAACTACTGTCGATTTATGTAAGAGAATTAATTTCTCTTAATAAATCGACAGTATTATTTGTAAGGAGATGAAAATCCAACTATTGTCGATTTGTGTAAGAGAATTGATTTCTCTTAATAAATCGACAGTATTATTTGTAAGGAGATGAAAATCCAACTATTGTCGATTTGTGTAAGAGAATTAATTTCTCTTAATAAATCGACAGTATTATTTGTAAGGAGATGAAAATCCAACTATTGTCGATTTGTGTAAGAGAATTAATTTCTCTTAATAAATCGACAGTATTATTTGTAAGGAGATGAAAATCCAACTATTGTCGATTTGTGTAAGAGAATTAATTTCTCTTAATAAATCGACAGTATTATTTGTAAGGAGATGAAAATCCAACTATTGTCGATTTGTGTAAGAGAATTAATTTCTCTTAATAAATCGACAGTATTATTTGTAAGGAGATGAAAATCCAACTATTGTCGATTTGTGTAAGAGAATTAATTTCTCTTAATAAATCGACAGTATTATTTGTAAGGAGATGAAAATCCAACTATTGTCGATTTGTGTAAGAGAATTAATTTCTCTTAATAAATCGACAGTATTATTTGTAAGGAGATGAAAATCCAACTATTGTCGATTTGTGTAAGAGAATTAATTTCTCTTAATAAATCGACAGTATTATTTGTAAGGAGATGAAAATCCAACTATTGTCGATTTGTGTAAGAGAATTAATTTCTCTTAATAAATCGACAGTATTATTTGTAAGGAGATGAAAATCCGACTGTCGATTTGTTTCGGAGAAATTATTTCTCTTAATAAATCGACAGTATTATTTGTAAGGAGATGATAATCCAACTACTGTCGATTTGTGTAAGAGAATTAATTTCTCTTAATAAATCGACAGTATTATTTGTAAGGAGATGAAAATCCGACTGTCGATATGTTTCGGAGAAATTATTTCTCTTAATAAATCGACAGTATTATTTGTAAGGAGATGATAATCCAACTACTGTCGATTTGTGTAAGAGAATTAATTTCTCTTAATAAATCGACAGTATTATTTGTAAGGAGATGAAAATCCGACTGTCGATTTGTTTCGGAGAAATTATTTCTCTTAATAAATCGACAGTATTATTTGTAAGGAGATGATAATCCAACAATTGTCGATTTGTGTAAGAGAATTAATTTCTCTTAATAAATCGACAGTATTTTTTGTAAGGAGATGATAATCCAACCACTGTCGATTTGTGTAAGAGAATTTATTTCTTACTAGCTTTTATGTCCCGCCGTTGGCCAAGAATGTAAAATTGTGAAAGAAAAAGCAATCGTTTTTATAATATTGTCACCCAATTATTTTGCAATATCAGACTATAAAAAGTGGTTTAAAATTTGATTGAGTTTAAGTATTGTAAAATGTTCAAGTGATGGCCACAACCCATTCTTTTTTATATATTGCTATAAAGTGTGAATGAAGTATAATATTTATACAATTTCTGCTCGCATGGACTATGCGTAATGGTTTTAAATATGACTGTTTATCAACGTTGTAAAGAGATTGGTTTGGCCACAACCCCCATTTTTAAATATTATCATCGAAAACAAATTGTAATGTGTACCTATTGAAAATTTAGTAATTTTCGATGTTGGGATGTGGTTAAAATTTGATTAAACAAACGTAGGTACTGAAAAGATCTAGTATTGGTCACATCCCATTCGTTTTTATATTTTTTCATCAAGTGTGCATTATATTTTTGCTCAATTTGACTGAAAGTCTTCACTAACGAAGAAGAAGAAGACTTGAACTATAGTAAATAATTTTTAATTTGAATATAAATGTTGTGAAGAGTTCAGTAATGGCCACAACCCCCATTCTTTAAATATTAGGTGTTGAAAATTATTCAAAATAGGATGATATAAATGGTTTAAATTTAATTAAACAAAAGTATTGAAAAGATTCTAGTGCAGGTTATATCGTCACATCCCATTCATTTCATATGTATTTTCATCAAGTGTGCATATCGTTAATAATATTTCTGCACAATAGACTATTAGACTTAAAACTAACCCAAAAGACTAAATAAAAAAGAGAAAAATAAGTATAAGACTATAAGAAATAGTTTGTATAAAAAACTATTCCAATGGTCTACATAAAATAAGTAAAAATACATATACCTAATAGAAGAATTAGACTATTGGAAATAGATTGTATAAAAGCTCACCCAAAGGTCTACAAAAAAGAAGAAGAAGAATATTTAGACTATTGGAAATAGTTTGTATAAATACTGACCAAAAGGTCTACATAAAAGAAAATGAATAAGACTATTGGAAATAGTTTGTATTAAAACTCTCCCAAAAGTCTACGTACTTAAATGAAGAAGAATAATAATTAGACTAAAGGAAATAATTTTTATAAAAAAATGACCCAAATGTATACATAAAAGAAGAAGAAGATGATTTAGACAATAGGAAATAGTTTGTATAAAAACTGCCCTAAAGGTCTACATAAAATTAAGAAGAAAAAGAATTAGACTCCAGGACCCGCCGCTTCAGGCCCTTCAGTACCTCCCGTCCCTTTAATCCCTCATTACGTCCCTTCCCATCAGGCCCTTCAGTACCTTCCGTCCCTTCAGGCAGTTTTATACCTCCCGTCCCTTCAGGCCCTTTAGTGCCTCCCTTCCCTTCATTACATCCCATCCCATCAGTCGGTTAAGAAAAGTTTAAATCCAGAAACCATCCTGGAAGAACCGCGAAGAGATGAAAGAACCTTCTTTTCCCAGGATGCTCTACTTAATAGGTAAAATGACTAAATACACGAAGAAGAAGAAAAAAGTTTAAACCCAGATACCTGCGAAGAGATGGAAGGACAGTTGGACCTTCTTCTCCCAGGATTCTCCAACTTCATAGGTAAAATGAGCAAAAATACACGATGAAGAAGAAGAAGAAGAAATAAGTTTAAATCCAGATACCTGCGAAGAGATGGAAGGAAAATTGGACATTCTTCTCCCAGGTTAGTCCACCTTCAAAGGTAAAATGACCAAATAGACGATGAAGAAGAAGAAGAAAAAAGTTTAAATCCAGAAACCTGCGAAGAGATGGAAGGAAAATTGGACCTTCATCTCCCAGGATAGTTCATCTTCATAGGTAAGATGACCAAGTACACGTTGAAGAAAAAGAAGAAAAAAGTTTATATGCAGAACCCGTCCTGGAAGACCTGTGAAGAGATGGAGGGACAGTCGGACCTTCTTTTCCCAGGATATTCCCCCTTCATAGGTAAAACGACCAAATACACGAAGAAGAAGAAGAATAAGAAAAAAGTTTAAATCCAAAAACCATCCTGGGCATACGCTCGACAATTCACCAAAGTTTCATTATAATCGGACAAACGGTTGATAAATAAATAAATAAAATAATTTTCCTATAGGAAATCAGTATAGGTATATTATTGTTGATTTGTAAGTAAAAAGTATTAGGTAGGTACCTACCTACAGCAACCTTCTAAATAAATTCGATTCCTAACAAATTTTATTTGAATATCACATTCTTTCTGTAGCCATGGAAACGATTCGAACACGTAAATAATATCGAATGGTTCGGATACATTTTTTGAATATGTAGGTACCTACATTGGTTTGTTCGATGCCATAAAAATGAAAATTGTCAGAAAAATCAAATATTATTTACAAATTATGCAATTTTATTATGCCTATATCTTTACTAATAAATAACACATTTTTACAATATATGTCTTAAAACTTGCCGTAATGTCTTGTGTTTCATTTTATTATTTCATAATTACATTTATTTCAAAGGTTTATTATTTTCAAGAACATATTCATTCGGTGGGAAAATGAAATATTGTATGAAAAGATATTAAAATGGCGGCGTTTATGTACAAAAGGCTTACTTTAAAAATAAGTTAAACATTATAATTATACCAAATATTCACCATGTTTTTCACTTAAACGCTAAGTTATACTTCAAAATATATTTTTTTTGTGTAAATACCTACTTCTAACTTATAAACTAACAGATATTTGCGTGCAAAATGTACACTTTTTTGACAGATATGACTTGGAAAATTTTGTATGAAAAAAATAATTATTTAAATATTTTTAAAATTCAGCATTTTTATCGCATTCTTTTTAGCGTGACACTGCATCAGGTATACTGGTACATGTTCGCACTTTAATTAGATTTTTAGATGCTCTTGGTTTTTCAGAAGGCGTGAGACAAACACACACACACACACATACACACACACACACACACACACATACACTAACATTTTGATTGCTTTATTACTTTAGATTATCCTATTATGTCTTATTTCTATTAAATCGACAGTATTAAACCTTAGTCTCGTGGCTACAGAAATTTTGTATTGTGTATTCGACTTTTACATGGTTTTCCAACTTTGAAAAAACACCAAATTAGAGGCTTCACAGAATATATTTTATGTATATGATGGTTGTCTGGAAGAAATAGCCACAAGGCAATATGTCCGCCATTTGTACTGGCAAATAAGTTATATACAATGAAGTGTTATATAAATAAATATAATATAATTATTGATGTAGGTACTAACAATTCGGTGTGTGTGTGTTCCTTATAACTTTTGATCCGCTTAATGCACAGAACCCAAAATTTCAGAAATTGTAGAAAATATTAGGCCTATAAAACTTTTTCATTCTGAATTTCGATTTTATGTTCCAGTCAACATTTAAATTTTTATTTTATACTACATAGCTTTTATGTCCCGCCGTTGGCCAAGAATGTAAAATTGTGAAAGAAAAAGCAATCGTTTTTATAATATTGTCACCCAATTATTTTGCAATATCAGACTATCAAAAGTGGTTTGAAATTTGATTGAGTTTAAGTAGGTATTGTAAAATGTTCAAGTGATGGCCACAACCCATTCTTTTTTATATATTGCTATAAAGTGTGAATGAAGTATAATATTTATACAATTTCTGCTCGCATGGACTATGCGTAATGGTTATAAATATGACTGTTTATCAACGTTGTAAAGAGATTGGTTTGGCCACAACCCCCATTTTTAAATATTATCATCGAAAACAAATTGTAATGTGTACCTATTGAAAATTTAGTAATATTGGATGTTGGGATGTGGTTAAAATTTGATTAAACAAACGCAGGTACTGAAAAGATCTAGTATTGGTCACATCCCATTCGTTTTTATATTTTTTCATCAAGTGTGCATTATATTTTTGCTCAATTTGACTGAAAGTCTTCATTAACGAAGAAGAAGAAGACTTGAACTATAGTAAATAGTTTTTAATTTGAATATAAATGTTGTGAAGAGTTCAGTAATGGCCACAACCCCCATTCTTTAAATATTAGGTGTTAATGATATAAATGGTTTAAATTTAATTAAACAAAAGTATTGAAAAGATTCTAGTGCAGGTTATATCGTCACATCCCATATCCCATTCATTTCATATGTATTTTCATCAAGTGTGCATATCGTTAATAATATTTCTGCACAATAGACTATTAGACTTAAAACTAACCCAAAAGACTAAATAAAAAAGAGAAAAATAAGTATAAGACTATAAGAAATAGTTTGTATAAAAAACTATTCCAATGGTCTACATAAAATAAGTAAAAATACATATACCTAATAGAAGAATTAGACTATTGGAAATAGATTGTATAAAAGCTCACCCAATGGTCTACAAAAAAGAAGAAGAAGAATATTTAGACTATTGGAAATAGTTTGTATTAAAACTCTCCCAAAAGTCTACGTACTTAAATGAAGAAGAATAATAATTAGACTAAAGGAAATAATTTTTATAAAAAAATGACCCAAATGTATACATAAAAGAAGAAGAAGATGAATTAGACAATAGGAAATAGTTTGTATAAAAACTGCCCTAAAGGTCTACATAAAATTAAGAAGAAAAAGAATTAGACTCCAGGACCCGCCGCTTCAGGCCCTTCAGTACCTCCCGTCCCTTTAATCCCTCATTACGTCCCTTCCCATCAGGCCCTTCAGTACCTTCCGTCCCTTCAGGCAGTTTTATACCTCCCGTCCCTTCAGGCCCTTTAGTGCCTCCCTTCCCTTCATTACATCCCGTCCCATCAGTCGGTTAAGAAAAGTTTAAATCCAGAAACCATCCTGGAAGAACCGCGAAGAGATGAAAGAACCTTCTTTTCCCAGGATGCTCTACTTAATAGGTAAAATGACTAAATAATAATAATAATAATAAATTTTCAAACAAGCCAAAAAAGCTTCTACAACAACCTAAAAAACAACAATATAGAAATTACAGACGCACCTAAATTAAATGAAATAGAATCATACTGGGAGAACATTTGGTCTGAAAACAAAAAACACAACGAAAATGCCACATGGATAACAGAGGAAGAAAATGACAATAACCAATTTCAAAACATGGCCACAATACAAATAAATATAACTGACTTCAAAACTGCTATAAAGAAGACACACAACTGGAAGACACCAGGCATAGATAATATCCAAAATTACTGGTACAAATATCTCCCTGTAACACATGAAAAATTCTCCGAACTATTACACAAATGCGTAACGGAAAACCAAAACCTCCCATCTTTTTTCACTAAAGGTATCACATATCTCAAACCTAAATCAACAGACACAAAAAATCCATCTAAATATCGTCCAATCACATGTCTACCCACAATATACAAAATTCTTACCTCAATTATAACTACAAAAATAGATCTTTTCCTAACACAAAATAACATATTAACAGAAGAACAAAAAGGATGCAGAAAGCAAAGCAGAGGATGCAAAGAACAAATCATCATCGACCGGACAATAACAAATCAGGCGATAAAGAAGAAAAGGAACATGTACTGTGCATACATAGATTACCAAAAAGCCTTTGATAGTGTCCCCCACTCATGGTTAGTAAAAGTTCTAGAAATATACAAAATTGACATAAAACTTGTAGAATTTTTAAAACAAATAATGAACACCTGGAACACGACAATATACCTAAAACTAAACAACAAAATGATAAAATCAAAACAAATAAACATTAAAACCGGAATCTTTCAAGGTGACTCCCTAAGCGCACTATGGTTCTGTATCTCCCTCAACCCACTCTCCAAGATGCTTAACAAAAGCAAACTTGGCTACAAAATCACAACACACAACTTAAATACCAATCCTATAAAAATCAACCACCTTTTATACATGGACGATTTAAAACTATATGGCAAAAATAATGACGAACTAAAACAACTAATTTATAAAACTGAACGCTTTAGTAATGACATAAAAATGAAATTCGGTATTGATAAATGCAACACATGCTCAATAGTAAGAGGTAAACCCAAGGAACACACGGGAAGCACCTTGAAGGATACGAATGAAATAATACGCGCAATGGACGAAGATGAATTTTATAAATACTTGGGAATTCTCCAGAACCCAAGCATAAAAGATAAAAAGATAAAAGAAACCACCAAAAACGAATACCTTAAAAGACTAAATATCCTCCTCAAAACACAACTAAATGGAAAAAATATGACTAAAGCAATAAACACATACGCAATACCAGTACTAACATATACATTTGGAATAATTAAATGGACCAATACGGAACTTGACGATCTCAACATTAAACTCAGAACAACATCATCAAAACATAGAATTCACCACGAACATTCAGCAATAGAAAGATTCACACTGCCAAGAGAGGAAGGAGGAAGAGGACTCATAGACATAAAAAATCTACACCATACACAAATAAATAACTTAAGACAATACTTCTACACAAAACGAAATAGCCCAATACATAACGAAATCATAAACATAGATCACACATACTCACCACTTACACTTAACGACAACGAACGCAATCTAGAAATAACAACACATGACGCAAAAATTGAAACATGGAAAAATAAAACATTACATGGAATACACCCAAGTCATCTACAACAACAACATATTGATAAAGCCCTTAGTAATAATTGGCTCAAACACTCAGACCTATACGCAGAAACAGAAGGATTTATCATAGCTATTCAGGACAAAATAATAAAAACAAAAAACTACACGAAACATATTATAAAAGACAATACAATAACAAACGACACATGCAGAAAGTGCAAATTACAAAAAGAAACAATAGAACACATAACAGGTGGCTGCTCAACTCTTGCACCGACGGAATATACAATAAGACACGATAACATCTGCAAACACATATATTTGGAACTAGCCCACAAACATAAACTTATCAAAACACACCCCAAGTGGTATCAATACACACCCCCAGCTGTAACAGAAAATGATAACTACAAACTATACTGGAATAGAGACATAATCACAGACAGAACAAACCTACATAACCGACCAGACATTACATTAATCGACAAAATACATAAACACACATATCTAATAGAAATATCGATACCAAATACAGCAAATCTACAAAAGAAACATTTAGAAAAAATAGATAAATACATACCTTTAGCAGAACAGATAAAATCACAGTGGAAACAAGAAAAAGTAACAATAGTCCCAATAATATTATCGTCTACAGGCATCATACCAAAAACTCTCCAAAAAAATATAGACATACTAAAGTTACCCCCATACGTAATCACCAACATACAAAAAACTACAATTATCAACACATGCACAATAGTCAGAAAATTTCTACAGGTACCACTTTAAAAAACTACACACAACCACACAGACACACAAACACATAGCCTCACAACTTGAGTACGCTCCGTTGTGAAGGAAATTACCGGATCATAACCGAGATCAATCTACGTATAATAATAAAATACTTTTATTGTTTTACACAACGTGGCGGACTTATTGCCCGCAGGCAATCTCTACCAGTCAACCACCATGGTAAATACAGCCAGTAACAGGGATAGAAGAATACAAATAGAGAAATAGAAAAAAAATAATAATAATAAATGAATAAAAAAAAAAATAATTAAATAAATCAATCATAACTTAAAAATACAAAGTCAAATATAAGAAACAAAAAAATAATATATGTATAAATAAGAACAAAAATAAGAATAATAAAAAATACATCAGATAGATACACTATGTTTATTGGATGGAGGATAGGAGAGGAGAAAGGAAGAGGGATAAAGGGAAAAAGACGTGAATTTGTGTTTATGTGGATAGAAAGTGTGACTTCAGACGCTTTTTGAATGCTATTAAATTAGTGGCATCTCTGATACTCTCCGGCAATATATTCCACATCCGAGCTGCATGAACTGTGAACGAGTAAGTATAAGTAGAGGTGTGGTGTATTGGTATTGTAAGTGTGCTATTATGTTGGGACCGTAAGTTAAGGCCATGTGAGGATAAGTGGGCGAATTTCTCTTTGAGGTACGTGGGTGTAAGAGGGTTATTAAGGATTTGGTAGAGTAGGGAAAGAACATGTGAATCTCTTCGTTGACGGATCTTTAACCAGTTCAGTCGTTGCCTGCTCTCGGACACGTGGTCGAACTTCCTGAGTCCAAACACGTATCGAATGCAGACATTTTGTAACCGTTCGAGTTTGTTAATTTGTTCTTCAGTTGCATCCAGGTAGGCAACGTCAGCGTAGTCAAGTAATGGTAGCATGAGTTGTTGAGTTAGAGTGATTTTAGTCTTAACTGGTAAATAGTTTTTAAGTCGGTTTAGTCCATGAAAAGTACGAAAGATCCGTTGGCTTACTCCCTTTATATGACCGGACCATGAAAGATTACAATTCATGATCAGACCAAGGTTTCTGACCTCTGGAGAAAATGGTATGATAACGTCGTCAAGGAGCACCTCAGGCATGGGTGAAAACTGTGTGGTTCTGAGAAACAGACGTTGCCCTCCAATTAATATTGAATGTGATTTAGAAGGGTTAATTTGAAGACCGTGTTTTTTTGTCCAATTTAGAATATAATTTAAATCGGCATTCAATGTCGCAACAGCGAGAAGGTAATTATCAGGCTTGAAATGGGAATATAATTGGAGATCGTCTGCGAATATGTGATATTTACATCTGATAGATTGTGCGAGAGGGTTTATGAAAATGGAAAAAAGTAAAGGCGAAAGAATGCTTCCTTGCGGGACACCAGCTATAAGGTCCGTCCAGTTTGATGAGTCGTTGGTAGTCTTGATCTGTTGGGAGCGTCCGCGCAAGTAGCATTCAAACCATTTGAGCGATTGCTGTGAAATATTGATGGAGGACAATCTTGCTAGGAGAACGTCAAAATCAACCGAGTTGAATGCGCTACTGAAATCGAGTAAAGTAAGGATAGTGAGGTTTCTTTCATTCATAGCGTTCCTAATGTCATCAGTGATTTTGACTAGGGCTGTAGTGGTACTGTGGCCCGGGCGGAAACCCGACTGTAAAGGATCAAGTAGTCTATTAACTACTAAAAAACGGTTAAGTTGGTTGTATACGACGCGCTCAATGACTTTGGAGAGGACTGGTAGAATAGAAATCGGACGATAATCCTTGAGCGAAGAAGGAGTGCTTACTTTCGGAAGAGGTATTATTGTGGCCATTTTCCATACAGAGGGAAATGTACTGCTGGAAAGGGAAAAGTTAATCAAATGAGTGATAGTAGCAAGAATCCCACCTAGAATACGCTTTATCATGTCAATGCCCAAGTTGTCAGAGCCCATACATTTTGTTTTAATGTTGCTGATAATTTGTTTTATTTCAAGATCGTTTGTAGGACACAGAACAAATTTGGGAAACAGGGGACGAGGAGTCGATGCAATATCTTGCAGAGTTAAAGCTTTGACCGCAGGGTCGAGAATAATAGGAGGTGTAACAAATTTTTTATTAAGGTCGTTTAGGTCAACGTTAGGTGAGTTCCTTTGTTTAGTTTTCCCAACTCCTAGACTGTTAATTAATTTCCATGTTTGGGAAGGATTATTGTTTGATGCCAGATGCTGAGTAATGTAGGCACGTTTAGCGTTTCGACATAATTGATTGGATCGATTGCGGAGTACTCTATAAGCCTCCCAATGCTCTACTGACGGAGATCTTTTATGCAAGGTTAGTGCTCTATCCCTCCTAGACATTGACTTACGGATTTCGTCCGTCAACCAAGGTGAAGGGGGTCGTTTAACTTTTATGGTTTTAAACGGAGCGTGGATATCGTACAGTGCAGATATTTTATTGTTAAATAGGGCGACCTTTTCATCGATGGACTCCGCAGAAAACAATGCAGTCCAATCGATATTTTTCGCATCATCTAGGAGTTGGGAATAGTTGGTACGTTTAAAAGATCTGAGGCGAAGAAGTGGGGGGACAGGTCTAGGATTTTTGATTTTGTAGGAGAGATAGACAAGGTCGTGAGAAGAGAAGCCCGCCGCTGTATGTTGACCGTGTGTACTTACTCGCTCTGGGAGGGAAGTGATCATAACGTCAATCAAACTACTACTCGAAGCTGTATGATGAGTTGGTTGAAGGGGAAGGATATGAAGGTTGAGAGACATTGTTAGATTTAGCAACCGAGAGGATCTATAATCATTTTTCACTAGGCATGTATTGAGGTCCCCGAGAATTATGTGGTGTGCGTATGAGGGCAATAGATTTTCGAGAGTAGTTTCAATTTCATTAAAATAGTTTATTTGTGGGGGGCAATAAACAACACCTAGTAAAATTTTTGAGCTAGGAAGACAGGCTTCAATAAATAGATACTCAGGTGTACCAATCACATCTGAGTTGGACTTGCAAATTATTTTGTATTTAAATATATTTTTAAGGTATATCCCAACTCCTCCCCCCACTCGACCAATCCGGTCATTTCTGATAAGATTGTAGTCTTGCAGGGAGAAGAGGGAGGATTGTAAGGAAGGTTTGAGCCAGGATTCGCTTATGACGATAGCATGTATTGGAGAATTTGAGAAAGTGGATTCTAACTCTGAGAAGTGTTGTGGAATACTTTGAGCATTAATATGACAGACATTGAAGTTCTTGGATTGGTTAGAAAAGGATGTCTGCAGCAAAGTATTAAGACTTGGGGGGAGTGTGGCAATGGAGTTGTCGGAGAGCGATGCATTGGGGTCTGAGTCACTAGAAAAGGAATACTGGAGACTTAAGGAGGATGAGGAAGAAATTGGGGTTTGGTAATATAAATAAGGTGTATTGTTAAACATAGTGTGCATCTAAAAATTTTAACACAATTTTTTTCTTTAAATAAATAAAAATAAGAAAGAAGCAATGCAAATCAAATAAATATAGCAAAAACACTAGTATCTAGTTAAAAAAAGATAATCTATTTTTATTTTAAGAAGCTTATAACTCTTAATTTATTTGACAAAAAAAATATATGAGCGGGCTATTTTTAGTTACTTGAGTCAGAATGGAATATAGGTACAAACGAGAGAAAATAAGAAATATATAAATGGTATCTTATTACTAAAAGTTAGTATAGATGGTAACAAGAAGGTAATAGTATAAAGCTAAAACAAAAATAATACTAAAAAATTGTAATATCAGTACTTTTTTATACTATAATTAGATGATAGCAAAATCAATGTTAAAAAGTACTTTATTACACTATGAATTAGATGAAAATAACAATAATGCCAAAAAAAAAAAAAAAATAAATAACACATCAGTAGGTACCTTATTACACTATAAGTTAAATGAGAAACTAAAAGATAGTACTACGATTTCAAAGCTTGAATGAAAATAATACTAAAAATTGGAATGTAAGTACAATATTAAATAAATAAATAATAATAATAATAAAACCAAAAAACTGAAATGTCAGTACTCTTGTATATTAGAAAGATATGAATATTAGTAAAATAAGCATAAAAATAATATCAAATATTGGAACATTAGTAAAATAAGCATAGGAATAATACAAAAAATTGGGATATCACAATTTTTACACTAGAGATTAAATAAGTTGTTTATGAAATACAAAAAAAAATATTGTGTATATTAGACATAAGAAAAAATAATATAAAGTGAAAAGTAATAGTAAAAAAGAAAATATATCTTTACATTGGCCAAAAAGAAATGGAAACAATATAATTATATAAAACAATTCAATAGAAGCCGGCCGTTGAGATAACACAAATCGCCAAAAAATAATGCGAGTATTGTTAAAATAAAAAAAAAACAGAGATTATCTATGTACGCTTTGTTGTCATGGTACACCTGTCAGATAGAATCGGTAGTGCGATCCGTATCTATGATCAATGAAGTGTACACAAATATCAGTTATGTAATTAAAATTATGATTCGCTATTCGCAATATAATTGATACTATAATGGTATAAAAGTAAAAGAAAAACATCTTCAGTGTTAGGTTAGCCGTGGATAATTTATATTTTATGTCTGTCTCCTCGGCCTTAGTTCACGGGGTGTGTTTTTGTCCGACGAAGTATCGCGTTGTGGAAGCTGCTTTTGTAGATCAAGTAGTTGTTTGTATGTTGTTATGTTACGTATTGTGTTATTAACTTTTATTCTGATAATACCATGTGTGGTCCATACATTATGGGGATTGAAGTATTTTCTTGCATCGGTGAGAACTTTCTGCCGTGTTATGGTCAAAAACTCGGTTATCATAGTGTTAGTGCCTTTTAGTTTCTTTTTGTTTTGAAAGATGAAGTTACGTTCTTCAGCTGTATTGAAAGCAATAGCAATCGGTCGTGAGGACTTTTTGTGAGGTCCCAATCTATAACAGTGAGAAATTCTGGGAATAGCTGTCAGCTGAAGACTGTCGCGAAGGGTAAGTGGCATTGATTCTGACAACTTTTCATCTTTACTTTCCTTGATACCATGCAGGAGTATATATGTGCCTCGTTGTCTAGTTTCAATATCATCTACTTTTTTTTCTAGTGTAGAAAAGGACTCCCTTACCTCTTTAAGTGCTGTCAGAGTTTCTTGTTTAAAAATGGCGAAGTCGTTGCATATCTGGAGTAAAGAATCCTCTTTACCTGGAATGACGGTACTAGCATTGAATCTCTGTTCGAACTCCGCGAATTTCTTTTCAATATTTGATTGAATGATATCCATTTTATCCATATTGTAAATGATTATATCGTAAATTCTGTTAAGCCTCAAAATTTTTATTTGTCACCTGCTAAAGCCATAGACAAATACACGAAGACACACATAAATACACGAAGAAGAAGAAAAAAGTTTAAACCCAGATACCTGCGAAGAGATGGAAGGACAGTTGGACCTTCTTCTCCCAGGATTCTCCAACTTCATAGGTAAAATGAGCAAAAATACACGATGATGAAGAAGAAGAAGAAATAAGTTTAAATCCAGATACCTGCGAAGAGATGGAAGGAAAATTGGACATTCTTCTCCCAGGTTAGTCCACCTTCAAAGGTAAAATGACCAAATAGACGATGAAGAAGAAGAAGAAAAAAGTTTAAATCCAGAAACCTGCGAAGAGATGGAAGGAAAATTGGACCTTCATCTCCCAGGATAGTTCATTTACATAGGTAAGATGACCAAGTACACGTTGAAGAAAAAGAAGAAAAAAGTTTATATGCAGAACCCGTCCTGGAAGACCTGTGAAGAGATGGAGGGACAGTCGGACCTTCTTTTCCCAGGATATTCCCCCTTCATAGGTAAAACGACCAAATACACGAAGAAGAAGAAGAATAAGAAAAAAGTTTAAATCCAAAAACCATCCTGGGCATACGCTCGACAATTCACCAAAGTTTCATTATAATCGGACAAACGGTTGATAAATAAATAAATAAAATAATTTTCCTATAGGAAATCAGTATAGGTATATTATTGTTGATTTGTAAGTAAATAGTATTAGGTAGGTACCTACCTACAACAACCTTCTAAATAAATTCGATTCCTAACAAATTTTATTTGAATATCACATTCTTTCTGTAGCCATGGAAACGATTCGAACACGTAAGTAATATCGAATGGTTCGGATACATTTTTTGAATATGTAGGTACCTACATTGGTTTGTTCGATGCCATAAAAATGAAAATTGTCAGAAAAATCAAATATTATTTACAAATTATGCAATTTTATTATGCCTATATCTTTACTAATAAATAACACATTTTTACAATATATGTCTTAAAACTTGCCGTAATGTCTTGTGTTGCATTTTATTATTTCATAATTACATTTATTTCAAAGGTTTATTATTTTCAAGAACATATTCATTCGGTGGGAAAATGAAATATTGTATGAAAAGATATTAAAATGGCGGCGTTTATGTACAAAAGGCTTACTTTAAAAATAAGTTAAACATTATAATTATACCAAATATTCACCATGTTTTTCACTTAAACGCTAAGTTATACTTCAAAATATATTTTTTTTGTGTAAATACCTACTTCTAACTTTTAAACTAACAGATATTTGCGTGCAAAATGTACACTTTTTTGACAGATATGACTTGGAAAATTTTGTATGAAAAAAATAATTATTTAAATATTTTTAAAATTCAGCATTTTTATCGCATTCTTTTTAGCGTGACACTGCATCAGGTATACTGGTACATGTTCGCACTTAAATTAGATTTTTAGATGCTCTTGGTTTTTCAGAAGGCGTGAGACAAACACACACACACACACACATACACACACACACACACACACACACACACACACACACACACACATACACTAACATTTTGATTGCTTTATTACTTTAGATATTTTATATATAATGTGGATTCTTGGTTTTGGAAAATAAAATTTTGATATGTGTACCTAATGATTTCAGAGTTGGGCTGCTGGAACGGAGGAAGGTGTTGTGGAGGAAGTTTTGTGCACTAAGATATGTATTGGGAGTGTTCTTCCGGTATCTGTAAGAAGAGACAGCCCGTGTTCTTAAAGAAAGTTAATTGATTTCGTAGATAAATATGTACGATTTTTTATATTAATACAGTATCTAGGTAGGTAGGTACTGATGAGATATGGTCCGCTAGGATGCAATGCATTAACGTTTTATGATCTTGTTGCACACACACTGAAATAATTCTGTGCAATTTCACGAGGAAGCTGAGTTTTATCTGTGTTTTATTGCCCACTCCGTCGGCTGAAAAATGAGATTATAAAAAATAATGCCGCAAAGCCGAATTTTTTGTTATTTTCATTGTTAAAATGGCACATAACACTAAATCTAGTGACCGCAAACATGATTATATTAAAATCACCTAATACACTATATATGTAAAGTTACACGATTTAGTAAGGATAACTATCGTGGACTTTTAAAGATATTTATAAAAAGGGCATCGAACCTCGGCATTTGAGGACAGTTTCCTCAAAGTAACGGAATGAGAAACCGCGGAGCATACGTGCAATGACCTCATTGCTGAACCAACAAAGGTATCGGCTGTAGCGAATATGGTGATTTCAAAGTTTTTTCGTTAACACACTGGAAGTTCATAGTTATAAAGAAAATATTTATAAAAATAAATAAAAAACACACAGTTTTAATCCACAAATGAGTATGACTTTAACTATGGGAGGCACTGAGGGATTGAAGGGATTGGTGCTACTGAAGGGTCTGAAGGGACGGGAGGTACTGAATGGACGGGTGGTACTGAAGGGACGGGTGGTACTGAAGGGACGGGTGGTACTGAATGGACGGGTGGTACTGAAGGGACGGGAGGTACTGAATGGACGGGTGGTACTGAAGGGACGGGTGGTACTGAATGGACGGGTGGTACTGAAGGGACGGGAGGTACTGAATGGACGGGTGGTACTGAAGGGACGGGAGGTACTGAATGGACGGGTGGTACTGAAGGGACGGGAGGTACTGAAGGAACGGGTGGTACTGAAGGGACGGGTGGTACTGAAGGGACGGGAGGTACTGAATGGACGGGTGGTACTGAAGGGACGGGAGGTACTGAAGGAACGGGTGGTACTGAAGGGACGGGTGGTACTGAAGGGACGGGAGGTACTGAAGGAACGGGTGGTACTGAAGGGACGGGTGGTACTGAAGGGACGGGTGGTACTGAAGGGACGGGAGGTACTGAATGGACGGGTGGTACTGAAGGGACGGGTGGTACTGAAGGGACGGGAGGTACTGAATGGACGGGTGGTACTGAAGGGACGGGAGGTACTGAAGGAACGGGTGGTACTGAAGGGACGGGTGGTACTGAAGGGACGGGAGGTACTGAAGGAACGGGTGGTACTGAATGGACGGGTGGTACTGAAGGGACGGGAGGTACTGAAGGAACGGGTGGTACTGAAGGGACGGGTGGTACTGAAGGGACGGGAGGTACTGAATGGACGGGTGGTACTGAAGGGACGGGAGGTACTGAAGGGTCTGAAGTGACGGGTGGTAACGAAGGACCATATTTAATTATACAGGTAATACGAAGTTTGCCGGGGGTTCACTATCTATATTAAATTATAAATTTCATAGGTATTGCAGAGAATTAAAGCAAATAACACGCACTAATGAAATATTCGAAAGCACACGGCTGCATGTGCCGTAATAGAACAAAATTAAAAAAAAATATAGGTGTACGCAATGGCTTTGACAAAAAAACCTCAATAAAATTCAAAATTAAATAGTATTAATTCCAAATATTCTTTTTAACAAATTACGGTCGAATTTTGACCACTGGGCGATCACTAGTATAGATTATTGGTATGTGACAAATAAGTATGTAGGTACCTACTAATTGCATTGATTTTTTAATATTTTTTAAAATGTATTCAC
The DNA here is from genome assembly GCA_963576475.1 of Molanna angustata. Classification (NCBI taxonomy): domain Eukaryota; kingdom Metazoa; phylum Arthropoda; class Insecta; order Trichoptera; family Molannidae; genus Molanna; species Molanna angustata. Next base: position 674,782 of record OY754988.1, read on the forward strand.
AAACAAGGGCACAATGTTCTGGATTCTTTGCAGAAGACAATCTTTGAACCTCTAGTTAATTCGGCACAGTATTGTCATATGGCAAATGCTTCCAACTAACCAATGTTTCTAGCCTAGAGAAGCAATATTTTTTGACATGGCTTCGTAGGGGACACTGTCCTTTAGGATCCGGGTCCATTATACTCATGCGAAGAAGCGCACTACGTAGCGTTAAGGAAAGTTTGCAATCTGCACAGGAAAATTTTGATTCGGGTTTTAAAAACACCAGGGTTGTAAGAAATTGGAAATACAGCTGGTTCAATAAAAAAGTTCGAGTACTCGATTCGATTTGCCTAAGAAATGAATTTTAGTGAAATTTTCTTCAATCGGACGTGTATTATTAATTGTATGTATATTTGTATAAACGTAAACAACTCATTTCTCCCGGGAACTTTTGTTTGTTTGTTTGGTTGTTTGTTTTATTTTATGGATAATGGACCTCTATATAAAGATTTATCATTGTCATGGTAATTTTCCGACCCGATGTCTTGTACCAATTCTCTCAAAAAATAACCGGTCAATCGATATCGATGAAGATCGATGTGAGCCCTCAACACAAGATCCACCTCTCATTCTCGAGGGCTCCCCCTTCGTCCCTTTTCTCAGGTGTTTGGAGGACGACCACAACGAGGCCGTTTTATTTTATATATACCTACTTTACTAAGGTATTTTTTATTTTATGATGACTAATTGGTAGATACAGAGGAATGTCAGCCTTCGTGGCTCAGTTGGTTAGGTATCTGACTGCTGATCCAAAGGTCACGGGTTCGATTCCCGGTGGAGACACAGGTTTTAATTGTGTTTTCAGAAACGATTAATATCGCAAGTCTCCAGAATGTGGCAACTTGTTATTGGGTGCGTGTTAAATTAATATTTGACATAGTACCTGTTAGTTGCCCGAGAAGCAATATTAAAGAAATAAACTTGGTTTTAAATGAATGTAAATGCTGCGCTGGGCAGGTGGTGTAACACGGATATACAGAATCCGCAATGAGTATGTCAGAGGGTCATTCAAGGTGTCACCAATAACTGAAAAGCTGAAAGAAAGCAGGATGAGATGGTATGGTCACGTGATGCACAGAGACGAAAATTATTCAGTAAAGAAATCGCTCAACATCTCAACTCTAGACCTAGGGGTAGAGGCAGACCCACAGCAACATGGTGGTCCAGTATTAAGAAGGAGCTGGCGGCTAAGAGTGTTCCCGTTGTGACAACCCAGGACAGAATATCCTGGCGCTTAAGTACAAGGAGGCCCGACCCTGGAAAACTGGGATAGAGGGGCAAGAAAAAGAAGAAGATTAAAGGAATGTAAGTATTTGAAGAGACCTTCGTGTCTTTTGTATAGATACTACAAATACCAAACTACCAAAAATCAAATTAGTCCTAAATTTTAAATTCGAAATAATTATTGGCAAAAGATTATAAATTCATTGATAATTTTGTAAAGATATTGAATTGAGATGGAACATCATATTAATTGAAATTCGTTTCCTTGAAATGTTTCACTATAATGTACCTACCTAGGTATTTTCATTGTAAGATACTTCAAAAAATGATTTCCTTTCCCATAATATTACTAATATACCAATCTTATGTGATCACCCTGTCGTTAAAAATAATCTTTGGTTGGCAGAGAGAGATCACTCCCACTAACACATTCAAACACAACTTTAAGGGCCATTTCTTCGTTAATTTTTTTTGATTTCAGAAAACGTAGACTAGAATTCATATGGGAAGAATCGGCGTCATTTCCTTACACATAACACTTAAATTGTCTTCTTATCCTATCCTTATCCGCCACTCTCTTGACTCCTCGTAAAAACGTTGCGCAAGCGCATAAAGTGATCACGTAAGCCAGCCGATGACAGGTCGTAAGCCCTTTACGTGCCTCGAGTTCCTGGTTCTTCTACAATATCCCAACTATGTCTCTATTGATATGTTAAAAAAATGTTTGTCAATGAAAATATCATTTGACTCCCGAAAGGGGAAAAATAAATCCAATGTTTGCGCATATGTAATTAAAAAAATATTCGAAAAAAAAATATTTATATATTGAAATTGTGTCTGAAAAACCGCTCCTTGAGGTATATTCAAAGATAACTGGGGTGGTTTAGAGTCCCTCAGCACGCTGTATAGACTCAGGCCTCCTCTAGCCATCACCCCTTCTCACGTTATGAGATTCTGGTCTATTTAAGATATTGTATGAATAGGCATTTTTTTCGACACACACCTGCCAACTTGGCTCAGTCTGAAGCCAGAAATACGTACCTATATTTTTATTTCCAAAGACAACATCCAATATTATATATACTTTGATAAGATCTAGCTCTGCGCGAATAATATTGCGAAAACATTTCAATCTATGTAACAATTTTCTCATCTTATTTTGAAAAGATTTTGGTGCTATGGATGTAAAGAATAGGTTGAAACCAACGCTAAACTCTCCACAACATACAATGATATACATACATTATGAAGATTGCAATATAAAATAACCTAACCTAACATTTATTTCACGATCCTATTTACATTGTAGGTATATTGATTTATGATGTACAATATAAATTGATGTACCTAGTTGTAGTTGTAGTAGAATTAATATGTGTTACATGTATATTTTATTATTTATTTTATTTTATTTATTACAAAAAGACATATTTTACATAAAAAAAATACATAGCAAAAAAGAAATTAAAATACTTTATAATATGACTTCCTTCAAAAAGAGATATACTCGTGTTTTGAAGGGAGTTGCAACTATTTACATAATATAGAACAAAAACAAAGTAACAAAATGATCATAGGTAACAAAAAACATACTTAAAAATAGACATAGGTATATTATACTATATTAAAAAAACAACATTTAAATATCAATTACGATTAATAAAATAAGTGCATAATATCTACATATATAACAACAATGAATAAATAAAACCAGTTTTTATACACAAACCCTCTTTATATCTGCATAAAATTTCTTTAGATCAATAATATCCGTATGTCTCTGCTCAGGCAACAGTTCGTTAAACCACTTAACGCCAAGATACGTATAGTGGTTCTGTGCGTAGGCCGTTCTTTTTTTTGGTATATTTAGTATCACATTAAATCGATGAGTGGCTCTTATACAATCCGAAGCATGTACTCTATCGACGAAATACTCCCTGTAGATCTGCTTCAATGCATTTCTCTTATATATAGCATGCAGTGATGGGACATTTGCCTGTATAACCACTAGTGATCCCAGGATGACGTTGTATTACCACAGACTGCCTTCTATGTAGACCACCTTATATTATGATATCTTATATTTTAATCCGGAACCAACTACATAAATTTAGAAAATTTCATTGAAATCTATTGGGCGGTTTCGGGGATTAGCTTGTAGAGTTGTAGCCAAATAAATATCTTGAACTTTTAGCCAAGAACGGGGGCGATTTGCACAAAAATCAACGAAGCAAAATTACACAAAATTGCGCTCTGCACAACCGGAAGCTCGTTCAAGATTATTGGCGAAAACTATACGAACATCGTGACACGATTTTTATATATCAAGATATAAAATTAAATTAAACGTTTAAAAGTTACAAGTTACGTCTCTAGATCTCGGCTATAAAATGGGTGATAAAGTCATCAACGTGATATGCTATGCTGAAGATACGACGATACTAGCAGAAAGTGAAAACGATCTACAAAGGATGTTATACAAGTTCCATCTTGCAGCTAAGAGATTCAATATGACAATATCGGCCGATAAAACTAAATGTATCACAATATGAAGACAGCCTCTGAGATGCAAATTGGCTGTAGACGATAAACTAATAGAACAGGTTACAACTTTTAAATACCTAGGTGTGGAGATATCTAGTTGTAATGATCTCTATAAAGAAGTCAAAGAACAGACTAATAAAACTGCAGTTATCTGACACTGTTTGGGCCAATAAACATATGCTAATACTTTTATAATTATTATGAAAACTTAATTTGTGTGCCATATTCAAAATAATAACAATAATAAATTTTTTGTGTTGCACACTTAACTCCGTCGATAACTCGATCGGTTTCGGAGAGTACCTCTCCTTCGTCTGGAGTTCACTTACAAACTAACTGTGATAAAATTTAAGCAGGAGTGTATAAATTAACATGTGAGGTTTGTGATGCATTCTATATTGGTAAGACCGATACAAGTATTAATATTAGAGTTAAGGAACATCTGCGATGTTTGAAAAATACAAATTTTAGTGAATTTGCTAACCATATTATTGAAAAGGGACATAGTTTTGACAATAGAACAGGTATTAAAATCTTGCATTCCAATAAGTCAGGGTTAATTCTAAACAATTTTGAAAACTTAGAGATAAGGAAAGCAATAAACCAAAAAGGTAATCTGATCAACAATAACACAAATATCGCAGGTAGCCCAATTTTAAATATATTTCCACTATAAGTTTACCATAATAATATACCGCCACCCCCTCTAGTTACCCCCTTCATCTCTCCAGACACTTCCTCCACCCCTTCAGTTATCCACCCCCACCCTATCCACAATGTACAGCCTACCTATCCTACATAACTTTAATTTTAACACAGTTAGTTTGTAAGTGAACTCCAGACGAAGGAGAGGTACTCTCCGAAACCGGTCGAGTGTGCAACACAAAAAATTTATTATTGTTATTAAACATATGCTAGTTGAGAGTAAGGTCCAAATATATAAAACCTGCATCAGACCCATAATGACTTATGGAGTTGAAGCAAGGGCAGACACGGTGAGAACAAAACAGCTACTGAGAACAACAGAGATGAAAACACTAAGACCAATCTTGGGCAGAACCCTCAGAGACAGAATACCCAACGAGGAGATCCGCAGAACCTGCAATGTGGAGGATATTGTAAGGTGGAGCAGACAAAGAAGACGACACTGGAGAGATCATGTTAGAAGGATGAATCCAGAAAGGCTACCAAAGATTGTATTGCGCGAAATACCAGAGGGACGCCGACCACCGGGAAGACCATCAAAGAGATGGAGGGAGAGCTGGATATCCTCGTCTCAGGACCTGTAAAAACAGATCATAGATCTTAAAAAAGAGGAAGAAGTTTAAAAGTTTGGTCATCAGTATTTTTTTCTTAATTTGTAGATCACGCTACTCTACTAGGCTATGAGAAATGAAATGAAATAAAATATCGCCTATAACAATTACCAACTCCTTGCAGAATGAATTTATATACCGCGCTTGCCAATACCACAATAATCACCTCAGCGACGTGGATATACTGTCTGTCACTACACAATATTCCTACAGATGGGCAATAAAATTCAAAATTTTTGACTCATTAAGTGTTTACCAATTTCACGCATCAACATACATTTCAATACATAATTATTTTAAGTTTATATTATAATATACTTACTTCTTTCTTCCAGCTTGAGTATTTATTTTCTTATTTCTACTTTTTGCCTTTACAAGAATAATTTTGCTCTTACAAGAATAATTTGAAGTTGAATTTATCTCTTAAATTATCAATTTTAACATTATTTTGTGCATTTTAATTTAAACCAGAATAATTTTCAAAATATGTTTTTTTTTTACTGCTTGCTTGTTCTCTCTTGCTATAAAAATTGCAAATTTTAGCCAAGGTAATATTTGATGTTCATTTCATCATCGTGTTTCGATTGTACCCGCCCTATGATAATGAAAGAAAAAGAAATAATAAATAAATAATATAAACGAAAAAATATGTTTTGGTATTACTTTTTTTTATATAAGTGAAAACTGTATGTATCATTTTTGTTTTTATTATTATTATGTATGTATGCTGTATGTTTTCCAAATAAAATAAATAAATAAATAAAATGATGTGTGTATTGAGTACACTACACATTTTTTTTTTTTTTATTTTTTTTTTTTTTTATTGAGTAACATAATATGAACATACACATAGTACAAATATTTAAATTAATACAATTTTTTTTTTTCAATAGGTACTGTCCCAAAAAAGTTAAAAACTTGGGACAGGAGCAAATAACATATGTATCTACATTTAACATATTACATACATTTTACTTATAATAATAGAATCATTTAATAAATTGCAAATCAAGTTCAACTTACAGCTAATACATACAGATGATTAAAGTTTATTTTTGTTTTTTTAGTGAATATAGAATAAAAACCATAATTTATCCAAAAAGGAGAAAAAAATAAAAATTCACATATACAAATACACATATACAAATACACATATACACATACACATACATACACATACATACACACACATACACATATACAACATACACACATATAACATATTAAGTACACTACACATATTAATTAAGAAGCTGATATTGGTCCACTCCATAAAATAAAGGTAAATAAACCAATAATGAGAGTTTGTATCATGAACTTATAAAGAAAATAGCAGAAATACGAAAGGTATATTCAATAATTGATTAATGTCTTTCCCAATGAAAGGAATATTGTTAGATTAGGAAAATGGAGGAGAGAGAAATGTCATTAAACGTTTATATCTGTCATAAAATTGAAGATATAATAAATTAATGTTAAGAGATATTGATTTTGTAACTTGGTTACAGATTTTTGCACAGAGTAGGTATCAGAGAGGTGTTTTTACTACACAAGCGATAAAATGTATGTCAAGGGAGAAGACTGTGGTGTTCAGTTTTCTCTACAAACTCCAATTAGGGAAATGGTGTGATTGTTTGGTATGTTTTTAATTATTTTAGAATGAATAAATTATTTCCTCATGTCAATGTCAACGGTATTCATTCTAGATGTGTCTTAGTAGAGCGTTTAGTGCCCTGGATTAATGATTCAGAAGTCGGGAGTTCGAATCCTACCACGACTGATTTCGCACAAGTATTTATTTCCTTAATTTAAAAATGTATGAGGATGTACGTATATGTACTTGTTACAAAGACATTTTCATTCTATTTAAAAAAAATATGTAGTAGAACTCATTATTAAGAGTTTTTTAATCAAACATACTTACCGATCTCACAATGAGTGGTAACCAGCGGCAGGTGTGCATGAACTGATAAAAATAATCACATACATCATATACCATCACTCCATGTTCATCACGGGGTAGGCAGAGAGAACCGAACGCCACATTCTTCTGTACTTTTTTCTGTTAGTCGTTCTTCATTCTATAATAACAAAACACAGTTTGTAAGCCGTCAGACTCCAAGGGCGTCCTGGGTTCGATACCCAGCAGAGAAAAAGTTTATTTATTTAAACAATATTCAGCGAAAGCCATTTATGTGTAACAATAGTACAAAAAAAAATACACATAAAAATATAGAAAAAAATAAACACCATGCAAACAGTATAAAATAGTACACACAAAGAAACAAATGTATCAATTACTATGTAATATTGTAATTTACTGTGTTCTGATGTCTGGTGTCCGCTCTATGTAACTATGTACCTATAACCAAAATGTCAAATATTTTGGCTTGGTAAAATTGTAAACTGCTAGCCCTAGAACAGGGTTACCTAGTTGGGCAGCAGTAATCTTCATAATAGTCTTTGTGATAAAGGTGTGAAAAATAAATAATAATAATAATAATAATTTATTAAGACTCAATAAAATTTAGTAGGAAGAGTTTAGTTTTTAATTTAGTTTTTATCAAAAATAAAATACAATTGAGATTATGTTGTTGGAGTCATCTCAATGATTTAAAATTCCCATGTTGATTAAAGTGTTTTAATATGCCTGTGATATTGATGTCTTAAGTGAATAAAGAGAGAAATACTTAAATGAATAAAATTCTTAATAATATTTTATCATTTCTGATTTTAAAAATGTCTCCTTTTCGTTTTTGGTTAAATTGAAAAAAATAAAAATGTCCCCTTCATATTATTAATGCCGTTAAATTGACTCATTTTTATATAAAACAGTGGCGTAACATTTGACACAAGGTCCCCGGAGATTAATACATTAATACTATCGACGAGTTTTTTTGTTTTATATCAAGAAACGTAATATAAAGCCAGTATCACGTGGAGAGTGCAAAAAGGCTTAATATAAATCGAAAGAAGAGTTATGGCAGGATAAATAGTAAATGGAGAACTTGCATCAGTTGTGAATGATCGACATAATTAAATGAAGCCACTATTTCCATTCATAATTCATTACGCTATCGTAGTGCCAAACTTGACGTATACAAGTGAAACGTGGACATAGCAGAAGTCGCATGAAAGCACAATAAATGCAGTTGAAATGAGATCGTTAAGAAGAATCTGTAATAGAACGATGTATGACCGGGTAAGAAACGAGGAGTTTTTTTAATTTATTTATGTTATAAGGAAAACATAAAGAAAATGCAAGATGAAGAAATATGTAATTAATAGCGATGAAAGTTAACACATTGAGATGGTTTGGTCTTGTGAGGAGAATGAATGAAGTTCGCCTGACGAAGAAAATGTACAAAGCTGACAGGAACGGAATAAGAATTATTCTTGAGAATTATTCTATAATTTGGGCCTATATGTTTTCTTCGACAGGCATTCCTCATTTAGTCTTCCCATGTGGCCAAAACATCTCAATATGCCAACATACCATCACGCCGCCGTCTCATTCGAGAAAGCGTACTCGAAAAAAATTGGGATGCAGCTCTATAAATAAGTACTTTTTCTCGTGAATGGCAATAATTTCAGCGTTGATATGTTGGTAGCAATGAGCTGGAATATCTATTTATAGATATTTTGACAATTCGTTGTCTTGGTAATATTCCAAAGTGTAGAGAAATTTATGCATTATGATTAAATAGTGAAAATTGATTATGCTTCAGGAACAGTAATTACATATTATACGCTGACGATATGAAAATCTACAAAACTGTTATAGACATTACTGACTGTGAGGACTTACAACTTGACCTTGATAGACTAACTTCTTATTGTGTCTCGAATAAGCTGTTACTAAATGTAAAAAAATGTCACTCCATTACATTCTCTAGGAAAAAGAGTACAATACAATACACATACACAATCAATAGGGAGGCGATTGATAAGAAATCAGACTGTAGAGACTTAGGTATACAACTGGACAGTAAACTTTTATTTGATAAACACATTGACACAATTACACTGAAAGCTTATAAAATGTTGGGATTCCTGATGAGAGTATGCAAACCATTCACACAAGTGAAAACATTTATCTTACTATATAACACAATTGTTAGAAGTCAATTGGAGCATGCATCAGTCATCTGGAATCCACAATATAATATTTATATTAACAATACTTATAGAACGAATACAACAAATATTTTTGAAACATATGAAGTACAAATTTGGTAATAACTACAAACATGAATTGCAGACTTTACAAACAAGACGAAGGACCTCAGACTTAATGTACCTTTATGACATAATAAACTTCAACATTGACTGTACAGACCTTCTGAAAATTATTAACTTCAACATACCAAACAGACGAACAAGACACACCTCAACGTTCTTTTTAGACAAAAAAAAACACTAATGCCGCTCAAAATTCGCCATTGTACCGATGCCTTACCACGTATAATAATTTGGAAAAGATCAGGTCCGTGGACATATTCGGTATGTCCAGGACTCTTTTCAGGAGCCACGTTAGACAGGAATAATATTTTTTTTTGTTACCAGTAGTGAGTACAATGCACAATGAAATCAAAGGTGGGCTGATTAAGTTACAATTACTTATGTTGCTATTCTTATTTATTATATTTGTTTAAAAAAATATTATTGTACGTTGCCCATTTTTTCAAATAAATTAAAAAAAAAAAAAAATGTCGACCATTTTATTCGAAAGAGGAAATGAAATACTTCTTCGTTTATCTATCATTTAGCGTATTATGGGAACATGTGTACCTACAGTTAATAGATCCAGGAAAGGCAGCCATTTCAAAATATGATACAACATGCATAGAAAAACAACATGATATTAAATTTACTGGATGTAACGGAAATTTTATGAAATCTTACAAAATTTAATTCAAATGATTAGCTTATGAATGATTGTACGATAATTACTCCCAGAAGGTTCTAAATAAGATTTTCGATCCATTTTAATACCGCTAACAATCTAAACGTCAAAATAGTAATTAATGCGAAATTCGTCCGTGGCTATATACGTCTCTTTTTCGTGTAAAGCGCTGTCTCCTTTTCTCTCATTGAGACCATTCTCAAGACAACGGGATAGCTGTCTCGAAGCAATTTCAACTCTTCTATGCATTTCGAGACCGGTCTTGAGATTAAACTCAGTGACTTTTGTTTCTTTAATACCGTTTTGGTTGAGAACGTGTTCTCAAGACCAGTCTCAAGCTGGAGAACGAATCTATAATTCGGGCCATAGTGCGGATAGGAATGGAATGAGAGGTCGGGGCCGCCCAAGATGGGGATGGCACGACCATGTGAAATATATTTTGAAAGACGGAAATGTTAGAAGCGTGAACAACAGACGAACATGTATGAAACGATGCATGAAAGTTGACGAGGTGATAGATGCGTGCCAGCCCCCCTAGACATCGTGTCATTTAGCTCAAGAAAAGAAACAAGAAATGATAACTCAATGTATGGAAGTGACAGTTGTCACGTGACTTGCAACTGTCACTTACATACTATTATGTATCTGATTAATAAGTCCAGAATACAATTCAAGTTGACTTTATTTTACATATAATTCCCGAAAATATGCACGCAAATATCACAAAACAATAATTACACGATGTATGGCAGCGGTAGGGGAACTTTTTTAACCATTACCCCAAAATATTTTTGCGTAAGTCGATATTACCCCTTCCCCCCATTTTGAAAAGAAGACAATCAATGTATATTTAAATAAAAATTATTTATTGAATTAATTTACACGGTAAACAAAATCTCTTCTGAGAGCATCAGAGATGTGGACATTGCGATGTATAACCGGAAACACTCTAAGAGACCGAATTCGAAATACCGAAATAAGAAAAAAGTGTAGTACGGAAGACATCGTCAGATGGGGAAGACAGCGGAGGCGATATTGGAGCTCACATGTAAACAGAATGGCTGAAAATAGACTCCCACGTATCGCTCTCCAGGAGAACCCGGCTGGAAAAAGACCACCAGGAAGACCTCCAAAGAGATGGCGAGACAGTTGGCAGTCCACATCGCAAGAGACAGAATAGCGGTACAAACAAATCTTCGGATCTATGAAAAAGAAGAAGAAGAAGGTAAATAAAAAAAGTTACATGAAAATAGTAAGTATGTAATAATTCACAAAAATTCAGATTTTCAGGTTTCCCTTTCAGTTTTTGGGGAAATGATGTTCTTCATATTTGATGCAATTTCTTCAAAATTGGGACTTTTTGATCTAAGAGCAATTTGAATAGTCTTCGGCGCTCACGCACACACCTGAATTGATTAAGTTTGTAAAAATATTAACATGTTTACGAAATAACAAACTAGAAAAATATCGTTACTACCCCAAAAAAAGATTTTTACCCCATTTGGGGTAATTTACCCCGACCGCTGATGGGCGGTGTTTACTCTATAGGCCTAAGGAAAAGAATGAGTACCGCCCATTCAATATACGAATGCGTTCGATTCCGCATTCGGGAATCTCCGTCGACACGAAGATATATCACACATACATTGGGTTATCTTTTCTTGTTTCTTTTCTTGAGCTAAATGATAAGTTGTCTAGGGGGGGGGGGGCTGGTGTGTATCGGCATCAGCGCGAGAACATTCCGATAAGGCCCTTTTGATGTGACAGTTCCAACCGCCCGGTTCCAGATAACAAGATTCAGTGTTGCGCCAATGTCGATATTCTCTCCGCCAGATTTTAATGGTACCGGAATTGGTCGGTTAAATGTTAGAGCATCTTCAGGTTCAATTAACTGTCCTCTTGGAGCGGTCGAGGGGGGGGAGGGAGGGGAGGGGGTTAGGTATATTGAGAGGGAGTGAGAGGAAGGCATGTACAAGAGAGACGGAGGGCTGAAATCAATACCTCTACTGTTGAAGTAGTTTTTTGTCTTAAATCAAAGGAGACACAAATGATTAAGACCATTTTTTCCAGCTACAGGTAAAGCTATTTATTTATCTAATAAAGCCTGAAAGATAAAGGCTGATAGTCTCTATCTTACATAAATGAGTTGGATATGTAAGTATAAGATAAAAAAATAAATGTAAACATTACAAATATTATCAGATTTACTTTTGTGACACATTTACAATAATTTATTAATTAATTGCAATTCATTTTGTTCCAACCACAAATATATCCTGAGAAATAAGCGGTCGCTTCAAAACCGATCGTTAAAAATAATGCTAATGTATCTAGCAATAGGTACATTATACCGTCGCGACATATACCACAATGTGGGGTAACCAGCGACAGGTGTGCGGGTACCTTATAAAAGGGAGCACGACACTTGCATGTATAGTGTGTATACCCACACATTAGTCTCGTCTCACATAAAAAGACAACATTCAGAATTTTAATTCAACATATAAAGTCAACACAATCACATGATACAGAAAAAAATACACAATAAAAAAACATATTAGCCTAAACCGGTGACAGGAAAATTATTCGAATGGTCAATTTTACGAAAATCAATTTTAAGAACACTTTGGATTCGAATCACATTTTTTCGAAAAACAATTTTCCGAACATACACAATTATCAGAAATTACAATTGTTCGAATTTTTATGACGTCATGTTGGTAGCATTGTGAGAGGAATAAACCATAGATTTTTATAATAATAATAAGTCGTAGTTAGCAAATTTTGTATGAATCGAAGTGAGGCATTTTTCCGGGGGATTTTTGACGTTTTAGTACATCGTTTTTCCATAGAGAATAACGACCAATATGAATTGTTTTCGGATTTATTTGTTAGAAAAGTTATTTAGGATGTGTTGAAATGTAAGGAAAACTGAAATATGTTGCCAACCAAATCGTAAAACGCGCGATAGTCCATGACTCACTTTTTGCACGGAGTACCTACTACATCTACATAGGTAGTATATCTATATATATATATATATATATATATATATATATATATATATATATATATATATATATATATATATATATATATATATATATATATATATATATATATATATATATATATATATATATATATATATATATATATATATATATATATATATATATATATATATATATATATATATATATATATATATATATATATATATATATATATATATATATATATATATATATATATATATATATATATATATATATATATATATATATATATATATATATATATATATATATATATATATATATATATATATATATATATATATATATATATATATATATATATATATATATATATATATATATATATATATATATATATATATATATATATATATATATATATATATATATATATATATATATATATATATATATATATATATATATATATATATATATATATATATATATATATATATATATATATATATATATATATATATATAAATGGATTTACGTATATTTGTTTGTTCGCGATGAACTCCGATCCTCCGACCAACCATCCGATTGCGATGAAACTTTGGAAATTTGTTCAGCTCATTCAGGAGAAGGTTTATACATTATAATTTATTTATTTATTTATTCGATATCTAAAAAAAATGGTATTTAATTGATACTTAGTGGGTTTGTTCAGCAAAAATCCTATATACCCATACATAAAATGGTATATTATATAAAACTGGAATAATGCTAAAGGTTCAAGTACCTATATTTGTTTGAATAATTGTATAAAATTATAATTGAATGAATGAATAGGGACGGAAGGGACTGTAGGGATGGAAGGGAAAAAAATGCGGAATTATAATTAGCGAATCTAGATATGAATGTTAAATAATAAAAAGGAAACAAACCGATCCACCATTTTTATATATTTGGAGGTAAATAATTAAACAGGCAGGACAGCGTCTGCCGGGTTTTACTAGTTATGTATAATTTCCGATCTCAGATCTCTTTAAAATTGATTGAACCACACCACCCCGTTGTATGTGTAGTAGTGTTGTACAAAACTTGTATGCGTTAACGGGTACACAATTGACCCACTATATTTTGTCTATTACTCTTCACACGTAGGTACCTACAAAGGCATGGCGTGACTTTCCTATGTCTTTATGTATTTGAAATACCACATTTTTTGGCACGATCGTGTGAATATGAAAAATGATAATATAGAATTACGAATATCAAACGAACATGTATGGAACTATGTTTGTACATATTTATGTGAGTGAGGCGAAGAATTTATGCATATGCAGTTTTGTGTACCTATGTGTTGCTCGGTTCTATTTGCTACTAAAAATAATGTACAATTCACTACTACCTACCTATGTATGTATAAACGCTGTCACATCTTAAGATTAACAAATAAAATACAACATAAAGTAAATATTAAATCTTTATACATATAATTCTTCTGTAAGTGTGTATTTCACTGAACTCTTCCTAAACGGCTGAACCGATTTTGATGAATTTTTTGTGTATATTTGTGTGAGTCCCCGAATGGTTTAGATTCACAAAATGGAATTTTAAACAATAATATAGTAAAAGGAAAAAACGATTTTTCATTACTATTAATTTCAATAGGCGGCGCTAATGTTCAATTGGATATGTTTAGTTTTTTCATCTGACAACACTTGAGATTGGATTTTTTTGAACATTATTCTTTTCGCTCTGTTTCAGTAAATTTTATTCATATTTCAATTATATACATACATGTGCATGGAATTTTAATTTCTGTTCACTCTTTCGTTCATCTGCTTCTTTCCTCTTAGCGCTTTTGTCCCGTTTTGTCTGTTCACTCTTTCGTTATTATTCATATTTCAATTCGTTCGTTTCCGTGTCCCGACCGTAGGTATACGCTCATTAAATTGTACTCATTGTGGATTAAAACGGTGTTTTATTTTTATAAATAAATTTAATATTTACTTTATAATTATGAACTTACACTATGTTAACGAAAAAATATTGAAATTATTAAAATACAACACATTATTTTTCTCTGTTGTGTCTCGACATTATCAAGGCCTAAATTAAACTAAATGATCGGTCGAATCTGTGGAAAAACAATGCTGTGGTATATTTTACTTGTTAATTTTTTTAATAAGGCACAGCCACCAATAGAGGCGGATTTGTGCTGTACAGTGTACAGTTTAGATCATAATATATTTACTGTTGAAAAGAAGAGTTAAAACAGAAATCCATTAGATCTCAGAGAAATAGGGGTTTACATTATACGATTGCAAAAAGGGAAGCATATGTACAAGCAATTAAAGAATTTCCAATAAATCATTAAATGCGTCAGTCACTTTCTAATGGTCTAGTGAAAGGCTTCCTACAATCAGCTGTATCTTTTAAAAACAGATTCCACTATGTTAACCTAAAAACTTTTGAATCAAGTATTGCTGTCATATATTTTTAGTGATGAAGATATTTCTCCATCATAATATTGATCTCAATTCGTTCAATTTGCGAGTCTATAGGTAAAATGAGCACTGCCACCATAAAAAAGGTGCTGCGGCAGCTAAAGACTCTGATACTTACACCTCATCTGCAACAATAGAGAAAGAAGATGGTGTGAACCGAAATGAAATGCCTGGGAGTAAATGTGGTGGAAAGTTTATAATACAATATGGGGGAATTATAGATTTACGACGCATTTTGAGGAAATTTAACAATGGGACAAGCACTGAAAGAGATTAATATCAGACATAGTCAAGAGGGAAGATGTTGCATCAATGTGTTGTGTGCTTTCCACAAAATATTAAACAGTTGTTTGTGTGGAAACTGTGTATATAATTCTGAAAATAACTTCAATATTTCATGACAAATTTATATATATCAGTAGAGACAAAACGGGAATAATATTTTACTATAGAATAACTAGAAAAACAGGCACCTACAGGGCTCACGACCTGTCATCGGCTGATTATTTGTGGTTTTTAAATTTACACCATATTTATAATGACAACAATAAGTATGTAGATTACTGCTGCCCAACTAGGAAATCTTGTTCTAGGGCTAGCAGTTTACAATTTTTATTGACAATTATATGCAATTATGAACCAGGTGATTGTTCCCGATCTACACTAAATATGTACATAATCTCATCTTTCTGCACTCACAATCATTACTTTAACAAACATAAATGGGCTCACACAAAACAGATCAACCAGGTCCGAATGTCCACCATAATACCTGTCATAAATCCAATTTCTAACGCGATTTTTATTTCAGTTGGTATAATTAATATGAATCACATGGTTCCCAAATCAAATAAAATATTTTTATGTGTTACTCAAAAAGTATTGCAAACACAATACAGCATCGTTAGAAATGTTGTTAATAATTTTACGTGAGCACTTTAAGCGCTTGCTAAGCGTTCACTTATGTGTTTTTATTATTGATATCCCTTATTATTTCAAATTTGATAATTCTATATTATAATGCTTCAAGAGGGAGTATCACTCCGTTATATCTTAAAAGAAATTCAAAAGAATCAGAAAGTTTAAGAATCAGAAAGTTTCTCCTTTCTTTGAATAAGTATGTAAATAGAGTAAATAATGTTGAATATTCTTTCTGTGAATGTTCGCTCAACGCGCACTTCCGATTACCAAATGATTTACGTCATTTTGGATAGTGACTTTGTCGTTATGACAATTTAAAAAAAAATTCAATTCAACAAAACCAAAAAATAAAATGATACGATAAAATTGTCATTTTTTTTATTCATATATACCTATGAACGTCATTTTTTATAATTATTTATCATGAAATATTTTAAGAAAATATAGCATTACTTACAATACCTACTAAAAAAACGTACATCAAAATGTATGAAAACTATTGAAAAACTCTTCACATCATAGTAAGTGATAATTTTTTTCTTCTTGAAAGGTTGACAATCTCTAAATGCATTTTTATGAAGAACATTTCTATTAGATTCTTAAACTAATATAAGATTCCCAGAGGACAAAAGTTTCACTATACACCATACACACAAAAACATTGTCACAAAATTCATAGTATGCACTTTCTACATGATACCTGTAGAGAAATTTTAAGTTAAATGCATTACCTACTAGTGAGATGAGCATACATGAGATAGTGTATAAATGTTGATGAGGCGATATATATGTATGTGTAAGATAGAAGAATACGGCGTTCGGTTCTCACTGCCTACCCCTTGAGGAAGTTAGAAGTGGAGAGTAAAAAATACACTTTTCCCATACAGAAGCTATTTTACTTCTGTTATATACATTTTTCATACAAATATGAAATTTATTTCACATGGATATGGCACCATAGATTTTTTTCTTTAAATTTTGAAAATCCTTGAATGCCTTTTTGATGAGTGTATTTTTGCTGTATCAAAATTTCAAAAAGTATAAAAATACCTCGATTTTCAGAGCATTTTGAAAATTTGGACAGATGAAATCATGGAGAAGAAATTAACGGATATCTATGGTAAACTAATCAGCTCTAGGTCTATGCACTATTCATATATGATGTTAATATGAAATCAATCGGACTTCATTCGGGCTGTAGAGAGGACACAGAAACACAGTACGCCATACATACAAAAACATCACGACGAAACTCATCACAGTGTGCACTCTCTAAATGAAAACCGTTGAGAAATTGATATAAAAAAATACGTTTAAAAATTGTCAAATCATGACTCTCCACTATTCCATAGTGTGGAGAGTAAAAATGCCAAAAAATATCAACTATTATAATTTGATACTTACTTCTAGCGCTTATGGTTTTATATATATTTTTAAGGGCATTCTAAAATCCAACCACTCATTATTTTTTTACATCCCATCTTGATAATTTATTTATAAGCCGTCATAAAATGGGGGATCCACTGAATGTATAAAAAGTGAAATGAATCGTTATAAAAGTTTACCGCATTTTTTTTTCATACCGACCTCTTATGTATTTCCTCGTCCCATTTCTCATCCTGGCACACCTTAACGGTCCGTGAGGTTTTATAACAGGCTTGGGGATAAACAGCCTCTTTCTAATTACTGAAATGCTCGCCTACATTAACTTTGATTCCGTCAATTGACGACCCACAAACCGCACATAAATAAAAAAGTGGAAAAAAAACAGTTACTCTTAATCGAGAATCTTCCCGCACGGAGTTTTTGAGTTTTTTTTTATAATTTTATTTACATACAACACACATTCCGTTTATTTCTTTCCTTTTCTTTAACTTTCTGTTTATTAACATGCATTATTTTGAATTCAATAATATGTACCCTTAGACCAAATTGGAAAAGTCCTGCCCCTGAACAGACTCGTCAAGTAAGGCAGTAAATTTCCAAATAGGAACAATTGTACACAGTATGTTTATTATCAGCCTTTTTTAGGTGGTTTGGACATATTGAAATAATGAACAATGAACGACTGACCAAAAAATATACATGGGTGTAAGATATGGAGTGAATAGCAGAGGTCGCCCCAGAAAGGGATGGCATGACCATGTGAATGATATTTTGAAAGAAGGAAACATAAAAAGTTTGAACAACCGACGAGCATGTATGAGACAATCATCATCATCATCATCCTGTGTTTGCCCACTGCAGGACATAGGCCTCCCCTCTCCTTCTCCACTCCTCCCGTTCCTGTGCGACTCCCATCCACTGTGGTCCAACAAATATTTTTATGTCGTACATCCATCTATTAGGTGGTCGCCCTTGTGGTCTCTTGTCGCCTCTCGGTCTCCACTCCACCAGCCTTTTAGTCCATCTATTATCGGTCATTCTTGATAGGTGTCCTGCCCATCTCCACTTCTGCATGGCTATTCTCTCAACCACATCGGACAGTTTGGTCTGACTGCGTATCCAGTCATTCCTCTTCCTGTCTTCTAGTTTTATTGCCAAGACAATGCATGGATGTAAAGGAAGCCAGAAATGTGTGCAAAAATAGAGAAGTATGGCGCTCGGTTCTCTCTGCTAACCCCGTAAGGATCATGGCGGGATGGTATGTATGTAACTTTTTTGTTATTATTATATTATATTAATAATGGAAAATACATCATTTAATTTAATTTCACACAAAATATACACAGAAAAAAAATATTTCCCTCTACCAGAGTGCAAAGTTATTTATTTTACATTACATTTATTGTAAAAATTTCAATTAAAATTAATGATTTTACAGTATTGGATTACATAGTTGAAAAAATCATAAGAAAATACACGATAAAACAAAATTTAAAAAGATAGATAAAAAACAAAGATATGCACAAATAGGTACAGTTAATGAGTATGTTTCATAATGAGGAGGAGGGATCTTTAGTGAATAAGTAGGGGAATGTTGGATTGTGTATTATAGTTTAAGAACATCTTTATCTGTTTTCATGAAAAATATCTGTATGTTTGAAATGTGTATTGTTATCTCGCTGAAATCTATACATGGGTGGAAAAAAATCTGTAATTAGTGTGGCATTAAAACAAAAAAAAAAAAACAAAAAAATATAACTACAGAATTGTTGCCATACAAAATTAATTGAATATTTATATATTTATTTATTTATTCAATATTGCTTCTCGGGCAACTAACAGGTACTATGTCAAATATTAATTTAACACGCACCCAATAACAAGTTGCCACATTCTGGAGACGTACGATATTAATCGTCTCACAGATCCAGACTGAAAACACAATTAAAAATTGTGTCTCCACCGGGAATCGAACCCGAGACCTTTGGCTCAGCAGTCAGATATATAACCAACTGAGCCAATATTTAACAACCCTATTTTTTTCCTTTTGAAATTATTAAATTCAATTACCAGTCTCAGATCTGTTTCGAATTGGTTGAACCACACCACCCCATTTTTCGTGTAATAGTGTTGTGTAAAACTTGTATGTGTTGACGGGGTACACAATTGACCCACAATATTTTGTCTATTACTCTTTACACATGCAAGGTCATGGCGTGACATTCTTATGTTCATAAAAAAAACCACCAACAAAATAATATCAAATGCAAATAATCTCGTTTAAAAATAAAAATACGACTATTCGTTAGTTTTAGTGCGTTTTAAAATAAAATAAATTTATTATGGGGTCACCGGTGAATTTTGTTAACTGAACGATTAACCCAGGTTTAAAATAACAATGTTGAAGAGGTAGGTTGGTATATTATACGGTTGGGTTTAATTAAATTTTGAAGCTAACGTAAGGAATAACCGCGGAATTTCATTCAAAGTACGTAAAGATAACCCTTTGGACGCTCAATATCTAATTCACGGACGATCAGTGAACCGAATTCATTTTGATAAACAAAAAATAATCTATCAGCTTTTGAAACATTCCGCACTGAATAACTTTTGATCTTACCAACATGTGTTTACTGTTGTTTTCTTTGATGGTCATGTTGCTCCTAACCACAGAGTAAGGAATATATAGACCTTACATAAGCAGTGACTTTAGGCCAGGTGATTGATACATGAATTTAGGTGGAACAACTAATATTATATTCACATTGGGGTGGTAACCACGAGTATAAGCTCTTTAAAATATTTTTGTGTATGCTATTATAAGTATTGTAAATTGTTATATTTTATTTCTATATATATAAAATAAATAAAAAATAAATACTTAAATATAAATCTGATATTAATGACTTTTTTAATAAACCTCTCGGCCAGTATCACACATGCTGATATTATATTCACCGCTAGTAATAACGCATATAAAAATTCTCTCTATAAGTGCATAGCATGAACTCGTATGTTTAATTTTTTTTGTTTATTATTTGTGTTTTTTTCTAATATTATCTTTTGTTTACTTTTATTTACATTTTTTGTTGTTGTTTGTAACAAAAATATAACAATTTAACTGTCTCAATCCTTTTCCCATCCTTTTTTTTCTCTTCCCTTCCTTTCCCGTCACAGGCAAACATACAGTAAATCTTAGTTATATTTAAATTTATGATGTTTAAAATGTTTCATATTTAATATCTGTGGACATATGTAATTGTTCTGTTTGTTATTATTTTATAGTGTATTATTCTATTTTAGTATTTTAAGACTGTATTTTTACCTAAATAAATAAATTTATAAATAAAAAACAAAACAAAAAAGAACATAAAAATGTGTTAAAATAAAAATACTTAATTGAGGTGAAAAAATAAAACAGGTGAGAAAATAAGGGGGGGGGTCGATTCCCTTCAAGCAGTGGAATCAATTGAAAACTTGGAATAAAAAAAAATATTGCTCTATTCCATTTGGAATAATTCAACGAGACACTTAAAGGGTTGGCTGTAAAGACAACAGTAAGCAAAAAAAATATTTCCTAATTCCACCCACAATAGCGCGCGTGGTACACCTCTAAAAATACCCCCCCCCTGTTTTTAACATCGCGAAGCTTTTTCATCCGAGACGCAAACCAACTAGCACCGGTCGATTTGTTCCGTGCATTCGCCAGAACAAACAACAGACTCGCGCCTTGTTATTATACGTACATAACACCTTTATACAAAGCTACACTAGCGGTGTCAGCGGAAAATAATATAACTAGTTGCATGTAACACATGAGATCCAACTGTCGATAGCGATAGTATGTATAGTTGAAGAATATGTACCAAACTATAAACCCATAGATACAAATTATTGAATATTTTCAGATATTTTGTTTTCTATACAACATATGTAGGTATGTATGTCAAGATAGGATAGTATGGAAGAAGATCCTTTTTCCTACCCAGAATATGCAAATTGCATGATGGTATGTATGTATGTTTGGAGATGAAGTAACAAACTATTAAGTCTTCTTACATATTGTGTATAGGCGACTGCCATACAAAATGTATGAAGCGATGTCGTCACTAAATTCAATTTTTAAAAAAATTGTTAAAAAAAAATTGAGATCTTCTACTACAATGTTAATATTTTTTATAGAAAATTAAATTATCTAGTTGGGGTGTTTCGGCTTTTTTCGATAATTGTAAAAGTTTTGGAAATATAGGCAGTTAAACTCATAAATTTATCATAAAAAAAATATTTTTCTTAATAAAAAATGTTTGAGAAACCCTGGAATTTTTTTGAAAAAACTAATTTGAGATTTTGTATTTTTCTATGTTTGTACCAATTTTCAGCGTTCTACCGTTTATGGTTTCTGAGATATATGGAAAAATAAAATAAAAATTCAAAAGTTGATAACCCCTGACTGAAACAAAAATTCAAAATTCCGAGTATAAAAGTTTTGTAGGCCTGTAACTTTTTATATATTCTGAAATTTTAGGCTCTGTAAATTGAGCGGATCAAAAGTTATAAGGGGGGGACGGACACACAGACACACACACAGACACACACACAGACACACACACAGACACACGAAATGTTCTACTCCGAATTCTGAGTAAATCCGTGTATGGAACATATATGCTGCGAAGCCTCTAAGTTGGTGTTTTTTGACTTCAAAGTTGGAAAATCCATGAAAAAAGTAGACCTCTCCATACAATTCTCGCGTATTCTGGCTTGATACATTGTCGATATGTTAAGAGAACAAAGTTCTCCTGAACAAATCGACAGTTGGAAAACAGTTCTGTAAATGCTCTTTCGTCTCATAATTACATTTTAATTTGCGACTATTGAGGGGGATTTTCTCGAGCAGGTAGTTTTAAGTACTTTTAAAAATAGCAAACTATGTAAAAATATATTTTACTGACACTTTTATTTAACGTATTAAATTAAACATTTTTAAAAGTCTTAGAGAGGTGTAAAAACAATATACAAGAGAAGCAATAAAAAACTTGTGATTTGTGCCTTGTGATTCAAGAATACATTTTTATAAGCATTGAATTCTTTGTACTTTTTTTCAATTTACAATAAAAATGATTATATAAGGGATTTTTATAGCGCTGTTTGATGATTCAAGATCATTCCAAGGAGGCTGATAGTTTTGTACTGTTCTACGAAACAAAGCTGTTTTCAGTCCTTTAGTAGAAATGCTCTTGCTATGAGCACTGCAAACATCCGGAGGAAGTGCTTAATAGGATGGCTCACAACGAAACATCGGTCATAGTTGCCAAAGCATGTCCTTGAAACAAGTACATATACATCGTCATACATTCTCTAAACTAAGCATAAATGCTTGTGCTATATGTGAATGAAATCTACTGTGGCAGGATTGAAACTCGCGACCACTGAATATGCAAACTGCTTTGTCACCACCAAACTTATAGTAAGTAAGCCGCTTTGTTGACTCTTAAGTTAAATGTTGTTTATCTAAAAGAAGTACTGCAGACGTCGTTATCAGGCCTCACGAAGAGAACTGGTGGTGGAGAGAAAAATCTTATGTTCCAATAAAACAATAAGAAAAACTATTTCGTTGAAGTCTTTTAACGACATAAATATATAAAATATTTTCTATTTCGACGAAGTGACTTTTCCTAGGGTGGATGCGATGCATAGCTCTGAATTTCCTTCTCTCGTGTGATATATCACCTGGGAATATGAGACAATGTTCCATATCCACCTCTTCCTATTGTTGCACAGTCTGAACCTGAGAAGACTGTATGTATTGTGTCGGCAAGTGGAGGTGTCTGTCTGAGACTTAAGATATAAAGAATTCAACATCCCTCAACAAAAACCTGTTGCACGTGCTTTATAATCTAACAAAATAACAAACCAAATCGTGCAGGCGATGTGATGCATCATATTTTCATACATATTTATTCGCCACTAACGCCGCCACTAACGCCGCCACTAACGCCGCCACTCGCTCCATATGGGGCCATTTGATTGAACGCCAAGTGAGCGACAAAAATATGCATAGCACAAAGATTCCCAATCGCCTTTAGATCTTTAGACATCTAGAATATCAGAGAAGTTTCTGAAAATTGTCGCACTGAGAAAAATATTTTTATTTATTAGGAGCCAAAACTCCGTTCATGAATCTTTTTAATAGATTTTTAAAACGGTATTGGGTGGATTTCGCAGAATTCTACCCCACTCTTTTGAAAACGTAATAGAACTTGAAGTCCTGTTCATCCGCGGAGCTCGTCGGACAAAATAAGGACTATCATCAAGAATGTTTCATACCACTACCCCTAAGAGGCCAACACTAAACCTGGGGGCCTGCCATATCGAATGTGGATCAAGTTCCGACAAGCCGTGGCGATTCTTCCGTCAATAAAACTTGCATCAGGCCGCTGGCGGAGTACTTCCTCCTATCCATTAGTATTCGTGTTGGCAACTCAAAACGAGTCTTCACCTTAGCAGTTCACGTAGGTTATTCACGTAGGTTTCCCTCCTTAGCAGTTCTGCGTCGAATTTGCGAGTTCCACACCAAGTGCGATGTCTCCGCCGCGTTTAGCGAGTGATCGTCGAGAGAGGCATTGAGGCGTCTGCCCTGCTTTCCTAATAACCGTCCTTATACCCAGGATCCTAGGATGGGACAGCGGTTACTCCCAACTTTTCTGGATAGGCCCCTATGGCCGCAACATAGCCCCACAAACACAACAATCTTAGGATCGTAACCAAAAAAGAGGAGAACTGTAAATTTCCGTGCTAAATAATACCCGTTCATTCATTCATTTTTGTAATAAATCCTTTGCAGCATTTTATTATAAAATCGGGACTTTGAAAGATCATCAAATGATCAGTGAAGCCACCTTTCTATGTTAAATATTACATAACATAATAGACTGCCCTGACCTCCTTGAGCTTATCTGTTTCAGAGTTCAATAGTAGGCATAATGATATATTATCAATTACACCTTTTCGAACAATTACACCTTGGTATGAATGAATTGATTAGAAGAATTTGCTCAATCAACAATACTTTGCTTAATCATATAGATATACATACTTTATTTAAAATTAGACTTTCAAACATAAATGTAAGGATATTTATTCATAATATTGCATTGACTAAAGAAACAGACTCAAAACATTTGGGATACATCATGTTCAATATCTGGAACAACATAAGCGATAGGAAAGACAATGAAAGAGCATAATATTGCATTGATTAAAGAAACAGATTCAAAATATTTGGGATACATCATGCGCAATATCCGGAACAACAGAAACAATATGAAGTATAATAGGTACATCATGCCCAATACCTGAAACAACAGAAGCGATAGGAAGTACAATAAGAGAACACAATATTTCATTGATTAAAGAAACAAATTCAAAGTATTTGGGATACATCATGCCCAATATCTGTGTTTGATTTTCAATAATGGCAACATTATTTTCCTGTCAGATCATTATTTTTGTTGTATGTTTTTGTTTTAGTCAAGTTTTTGTTGTATATTTTGTCATTTGTGCATGTAACTTTCTTTTTATGAAAATAAATTTAGATACTACTCAAACCTCACTGCGTAAACATTCATCACCAGCTTTTAGTCCCATTCCCGGGAAATCCTAACAATCTGAAACAACAGAAACGATAGGAAGTACAATAAAAGAACATAATATTGGATTGATTAAAGAAACAGATTCAAAATATTTGGGATATATCCCCACTTTCCATCTACTCAATTTTTACCTTTTATTAATTTTAAATAATTGTATAACATCTAAAGTGAAAACTTTTTACTAGTTTCCTTTTCAATAAAAATGAAAAATAAACTGTTGGTTTTTTAATCGATAAATATTTTCCGAAGCAAATCAAATATCAGAATGATTTATACCTATTTTTAATCCCTTATTAGAAATTGAAGATAGTATACATTGGTCAAAGTCATCTCATTTGAATCCAGACGATAGAATATATGTAAGTCTTTGCCGTTTACTTTCAAACTAATTTGTAGGAATTGTCCTTAAGCTCACAAATTATTCAATAAGTACCAACCAAGCGTATATTCACACATTGGGTAATTAATATTGTAATATGAAACGTAACATTTGACTAATGTTAGCTAGTTATTAATAGGAGTTCAGAAATACCAAGGAGCATTTAGTTATATGTATAATAAATATTATAAGGTATACTCATAATGTATAATTATCTCACTAGAATAGAGGCGAGTGCAGTTTAAAACTTTTAACATATATCATAGCAATTTGTGGATGTACCTAATCTCTTAACTTTGTCTTTCTGGCACCAATCCATTCTATTCAGAGTTAAGCGTAATTTTCGATTGGCTACAAGACCGCCGTGGCATATATCTACTCTTGGTTCGATTCCCAGCAAATTTTAAGTATGATTTCTTACGCAAATCATACTTCTCTGCAATGTTGCAATATAAGTTAATGGGAAATGGTTTTAAGTTTGATTGAACAATACGATTGAAAAATGTAGGGTTGGCCACATCCCATTCATTTCTAAATAGTTCACCAAAGGTACATTTAACAAAATATAATATTACTACTCGATTTCACTCGATTAGAAAATGGTTTTAACGTCTAGTGTTGGTTTTTAAGAGTCTAGTGTTGGCCACACACCATTCGTTGTTATATATTGTCATCAGAAGCAAGTGTCCATAGATAACTTGAAAATATTTAAGCGAGACATTAAATTTTGGATTAAAAAAAGGGCAGAGACTATATTAAAAATAAATTAATCACCTGAACTCTGTAAATACTCCCAAAGTTATTAACCATAACTGAAAACTAATAAGACATCGATACACTGTCTCAGAACAGGTTTTACCTAGTGAGGCAGTTTATGACAAGAGTAAAATATCTGGTAACTATTATGTAACCTAATGTAAGTTAAAAATATTATTATGCATTAAAAAAAATTGTTACTAGATATAAGGAAAACAGTGTATTTTATATAAATAAATAAATATTTAAGCAATATTGGATGGTGGTGAATGGTTGAAATACGATTGAACAAAAGCATGGAAGGATTTTAGTTTTGGCCACAACCCATTCGTTTTTAAAACATTCATTTAGTGTGTATGGAATATTTTTTTCCATGATTGGACAATGAAAGTGGTTTGAATTTTGATTGAACTTAACTTAAGTATGAAGACTGGATCAAAAACACAGGTTATTTGTAAAAAAAATCTATAAGCCACTCGCACAGGATGTTAAAAAAGAATGACTCGACCACGTGAAAGACATTCTAAATAGAGAAATGTAAGAAACTTGAACAACAGATCAATATGTAGGTATGTATGAGGCGATGCATGAATGCCAGAGGCAATGGATGCGAGTCAAGAGAGAATGATATGGCGTTTAGCTATCTCTGCTTACCCTTTGTACGTATCTTCTTATTTTATGTAAACATATAGGTCTGTTTCAAGTGATGTTATGTATGTACGTTTTTTATTTCATATAATCATTTTCAAAAATATTCTTGGCTTTACGTTCCAATAAATTCATATGATCCCCTGAGGACAGTTGCCTCTTCAAAATATTCTTATTTTTCTGTATAAACTAAATAGCGGAGCGGTACATGCGTAGAGCTTACCAAGAGAAAGAATGTGGATGACGTCACCTGTGCACAAACCGTGGCCTACGATATACAGGCCTGCGCGCGCTTTTTACCGACATCGAACTTAGTGCTGTCGTTTCACCTAGGTAGCGCAGCATTACGTTCATCTAAATACATTGCAGTATCAATGTTTAATTTACTAAATATTTAAAAAGTATTTTTTTATTATATTTTGAAACATTTAAGTAGGTATTTAGTAAGTGGTAAAATTAAACATAATATTGTTAATATTGTTAATATTGTGATATATTTAATACTTATTGTTTTATATTTCATTCCGCTACTTTTAAAATATAAACATCCATAATGCTTATTTCTGTTATAATGTATATTGATGTAATTAGATTTAACTTTTTGATCGTCAGTTCTTGATGGAATTCCATTTAAATTAATTAATATTTTTAATAAATAAAAATAAAAACACTTGTTTAAAATTAATTCCACTATTTATTGTAATAAATACCTAGTGGAATTAATTTTAAACAAGTGTTTTTATTTTTATTTATTAAAAATATTAATTAATTTATATTGATGTTATTGAAATTATGCATATATTTTACACTTTCATATATTATACCAAAGTTTTAACACAAATAATACTTATAAACACAGTTCATAATAAAGTTATCTTCGCGGAGAAACGTCACCCGGTTGTAACAACTTCAATACTAACATGGTGATGTGGGGGTGGACGGCACTAAGTTCGTATTTTGTAAATGGAGATTGACCAGTGCGCTCAGGCCTGTATATCGTAGGCCACGTGCATAAACTAATTTAAGTACAGATATATAATCTGACTGAAACAATCAATAGTTACTTCCTGTGTTTAACTTATTCGGAGCCTTAATTGCATTTTCATTTTTTCGCCATAGATCTTCCTCAGAGCACCTCCATCTATAAGCGGGCAATTCAGCAGGTGTGGCATGTTTTGTATCTCTCCACAATCCCGTGCCGTGTACAGTCAGTCTATCATTCACCCTTAGTCTGTCCAGGGATTTCCAAGTGGTATATGGTGTGTTGGAAGTAGAGATTGTAATCGAACAGAATTTTTGCGGATTTTCCGCGATCAGCGTTGAATCCAGAAATTTTTGATTTTGATTAGAACCTATATTTTGGTATTTTTTTAAATTTATTTATTTCCATAATAGATTACAATAAATTAAATATAATATAAACTTAAATATAATAATGGAATATATTACTTCACTAGGCGAAGCCTGTTCTGAGGTAATACTAACAATAATTATGCATTTCATTTTTGATACATAAATTTTCAATAAAGTACCATACCATACCATCACGCCATTTCCCTATTTGGGGTAGGCAGAGAGAACCTAACGCCAGACTTCTCTCTCTTGACATACATTCCTCGCTTCATTCACATCCATACATCGTCTCATACACGCTCTTCTATTATTCTTACTTCTAACATCACCATCTTCCAAAATCCCATTTATGTGATCGTGCCAACTTTTTCTTGGCCGACCTCTACTTTTCGTTCCTCTTTTATCAGCCTTGTATACTTTTTTTGTCAGACGGTCATCACTCATTCTTTCTATGTGGCCGAACCACTTTAGGGCATTTATTTTCATCTTACTTACGATATTTCTTTCAATCATATGTACATTTTCGTCTAATATCCTCATTTCTTATTCTATCATACATCGTTTTACCACACATTCGTCTTAGTGACCTCATTGAAATGAGGTCAATAAAGTTTAAAATAAAAAAATATAAAAATATATACATATATATAAAGAAAAAATAAACAACCAAACAAATGGACTAAAATGAAGTGTATTTATGAGAGTGAGGGTGTGTTTGCATGAGTAAGAGGACAATATGGGGATATGTGTAAAATATATACAATTTTAATAAGTCTTACATAGAATCTTCAACATGTATTATGATGACCAAACGCTTTTTTTCTACAATTTTTCTGCTACATTTAGAATTTTACCAATATCGTAAGTCATTCAAGCTATCGTCCATACAGGCGAAGCAGCGGATTAGAATTTTGTTTCTTTGCAACAATGATAGCAATAATATCGACAGCGGATGAGTTTTGTCTCTTTGCAACAATGATAGCAATAATATCGACAGCGGATGAGTTTTGTCTCTTTGCAACAATGATAGCAATAATATCGACAGCGGATGAGTTTTGTCTCTTTGCAACAATGATAGCAATAATATCGACAGCGGATGAGTTTTGTCTCTTTGCAACAATGATAGCAATAATATCGACAGAAAGTCATACAAGCTATCGTCCATACAGGCGCAGCAGTGGACCAAAGTTTTGTCTCCTTGCAACAATGATAGCAAAAATGCACGAGCTCCGTACGGTGCCGATCAGTGGACGCACTTGTATGAATTCCTATACAAAGAATACTAAAATCCGTCAAATGCGCTCCGTCTGATTAAGCCTTTAATCAACGTAATATACGACAACATAACGACAATTAAGGAGAAACTTTACTATTTTCAATTGACTAAAATATACTTAAAGATAATATAACTAAGTTGTCTTCTATATGATATTGCAGTATGAGAATGATATTGCAGTAGGTATTCATTAAAAAACTGTAAATTGTTGGATCCAGCATTTTTTTGAAAATCCACAAAAATTCCGCTGGATTGAAATGTAATCTCTTACAACCATGTTGTATAAAACTGTCACCTGCATTATGTTTGTTGTCGAGCTCTTTCTACAGTAAGAAATTTCCAATTTAAAAAGTGTAAGTTTGACTGTTTGGGAATTAAAAACACTCACACCGTAGTCGTTGTTGGTAACAGTTATTTCTTACATTCCATTTCTAATCTTTTTTTATTTCAATTACACTCCCCACGGTGGAATTTATTTCCGCTGTGACATTCAATTACGAATTAAGCGGAGGAAATGGCGGCCTGAGGAGGGGGCGGGACACGCTGCCTGTGTATACTATAATTTAACCTATATCAAATAAATTCTTCACTTCCGTAGCCAGCAATTTAAAAATTATACCTGATCTGAGGCTTTGCAGTCGCAAATTGAATAAGGTACCTATCTGAATAATAGATAAAGGAGCATCCAGCCAATGTTCTGTCAATTTTTGTCAGAACTAAGTTTGATTCCAGTGTGAAGTCATGTACACCTTAAATGTCATGTATACTATACACTAGGTCAGAGGTGGACAAACTTTTGAGATCAAGTGCCAGATTCCGCAAATCAAAGTGAATGTCAGGCTGCAGAAGTAAAACATTAACTTTCTAAATCTCGAAATTAACCTTACATTAACTTTCAAAAGCAACCTCCACTTTTCTGAAGATGGCTGGCAACGTCCAGTCGAACCGTCAAAGACACAATTTCATACGGAACCAACGACATTGACACGGAGTACCTCAGAAAGTGACAATAAATAAAATAACTACAGTCATTTCATTGTTAAAGCAGACAATCCCTGAATGTATTGTTGTCTATTTTTAGAACTTTTATTCAAATATTGATAAAGCCAGCATGCAAGTAGCGATTTGATTGCCATATGGCTATTTCTTCCAACTAACCAGAGTTTGCAGCCCAGAGAAGCAATATTAGTGAAAGAAATTAATTTAAGTAATTTCTCCTCTGCTGGGGATAGCACAAAGGACGGACGTGGAATATAAAACTTATATACATAGTATGTGTCTCGCAATTATTGAAATAATTTAGAAATAAAAATGAAAAAGTACTTATTAATAGTCAATGATTTGCGGTAACTCAATGACAAAACACAAAAGCCTAAAATTTCGACAGTTACTGCTTAGAATTTGTTGTCTATTATGGAATAAATAAATAAATAAATAAATAAATAAATAAATAAATAAAAAAAAAAAAAAAAAAATAAATAAATAAATAAATAAATAAATAAAAAAATAAATAAATAAATAAATAAATAAATAAATAAAACTGACTCCTGAGAGAGTATTACAGTACAGATACAGTAGTTTTATTAAATTGTGTTTATTGAGACCATAGAGAAAATTTTGATAAATAAATCCATAGAGAAAAATTAATAGTATGGAAAACTAATCAGCCCTAGCTCTATGCACTTTGCACATACATTTGATGTCAATATTTAACTTCTTATGTACCTATTTTTTACTTCGACTTATGTAACTTGTGTAACTTCTATAACTTTTTTTTTTTTTTTATTTAACAAAAACAATACAATGTTCACATATAAATCATAATTTAAAAAGGTATACAATTTCCATCATATAATTCATAATAACCCTCTTTAATTGAGATAAAATCTCGTGTTAAAAGAGGGGAGTATCTATTTATATTGTTACATTTACCAAAACATTGTACATCTACTAAAAAATATGAAGCTACACAAAAAAAGAATGAAATAACAAAAAATAAATAAATAAATCAGTACAATTTTTTAATTTTATTTTTAAATATACTATAATTTTTTTCGAGTCTAAGACTCAAAGGGAGTTCATTAAACCACTTAGTACCTTTATACTTATAGAAATGTTGTGAGGCAGTTGTACGTAAAAGAGGAATGGTAATACATCCTTGTGAATTTATTCTGCTGCTTAAAGAAAATGACAATTGGTTTGAATTTGTAAGAATATCTTTATGAATTTGGAACAATGAGATTTTTTTGTAGATATTTTCAACAGTTGAAACTTTAAATTCTTGAAATAAATTAATAGTTGGATAATCAAATCTCTTTTTTAATATAATTTTAATAATGATTCTTTGAAAAACTTCTAAAGGCACTAAAGTGGTTTTAATAGCTCCCCCCCAACATATAATGCCATATTGTAAGATGGATTGTTTTGCTTAACATATGTAACTTATTTTTTTCCTCTTTTTTTTAATTAACTTTTGTAAGCGAATTTTCTCTTATTTATGTATCTCTTACTTGTGTAACTTACGTGTGTGATTAAATATGAGGTCATGTAATTTTGTGTGCATCCATAATAGGCATGATGACTAATTTTGAGAAACTATCTCACGATGTTTTTACGCATCCACTGCAAAAATTGCCATTTCAAAATCCAATTTGACATTTACGTCAAAAAACGCTTGCAGTGTAATGGCGTCCGTCGGAGCTGACGGTGACGTCACGGTTTCGTAAACCGCATATCACTACTATATGTACTATATGTATTCTAAGACGATTTGTGTATTTAAAATAAATTCAAAAGTGCATAAGTGTTGTGCGGTCCCTAAATGTACAAACACGTCGAAAAAAACACCTCATAGTCCCACGCGAATATAAACGAGAAATAAGTGGTTAAATTTGGCACGGCGAGACACAGAAAGTGTATTTTATTAAGTATGCGTTTACAATGAAGTACAGTATTTGTTCCCCCACGTTTAGCTCTCAATACTATAGTTCATTTACAAAATATTTACCATTAATTAGGCAATAAGCATATAAAGAACTTCATGAATGTCCTAACGTCAAAATAGGCCATCTTAAGTTTCCCGCGTATTAGGCATTAGGCCTGTGTAACACCACTGCGTTACGCCGCTCAATTGCATCGACCAGTTCACTGCGCCGGGTGTGTTAACTTACTCCTTCGAAATGACATGTATTGGCTCACGGCGCAGTGAGTCATGAGTGCTAGACCGGGAGAATGCGAACAGTGTTAGGGTATTGAGTTATTGAGTTGCTTGCTTTTTAATCGACATACTTACTAAATAAACAATGTAATAGACAATAACATAAAACTAGCTTACCTTAGCACAGGCCATGCCTAGTGAAGGGGCTAGTAACAAAGATACAAACAAAAAGAAATAGCTTAAACTATGTAAGCACCAGTGAAATAATAGAATGATATTTATTGAAATGAAATTACATGATTTACATGATTTTGTCTGTGTTTCCTACAATAGTTTGTGGTGTAAAACTTCGGTGCATACTACTTGTAACAATATTATTACCTACATAGCATTAAATGTATACTGTATACCTATTATACTGACTAGTGAACACAATACTGACTGGTCGGTCAGTATTAGCTCGTTTTTTTTGTTGCGGATGCGGATGGCTAAATGGTTAATATATCTACTCTTCCCAACTCTTTTCTTTTTTTATCTTTTTTATATTTTAATTTACCTGTGTTAAAAAAAATATTTTTGCAATTGTTAAATAATCTATGTACTTAGTTTAAACTATTTAAAAGAACTTTTAAAAGGTTTATATCCTGTTAATATAATTATACCTATTGTAAATTCATATTGTAAACTGTTGGTTCTTTAAAATCAATAAAATAAAAAATAAAAAAAAAAAAAATAAATAACTTATATTTACTTTGTATGTTTACTACTAATAATAATAATAGTAATTTTTATTTAGACGTAAAAAATACAAAATTAATACATCTAGTATAAACACTTCCTTCTTCTTCTTTTAACCTCGACTCGTTTTTAATAGTGGGATATCGTTGCACAACACCATCATCTTGAAAAATGCTTTTTTAAAATGCTGTCGGTGATGCATTATTTTTTTCCATTAGGAAATATAAAACTCTGTTCTGTGACGAAACGACGTCATTCCCGTGACATTTCAGAATACAACCTCGCCATATTTATCCATTAAAACAGGTGGTGGAGGGGGATCGGGGTTGCAGGACGTCAGAGAGTCGAGGAGGTCTTTCATCCGGAAAAACTTTAATTAAAACGTCAACACTCACCTATGCGCCGCGTTAGTTCATACAAGGCAGGTACCTACCATGTACACGGGGTACCTTTTACACTTAACGCCTAGATAAGTTTATGATTGCCTGATAATTGCCAAGAATTTTCAAACACATAAGTTTTTAATTGGGTATTTTTCATGTTGCGCAATATGTGATGGAGTTGAAGAGAGATATTTCATTAGAATGTATGTGTCATATACTATGTAAACTACATAGAATTAAATCATAATATCTGATATGTATTAAGAAATATTTGCTTTATCACAAATACGACCTTAACGAAATATTCAACATGAAAATAATAAAAAGTATAAAAATGTGGTACTAAATGTAGGCAGGGTTGAACACTAAATTAATCTACGTCTGAGCTACGCTTAGGAATAGAAACAAACCGATTTCTCAATAGATGGCGTTACAAAAAGGTTTCTTCATTACTTCATAGATGGTGATGGTGTTTTTTAGCTTATTTTAAAAGATCGGTTTTCTCATTATTGAAACATATAGAACTTTCAAAATTGCATTGATAAATTAACTCAATAAGAAGGCATAATTGGTGAACGTTGCGCAAGCGCATTAAGTGATCACGTAAACCAGCCGATGAAAGATGTTATTTTGTTCTGTATACTATGCTTTACTCAATCATAGCATATGCCATACTGGGATGGGGAGGGGAGGCAAAAACTCTGATGGAACCGGTTAAGCGAGCCCAAAAGGCTGTAATTAGAATAATTAATAAACGTCCAATTAGATACCCATCTGATCAACTTTTTAAGGAATATTTTGTACTAGACGTCAGGCAAATTTACATGTTAAAATTAGGTACATATTTCTTTTCACACAGGACAATTCATAATCATGCAACATATACACATAACACACGAACAAATCTAAATCTTATAGTTCCAATAATTAAAACCACTTTTAGTCAAAGATTCTACACTTTCCTTGGACCAAGACTTATCAATAAACTTACACACTACATTACAGAAAAATAAAATAGAACCCAATAACACACACCAATTGCGGACGATACTAACCAAATGGCTAATCCATTTGGGTAGGAAGGAATCGGAGGACCTTCTATGTAGTGTTAGAATAGAATGACATTATGAGTAGGTACTATGCTGCACGACAGAAGAATCAGCTGTATTGCAAAGAAACGGAAAGCTGGGTGATTCGACACAGTCAATGGACTAGTGAATCGTCCAGGTGTCATCAATAAGAAAAACATACCAGTTACTACTATTATTTTTAAGATTTTACCATTATTATATTCTAGAAACTTATGTACCATTTTTGTTTATGATCATATTGTTATTTTTTGTTTATATCTTTATTTATATTTTTTTATTTATTCATTTTCTTCTTACTTTTTGTTATTACTTTTATTATTTTTGTCTCTTTTGTAGTGGTTACTTTTTTTTGATATTGTTTATATTTTTTTATTTTTCTTGTTTATTTTTCTTTTTCATATGTATGTATAAAAATGTAGTAGTAAGCCAGTTAATAAGTAAATAAATAAATAAATATAGTACACTTAGAATGCACTGTGTCAACCACTTCAATAGTTTAATAAAGAAATCTGTTTATCAAGGGAGAAGGATCACATGGGATGGCCGTTTATACATTCGTTCTACTGCTGGACATAAAGGTATTTTAAACTTTTTATAT
Organism: Molanna angustata; assembly: GCA_963576475.1. Classification (NCBI taxonomy): domain Eukaryota; kingdom Metazoa; phylum Arthropoda; class Insecta; order Trichoptera; family Molannidae; genus Molanna; species Molanna angustata. Next base: position 710,652 of record OY754988.1, read on the forward strand.
TCACTATGTCTGGGCTATTCGTTGCCATCGTCGACTAGTGAGCCGGACAATGTCATCTGTCAACCTTGTTTTTTTACCCTTCAATAATTATTGTTCTAGGTTCTTCACTAAGTTATTCATGTACATACCTACTGTATTATCTCCAATAAAATAAAACAAAACAAAAATACACACTTTAAAATGTTATACCGATGAGATTGGTCTCTACCTCTCTCAAAATTGGAATTTTCTTGTTTTCCCGTGAAAATATAGAAAACTAAGATTGTGCGGTATCGGCAAAAGAAACAGATTGGACAAGATGGAAAAGTTTGAAGGGAATGGACTTTCTGTGCCAGCTATCTTTTTACTTCTCTCTGTCGCATAGTTCTTCATTCTTCTCGTGACTGGTTCATCTTAATTGTTTGTAATATATGTACATGCGAATGCAGCGAACGTATTTAAAACTTTTGTATCATAACAAGGTTGCTTCTGTCTCAGGGTGCTTGAGGAATTTAATATGGAAAAACCCAGACAAGAAACTTAAAAGTAAAGTTAGAATTTATAAGACCTGTGGAATCGAATGTAGGGCTGACACATCCATGACGAAGAGTACACTAAGAGTGTCAGAAATGAGAACACTTCGAGTAATAGCCGGTCTCACGCTTAGAGACAGAATAAGAAACACGAGAGTCAGAGAGATCTGCGAGGTTGAGGATGTCGTCAGATGGGGTCGGCAAAGAAGGAGATTCTGTATGCCCATGTAAATAGGATGGAGGCATCCAGGATCCCTTACATAGCACTACACAGCCGACCCGAAGGAAGAAGACCACCAGGCAGACCACCAAAGATGTGGAAGGACAGCTGGGACTCAACCTCGCAGGAGAACAACGTCTCTGCAAATAACAGGCCCTTAGGCCTAACATAAGAAGAAGAAGATATCATAATGCGCACGGCGCGGAGATAGTAGTTTGACACGTTATATGTGCACAACACAAGTTGAACAAGGTGGCCTATTCACGCGCGGACAGAGGCGAGATTATTATTGCCACTTTCAAGGTATTGATGTAGGTATGATAGGGGTTTTGGTGTACCAGGAAGATCAGGATAGGTAGATAAATGGGACGGTATCTGTCATATGCGCCAGCAAAGATTGTATCATAATTTATTCAAGAAACCGAACTGCTATTGAAATGTCAGCCTAAAAAGGAGGTGTACAAAAGATCAAACATGGTCGCAGTGCGGGGGCGTAGGGTCGCACTCCTAACTAATAATAAGAATAATATTTTATCACAACGAAAAGTGTCCCACTCAGAGAAAAATCAGACATTACAAGAAAGATTTAATTTAAATTGAAAATCTATAAACAAATTACCTGTGAACGATCGACGTAAAAGTGAAACTAATTAAACCAGTAATAACTAAAACCACTAACTGTTATGTAAAGATTGATCTTTTTCTATAATGGCGACAATAAACCATTTTATTACACCACTCCCACGCCATCCTTGCCTCACTCCTTTATTAACCTACCCACACCAGAGATTGGATATGCCGATACCGGAAATCAATTAACAGTCTTCTTTTTCGCGCGTAAAGTGGCCATCTTGGAAAATGGCGGACACCGCAGCGGGGTGGATAGACATCACAATAAAACTAGTGATGACCAAAAATTTATATTAAGTACCTACCTATACGGGATTTAACTTAAAATTGCACTTTATGGTAAGGCTGGTACAACTGTCAGTTATTCAAATAAACTGAATAATAGGTTCAATTCTGAAAACTAAAATATTAATAAATCTCAAACTTATCAACTAAATTTTTTTGTGTTATTTTATCACTAGTGTTGACCGCCGTGGAACAGTTGGTAAACCGTTTGGTTTCTTTGCGGGCGTTATGGCTATAAACCACTTTAGATATTGCTTCTCTGGGCTGGAAACACTGGTTATGTAGGAATTAATTTCCATATGACAATAAAGTGTTTATAATAAATGGATATAAATTAAAGTGACAGTTCAAATTAACACATTTTTGTTTTTATTGACTAAAATAATATGTTCATTCAATAAATTATAATTCGTCTTTGAAATGTTGGAATAAACCCAGTGCTGCCATACCGCTAAATTAAGTTCCTCTTATTTCATATTATTAAAATTCCCATAAAATAATAATAAAACTATAGAATACTCATTCCCATACAATACCTCGCTGAAAAAGTGAAGCCGTTTTATTGGCCGGCTCGTGTCAATATATGTATGACTCTGCTGGTAGACATTGTTCGTATAGTACTATTCGTCATGACTGCGTAAATAATTTTGCAAGCAGTTAAAAAATTCCCTATTTTGAGAATGTATCACGCAGACGGCCAAATGATTACTGAATGCTCGTAGCAAAATGTTGAACAAATTAGTCAACATAAGGCAGTCTTATTTACTGCAGGCTAAAGAGTATTCTATACTATTATAATTCTATGAAAATTCCATAAATAATAAAGGATTGCCAAAGAAAACAATCTAAAATTAATATGAAGGAATAGAACAAGTATTTTTTAATTATTTTAAACAAAACAACATACCTGTTTTAAGCGATTTGTGCATATTTATCAGAAATAACTTTTAAAAAGTCACAAAAGAAAAAAAAAATAACATGAAACAACACCTTCGTGGCCTTTGTCAGCATTCGTGGCTCAATTGGTCAAGTATCTGACTGCTGATCCAAGGGTCCCGGGTTCGCTTCCCGGTGGAGACACAGTTTTTAATTGTGTTTTCAGTCTGGATCTGTGAGACGATTAATATCGTAAGTCTACAGGATGTGCAGGCAAGTTGTTATTGGGTGCGTGTTAAATACTTATTTGTCATAGTACCTGTTAGTTGCCGGAGAAGCTACATAAATAATAAATAAACACCAAATGCAATCATATATAATCAATACCATCTCCGAGAGACGTGCTCGCTGGATTGGGCACATCTTGCGCCTCGAGGGACTCCTACATGACCTAATGGAGGGAATGGTTGAGGGGACAAACCACAGGGGGCGCCCCCGACGGGAATATTTGGCCCAGGTGTGCGAGGACGTGAACTGCGCCACATATGTTGAGCTGAAAAGGGCTGCACAGGATAGAGAGAAGTGGAAAGCGAGATGTAGACTTCTTCTGCAAACCAATCCATAGGATTGAGACTTTTGATGATTGATGCAATCATATCAACATCACCACGAAGTGCACTTTAAAATTAAACATACAATACCCGGCAAATTAAACCAATCACTACTATTTTTAATATAATAAAATTTCACGGTTGAAAATATAATCTATAATATAATTACTGTACGCCATATTTTTTCGTCGTTCAAGGGATTGCCAGTGAAATAATTTTTCCTTAATCAATTTTCGCGTTCGAAATTTTTATTTAAAATAAAAAAAATAAATTAATGCGAAAAAGTATAAATTAATCGTTTAAAATGTATTTTCTGCATAAATTGACAATTTTATTGTTTAAAAAGGAATTTTAAACATTCAGAATATATTTTAACCGTAATAATCTGCGGAATATCCATTTTGAATACTGACAACATTTTTTTTTTTTTTATTTTATTTTATTAAGTTTACAATAACATATACAAAATATAAAACAAACAAACTATATAGAAAAGATTCACAGTAAGACAAAACATATTTACCCTTTACTAGAGTGCAAGCACTCGTGTGTAAAGGAGACAATTTAATACAGAATACACAAAATATTATACATACATAATTATTATCTATACAAAAAGAACTTAATATAATTTACATATCAGTCAAATAATAAGTTTGATTTATTCTTTATTTTTTTTTAAATCATTATGTTCAATTGCCAGTCTCAAATCTGTTTCAAGTTGGTTGAACCACACCACCCCATTGTACGTGTAGTAGTGCTGTGTTGTGTATGTATGTGTTAATGGGGTACACAGTTGACCCACTATATTATGTCTATCACTCGCCACACGTACAAAGGCATGGTGCGACCTTCCAATGTCCTTATGTATTTGAAATAGCACATTTTTTTTATAGATATTTTTAAAAGATGGCACTTGAAAATCACGAAATAGTTGCAAAGTTGGGTAGTCAGATGGTTTTTTATTTATAATTTTTATTATCAACCTTTGCGTAATTTCTAGAGGCAAAATGGATGTTTTATACGCCCCCCCCCCCCATGCAACAATGCCATATTGCATTATTGAATGGGCGAAAGCGTAATACACATTTTTAAGTAATTTTAAATTGAGAATGTTTCTAAGGTTGATAAATATGTAAATAAGCTTTCTTAATCTGTTTATAGTATTATTTATTTGAGTTTTCCATTTAAGGTTACTGTCAATTATTACTCCTAAATATTTAATTTAATTTTTATTTGCTATACATAGACAATCATTATTTTTACATGTCAATACTTTTGTAGAACAATTTTTTGAGTGGATTTTAATATTTAATGCAATGGGAGGTATTTTCTTGTTTATGGTAAAAGGTATATAGTAAGTTTTCTCAATATTCAGGGTCAATATATTATTGTCAAACCATTCTTTTAATAAATTTATATCAGTGTTAGCATTTTCTTCAAGCTCATTCCATGAATTTGCCTGAAAAATAATTGCCGTATCGTCTGCATATGAAACAAGTTTTCCTGATATTGTCAAATTAAATATATCATTTACATATAAGATGAACAAAAGAGGGCCCAAAATTGTGCCTTGAGGTATTCCAAAATCACTTGTATTCGGTACGCTTAGAGTATTATTTATTTTTACATACATTGCATACAATATGTCATAATAATACGCAAAACGATGACAGATAATGTTTTCGTTTAATCGCATTATTTTTAATTACATATATGTTTGTATAATTTATCATTATTATTGTATTATTATAAAAAGATATTCAGTATTAACTGTTGTGTACTGTTCTAAATGATATTTCAAATGTACATTCAAATTATCAATGTTTGTAATTTCAAACGTACGCATTTCATATAACGCATTTCTATCCAAACATTGTCGAAAATATTCCGCATTTTTACTATAAAAATACTGTTTTATTACTTGATTTTAACGTTTTCACGTAAAGATATTTAGTTTTTAAATGTTGTGTAATGTCCTAAATGGTATATTTGACGATATTTAGTTTTATAAGGTCATTTCGCAACTGCCGCGTAGCGGTAAATAAGCCGCGCTGAGGCCGTTAGGGGTCGGGCCGCGATAGCAGTGAGGGGCAGAGCCCCTACAGTTAAGTCTCTGCGGTGGGGTGACTTAATAAAAAAAAATGATTTTAAATTTAATTACTAGACAATTCACACCGAAGGTGACTAAACACAGTATCTACTTGCACGTGTTTCTCACCAGATCTCATCCCATAACTCTAGTTTTTATTGAAAATATAGAAGAGTGTTATATGAAATTAAATAATATTATTTTTTGAAGAAGACTTGACATTGCTATTGTGTCATTTTTTAGTGAAATAAAATTTTGCTTACTCTTTGTTAATAAACATGTGCGATATCGGAAGAAGAAACAAAGTGGAAAAGATGGAAAAGTTTGAAGTTAGTGGACTTACTGTGCTAGCTTTCTTCTTTCTTTCACGTACATTTCACAATCTAAAGAGGCACTTAATTTAGATTGTGTGGTGAACCTCGTAGCTGAAATATAGTTATTCTGCACCATGTATTTTCCATTTTCCAACTATTAACCGGTTCTAAATGAGATCACTAAGAAGAGTATAAAATAGAACGATACAACGAATGATACAATAAAAAATGAGGACATAAGGAGAGAATGCGAGGTAAGATAAGGTGGTTTGGACATATTGTAAGAATGAACGATGAACTACTGACCAAATAAATATACAAAGGTGTAAAGGCCCCCATTCACGATCGTGCCATCCTTCCAAATGGGTTGCTATCACTTCAAAATGCTCTCGTGAATGTCGAAACCCGCGCAGCCCAAACCACTATATAGCAGTTGTATAAAACTCATCATCAGAATTATAAATTATTTATACTTGAAAATTTCAAAAAAATAGAAATTATTTATGCGAAAGCGCCGACATTTTGCGTATACTAATTTTGATGGCTCGATGGCGCGCCCGTGAGTGTGATGAAAATTTTACAATACTCCAAATGAAGCCGGTCCATATGCCGAATGACACTATCGTGAATGGGCTGCTTAAGAGATGGAGTGAATAGCAGGGGTCGTCCCAGAAAGGGATGGCATGACTATGCGAATGATATTTAGAAAGCAGGAAAAATAAGATGTTTGAACAATCGACGAGCATGTATGAGACGATGCATGTATGTAAAGGAAGCCAGAAATGTGTGCACAAATAGAGAATTATGGCGCTCTGTTCTTTCTGTTTACCCAGTGTGGGACATGGTGTTTATTTATTTATTTATTAATTTATTTGGATTAGTAAACAGTCATGTTAACACTTACAATACACAAACGATTTACAGAAATGAGACCAATTACATACCAATCCCAGAAAGTACAGAATAATGACAGTTACAAAAAATTGAATAAAAAAAAAAAGCATTTCATATATTGTAATAAGTATAAGAAGGATGTGCATGGTTATAGGATGGGTTGTAAGGAGTGAAGTAAACATATTTATTAATATTTATTCAACTATCGTTGTAGGCGAATGCAACCTTTTATATAGTTCAATTTTGTATCGCAGTTGGCTACTATCAAACATGTCCAGGCCTGCAAAGTTATTGTTGTAACTATTGCAAGCCCGCACAATGAATGCGTTCTGCCCTGTAGTGGTACGCACTCGGTCTGTGTAGAATAGGGTGTTACGTCTGCCACTTCGCATCGGGACATGAAATGGAATTAATTTTAATATGTCGGGTGAGTCAATTATGTAATTAAGAATTTTGAATTTTGTATGTATGTATGTATTAACCGTTTATAAAAATAAAATTATTTGTAGAAGCTCCAAGATTGGGGACCTGGAATGCTGGTTCAAATGAAAAGTAGAGACTTCGGCGGCTTTATTACAACTGGTTTATTACAACTGGTTTATTTTATAAAAATTAATAAAATCAGTAAAATGTAAAAATACAACAAAACATGTGTGTACAAAATACACAGAATGACGTATGTCAACCAACAGCTTCAATGCACCGGTGTGCGCGGTCGATAACGTAGTTATCTGCTGTGTTACTTACATAATTGCCATAGTAGAAAATTGAACATTACACACGAGTAGAAATTAATTGGTTTGGTTTTATTAAAAAATAAATAAGATTTTATTTATACGAAAATAGTCTAAAAAAGGTCTGCATTTAATTTAAATAGACAGCTGGTGCTCATAGAGAGACATACATATTTTCAAATTCATTCATTCGTGTATTTTATAGTAGGTATACAGTTTATTCATCTGTTGAAATATTTAGATACAAACACGTCCCATAGTTTTGAGAACCCTCGATATATGTAATATAAAATGGTGTATGAGAAATAGAACTCAATAGGTTTTTTTGATTAACCCATAAAAAGAGTTGGTTTATGCCGAGGGGAGGTATAAAATAAAGTAATTTGTAAACAGTCTGAGAGAGTTTTATGTTAAACCATGTTACAGTCTCTTTATGTTGAACCATGTTACACTCTTTATGTAAAATCTTGTTACACATTTTATATGAATTGATAAGTGCAAAACGTGTTACGATCAATATAATTAAGTGTTAACTTGGAACGTACAGACATATCTCAGTATACCTACATACATGAATATTAAGTATCGAGATGTTTTGCAGATTTTTCATACCAAGACACAAACATTTTAAATATGTTTTAACGGTATAAAGGCGAAGATGTAAATATTTATACCAGGCGAAACGATTGTCTTGTAAAAATGAATGGTGCGTGTATAGCGTATTGCGTACTATGAAATTTATGGCCTCAAACTATAAATTCGATCAACTTTTTATTGATAGCACCCGAAATAGACAACAGATAAGATCCCACTAATAAGGACGATTTTTTCCCAACGAAATTACCCCTTTCTTGCTCCTAGACTTTGCAGTAAAATTAATTTTACTTGTCATAGAACACAATATCCCATTCGACGGAATATAATTCAAAAAATTGGTAACAGACTGGCTGAAAAGTAATGACAGAATACAATCTGCTCATATTCTGTTAAATATCCACTAATTCACTACTCTCTGCCTTCACACTCCGGAAATCTCTATCAAAACTTGATGTCATTCATAATTTCTATTACAATTCAAAAAACTGATAGGTCACTGTATATTTCCTGATTATTTTTCTTTTCTGTCATTTAGCTAAAGATAACTTGATGTATGGAAGTGACAGTTGTCACGTGACTGGCAACTGTCATTTCCATACATTGAGTTATCTTTTCTTGTTTATTTTCTTGAGCTAAATGACACGTTGTCTAGGGAGGCTGTTTACGTTAAATATTTCTGTTAATTTTTTGCATTCAATAACATCTAACCTTAGACAAAATTGAAAAAGTACTGCCTCAGAACATCAGATGTCTAGTGAGGCAGTAAATTTCCAAATAGGAATAAATGTACATAGTGTGTTTATTACTACATACATACGTGCCATCAAGCCATGCCCCTCATGGCGTAGCAGAGAGAACCGACCACCACATTTTCTATATTGAAACGTATTAATTTTGCAGTCAGTTTTTTCATACGAAAGATTTATTTATCATTTATAGATCTGTCGATTTTAAAACTTTTAAAAATACGGTCCAGAGCAAAATTAAGTTTCGCGTCACCAGGAAAATATTTGAATAACTTTCAATATCTCTAAGTACTTATGTTTGTACCTAGGAGTAGAAGGAGAAAGTCCTTAAGAGATGGGTCTATTCACGTACTTATTACGTAGAAGTATCCAGAGAAGTTCTTAATACACACTCCATATATTTTTATAGCAGCTAAAATGTTAATTCGGGCAAAACAAACACCAACAACGCTTCCACTGAATATTAAGAGACATTCCCCAACAACTTGAACAACCTAAATACTTACAATACAATAAAATGTACAACAAATAATGTTATTACTATAGTTATGTATCCTTTGTTATAAATAAAACATTTAACTATTTTGTTTAATGCTACAAAGTATCAAGTGACAAAGACTGTTTATTATCACATTTGATTTTAGCGTCTGATATGGGGGTTTATATTGTAGAAATATGCATTATGACCATACATTTTTATTATAATATACAAGTTGTAGTACCTACTCCGTGCAAAAAGTCATGGATTATCGCGCGTTTGACGTTTTGGTTGGCAACATATTTCAATTTTACTTACATTTCAACACATCCTAGATAACTATTCTCTTAATAAACAAAGTATTTTACTACTATCAGGCATATTGCTCGTTGGAAGACACAAGGAACTATTATCAGGCATATTTCATATCGAATTACTCTATGACTATGACAGCATTACATTACATTGCTATGACAGCAATGCAACAATGTCAATTAACATAATGTTATCCAACTGTCGATTCGTTCAAGAGAATGAAATTCTAATGAATGAGGAGGCAGTTTAAATCCAAGATGCGTGTACGAAGGAATATTTTGTATGGCGTAGTGGACTTTTTGCATGCTAAAAACACCAACTTAGAGGCTTCGAAGCATATATTATGTTCCCGAACATGGAATTACTCAGAATTCGGAGTAGAACATTTTATGTGAGTTTTGTGTGTCTGTGTGTGTGTGTCTGTCCCCCCCCCCCCTCCCTTATAACTGTTGATCCGCTCAATTAACAGAGCCCAAAATTTCAGAATATAAATAGTTATAGGCCTACAAAAATTTTATACCCAGAATTGTGAATTTTTGTTTCAGTCAGGGTTTATCAACTTTTGAATTTTTGGTTTATTTTCCATATATCTCAGAAACCATATAAGCTAGAACGCTGAAAATTGGTAAGAACATAGACAAATACAAAATCTCAAATTGGTTTTTTCTAAAAAATTCCAGAGTTTCTCAAACATTTTTTATTGAGAAAAATATTTTTATGATAAATTTATGAGTTTAACTGCTTATATTTCCAAAATTTTTTAAAAATATTGAAAAAAGCCGAAACACCCGAACTAGATAATTTAATTTTTTATAAAAAATATAAATAATATAGAAGTACATCTCAAATTTTTTTAAAAAATGAATTTAGTGACGACATCGCTTCATACAATTTGTATGGGCAGTCGCCTACACACAATATCTAAAAAGTCTCAATAATTTGATACTTAATCTGCAAACATACATTACATACCATCATGCTGTTTTCATCTTCTGGGTAGGAAAAAAGGACTGACCTCCATACTATCCTATCTTGACATACATACATGTTTTATATAGAAAATAATCATCTACTAATAGATTGTGAAATGTCTCTAGATGAATTCAACAAACATAATTGTGCCAAAATCATACAAAAACATAACAGTACAAACAATAAGCATTACCAACCAGATAACAATGACCATAAAAAAATAAAAGAATTTGTAAAGATAATGCAAGAGAAAGATATAATGTGCACAAAAGCCGACAAAGGGAATTCCATTGTAATAATAAGCAAGAAAGATTATATAGATAAAATGAACAGCATTATAAGTGACAATGAAACATTCCAAAAATTGAGTGAAAACCCAACTTTAAAATACCAAAATAAAATAACAGAAATAATAAAGAAATGCAGTAAAGTTATTGATAACAGAACAAAACAGTCATTAAGAATAATGAACCCAAAAACACCGCAACTCTATGGATTAATGAAAATCCACAAAGAGAACAAACCAGTTAGACCAGTCGTTTCATATGTGGATGCACCAGCCTATAAATTGGCAAAATTTATAAATAACTATTTTCTTAACATTACCAGATTCAAACCTAAATTTTCAAAAAAAAATACTATAGAATTTTGCAATAAATTGAATAACAGTGTGCCTCCCAAAAACTGTACTCTTGTGTCGTTTGACGTAAAGAGTCTTTTCACAAATGTACCAATAGACGAGTCATTGAACTATATTAAAAACATCATTACCTCAAATTGCATTGACATTGAAATAGGCCAAGAAGTGTACGAAATCATAAAAATGTGTATAAATCAAAACCTTTTTTGTTTTAACAACGAATACTACACTCAAACAAGTGGCCTACCCATGGGCCACTTTATCACCCTTACTAGCAGACATATTTATGGACCAATTTGAAAATAATATCCTGTCTTCACAAAACCCATTAATAAAATCAATAAATAATTATAACAGATACGTGGATGACATATTTTTTACTTTCACCGGATCCAACAGACAATTAGAAAATTTGCTAAAGTTATTCAACAAACAAAACGAGAAAATACAATTCACAAAAGAAATTGGGATTAAAAATGAATTAAACTTTTTAGATACAACAGTGATAATACAACAAAATAAATTAAATTTCAAAATCTATAGAAAAGATACATACACAGACACAATAATAAATTCCAATTCATACCACCCGAGAGCACATAAAATGGCTGCATTTAATTCTATGGTCCACAGACTTGTATCAATTCCATTAGACGAAACCAACTATACAACAGAAGTAAATACAATAATAAACATAGCAAAAAATAATGGATACCACGAGAAAACAATCAGAAGAATGATAAAACGTTCGAGGCGATTTTGAATAGCGCGAGGGTACATAACAATGAATTGGAAACGAAACTGAACGAGCTGGAGCTGCGTGACCGGCTAAATAACGCGCACATATTGGGAGTTCCAGAGAAGAGGGACGAAAATGTAATGGAAACGGTAATGAACATTGGGAACTTTTTGGGTATTAAACTATCATGTAACGATATTGACCACGCTACTAGGGTCAAGACTAAGAATGCACAAGTGGGACTTCCGAAGCCAATTGTGGTGAGGTTCATTACTCGTTCTCGGAGGGATGCATTTCTTGCTGCATCTCGGAAATCAAAGGGACTGAAATCTACGGACTTGAATTATTCCTGCAGTGCGAAGAACATCTACATTAATGAACATCTGACACCGCGGTCCCAACAACTACTAAAGGAAGCGCGAGTTGCTGGAAAGGCTGCGGGGTTTGCGTTTATCTGGGTACGAGATGGCAGGATCTTCGCCAGGCGGAATGTGACCTCCCCAATTGTGGTAATACTCAAATCAGAAGACGTCAAAAAGATTTCATAAAGTTATGTTTTCTTACACAATTACATAAAGTAGTGTTTCCCTTCTATCCTCTTTCCACACCTGTCACTAATTTCTCATGGTTTGTCGCAAACTGTTGCTTCTCGATTAGCTGTCTGCTGGTTGCGTTCGTATACATAACTCTACATTTCTCTCGACATTTTAACATATATATTTATCTTTTTTTTATCTCACAATGTCTGTTCAAATTTATAAAAAATATTTTAATTTAATTGTATTTAACCTTGCATTGATTGATGGCGCGCGTGCGATATTATGTTCTGACAAATTTCAAATGGAGATATTTCATATAATCATGTTTTATTGTTTTTTGAAGTTGTGTATATATTTTATTTTTGTTCATTATTATTTCAGTTTTGCGAAACATTTTGTGTATAGTGCTAAACTTGATATAAATATTTTGTATGCGCTCATTGTATTGACTACAATTTACTGCAAAATAGGTAGGTACTGTTCATTTTTAGTGTATATTATGTTACAGAGCAAATATTATTATTCTATTCTGTCAAATGTTATGTCCGTATTTATGTGTATATACATATATATATATATATATATATATATATATATATATATATATATATATATATATATATATATATATATATATATATATATATATATATATATATATATATATATATATATATATATATATATATATATATATATATATATATATATATATATATATATATATATATATATATATATATATATATATATATATATATATATATATATATATATATATATATATATATATATATATATATATATATATATATATATATATATATATATATATATATATATATATATATATATATATATATATATATATATATATATATATATATATATATATATATATATATATATATATATATATATATATATATATATATATATATATATATATATATATATATATATATATATATATATATATATATATATATATATATATATATATATATATATATATATATATATATATATATATATATATATATATATATATATATATATATATATATATATATATATATATATATATATATATATATATATATATATATATATATATATATATATATATATATATATATATATATATATATATATATATATATATATATATATATATATATATATATATATATATATATATATATGTTTTTATTAAGTATTTTGGGGATAACCCGCGTCAAATTATGATTCCCGAGAGAATCAGTCGTCTGCCGACGTTTCGTCTGAATCACATCAGACATTTTCTAAAGGCGCCTTGTTAATAAATTTTCGTCTCGAGGGATAGTGCACGCACGTCCGTTCGAGTCGAAAGCTTACTACCAAGTGAAAGTTTGAAAGGAAGCCGCGTCAAGTGTTAGTGGAGGGGTGGGTTTCCCCAATGACGTCATTATTGCGTTTTGTTTGGCTTCTAGTGACTCTAGTACTTAACGGTATATTGTTTACAGGTGGATTATCAGTTTTCGGCTTACTAAGAATTTTACTAATGTTTTTAATGTGACTATTGTTTGAAATATCGGTAGTTTGATTACTATGGTTTTTAAAAATGTTGTTTTCAAGTACACTTGTCCATGCGGTCGGGATTCGAATGCTATCGTCCCTGTTATTCATTATACTGTTGCTTCTTTTATATATTTCGATTGCTTCCCTGTAAATTCTAAATGTTTCATTGTTAATATTCGCGACTACTTTTGAGTTTTCAAAGTCTATGGAGTGATTTTCGGTCAATGAGTGATTTACAAGAGATGAAGTTAGTTTCCGGTTTTTAACATCTACGCGATGTTCAGAGACGCGCGCCGAGATTCTGCGATTTGTCCTGCCTATGTAAGTTTTTGAGCAATCACCGCATGGGATTTCGTAAATACCGTGTGACTCTAATGGTATTTTATCTTTCGGACTTTTTAAACAGTCCGAAAATCATCTGTGTACAGAAAATCAACACATACCAACAGATATCTCCACGCATCGTCGAACCATCATCCAGCACAAATCGCCTCTGTAGCAAACACCTTGGTAACACGATCATTAAGGATAGCCGACTCCGAAAACATTCAAAACGAATTAAAGTATCTTAAAAACGCGCTACGAAATAACGGTTTTTCTAATTTTACGATAAATAATGCAGTAAAAAATCAAACTAATAAAAATTTTAATAAAAAAGATACGTCAACTAAAGTAAAGCCACTCTCCATTGCATTTTTGCCTTACATAAAAGGCACTACAGACAAAATCAGTCACCTACTTTATAAACATAATATTCGCACCATTTTTAGAACAGACAACAAAATTTCATCCTTTTTAAAAAGTCCGAAAGATAAAATACCATTAGAGTCACACGGTATTTACGAAATCCCATGCGGTGATTGCTCAAAAACTTACATAGGCAGGACAAATCGCAGAATCTCGGCGCGCGTCTCTGAACATCGCGTAGATGTTAAAAACCGGAAACTAACTTCATCTCTTGTAAATCACTCATTGACCGAAAATCACTCCATAGACTTTGAAAACTCAAAAGTAGTCGCGAATATTAACAATGAAACATTTAGAATTTACAGGGAAGCAATCGAAATATATAAAAGAAGCAACAGTATAATGAATAACAGGGACGATAGCATTCGAATCCCGACCGCATGGACAAGTGTACTTGAAAACAACATTTTTAAAAACCATAGTAATCAAACTACCGATATTTCAAACAATAGTCACATTAAAAACATTAGTAAAATTCTTAGTAAGCCGAAAACTGATAATCCACCTGTAAACAATATACCGTTAAGTACTAGAGTCACTAGAAGCCAAACAAAACGCAATAATGACGTCATTGGGGAAACCCACCCCTCCACTAACACTTGACGCGGCTTCCTTTCAAACTTTCACTTGGTAGTAAGCTTTCGACTCGAACGGACGTGCGTGCACTATCCCTCGAGACGAAAATTTATTAACAAGGCGCCTTTAGAAAATGTCTGATGTGATTCAGACGAAACGTCGGCAGACGACTGATTCTCTCGGGAATCATAATTTGACGCGGGTTATCCCCAAAATACTTAATAAAAACATATTTTGTACTCGCGAAAACCTTAGATTTAACATAAATAACCTCTACGGGGAGGAAATATACAGTGAAACGAAAAAGTTTGAAAAATTAAAGTCAAAACACGCGAAGCTTCTATGTGACCTAACCTTTTTGTGTCGATGTCGTGATAAAAAAGTAGTGCCAAAGTGTTTTCAACTGAGACAACGCGGTAGCAGAAAATCGGTGAGAAAAATTCTTTGTAATACTAGTTTTTCCCTCATACGCGACGAAATCGGTTACATTCATTTACAATTACATACACTTGGTACTGATATTAAAAATCTTCATTTAAAACTTTCTAATATATTACACCCATTAATATGGTCCGAATTAGATAATCTCATTCATAATAGAATTGAAACGAATAATAAAATAAACTCCGACCGCCAAATAAGTAAATTCACGCGTATCGAAAATAATATCAAAAAAGTAGAATACCAACAGTCTTTAAATACCGATAAAATAATTCACAATCTCACCGATCTTAAATTAAATAACGATACAATATCGGTTCTAAGTAAAGGTTTTAATTTTGGTGTTGTTCCTCCGAAAATTCCAAAAGAAGACATTGTTACGGGAATCGAATCAGCCGTATGTAAACTACCAAATAATATAGCCGAAACTATACGACAAGAAACTTGCCATATACTTAGAAAATCGCTTCCGCCGAAAAGAAATATATCTCTCGATGAAATACGAGCTCTTAAAGAATTACGCGCAAATAAAGATATAATTATTCTTCCGGCAGATAAGGGAAACGCAACAGTAATCATGAAAAGCGAAGATTATCACATTAAAATTACTAATTTGCTTAACGATCCGGCTTATAAACTGCATCCTAATAATCCTATAACATACTTAGAAAAAACGACTAAAACTAAAATTATGTCATCCAAATTAAGTCCCGAATTAAAAAAGTCGTTAATACCTAGAGAAAAATCGTCACGTTTTCCGAAATTATACGGTTTGCCAAAAATTCATAAGACGGATGTTCCTCTTAGACCCATAGTCAGTTCTGTCGGTTCTCCACTTCAAATGTTATCAAAGTATCTTGCCAACTACTTACAACCAGATGTAGAATCAGCGGAATCTTTTGTCAAAAATTCGGAACATTTTATACAAATCATTAAAAATCAAAAATTAAACAAGGGCGACATCCTTGTCAGTTTTGACGTCGTATCCTTGTTTACCAATATACCCACAGACGAAGCTCTTCAAGCAATTAAAGAAATGAGTGACCCACCGAATGACATAATAACTTTAATAGAACATTGCCTCAATAACACATTTTTCACTTATAATAACGACATGTACAAACAAGTAAAAGGAGCACCAATGGGTCTATCTCTTTCACCGCCAGTCGCTAACATATTCATGACCAAGTTAGAAAAGGAAGCTATAGATAGAGCGCGCTTAAAACCAAAGCTATGGATTAGATACGTGGACGATACCTTCGTTATATGGCCTCACGGTTTGGAGGAACTTAACAAATTTCTTGATTTTCTGAACGATCTCCACAATAACATCAAATTCACAATGGAGATAGAAAACAACGGTGAAATACCTTTTCTTGATGTTCTCGTAATCAAAAAAGACGATGGCACTCTCGGCCACACTGTGTACAGAAAATCAACACATACCAACAGATATCTCCACGCATCGTCGAACCATCATCCAGCACAAATCGCCTCTGTAGCAAACACCTTGGTAACACGATCATTAAGGATAGCCGACTCCGAAAACATTCAAAACGAATTAGAGTATCTTAAAAACGCGCTACGAAATAACGGTTTTTCTAATTTTACGATAAATAATGCAGTAAAAAATCAAACTAATAAAAATTTTAATAAAAAAGATACGTCAACTAAAGTAAAGCCACTCTCCATTGCATTTTTGCCTTACATAAAAGGCACTACAGACAAAATCAGTCACCTACTTTATAAACATAATATTCGCACCATTTTTAGAACAGACAACAAAATTTCATCCTTTTTAAAAAGTCCGAAAGATAAAATACCATTAGAGTCACACGGTATTTACGAAATCCCATGCGGTGATTGCTCAAAAACTTACATAGGCAGGACAAATCGCAGAATCTCGGCGCGCGTCTCTGAACATCGCGTAGATGTTAAAAACCGGAAACTAACTTCATCTCTTGTAAATCACTCATTGACCGAAAATCACTCCATAGACTTTGAAAACTCAAAAGTAGTCGCGAATATTAACAATGAAACATTTAGAATTTACAGGGAAGCAATCGAAATATATAAAAGAAGCAACAGTATAATGAATAACAGGGACGATAGCATTCGAATCCCGACCGCATGGACAAGTGTACTTGAAAACAACATTTTTAAAAACCATAGTAATCAAACTACCGATATTTCAAACAATAGTCACATTAAAAACATTAGTAAAATTCTTAGTAAGCCGAAAACTGATAATCCACCTGTAAACAATATACCGTTAAGTACTAGAGTCACTAGAAGCCAAACAAAACGCAATAATGACGTCATTGGGGAAACCCACCCCTCCACTAACACTTGACGCGGCTTCCTTTCAAACTTTCACTTGGTAGTAAGCTTTCGACTCGAACGGACGTGCGTGCACTATCCCTCGAGACGAAAATTTATTAACAAGGCGCCTTTAGAAAATGTCTGATGTGATTCAGACGAAACGTCGGCAGACGACTGATTCTCTCGGGAATCATAATTTGACGCGGGTTATCCCCAAAATACTTAATAAAAACATATTTTGTACTCGCGAAAACCTTAGATTTAACATATATATATATATATATATATATATATATATATATATATATATATATATATATATATATATATATATATATATATATATATATATATATATATATATATATATATATATATATATATATATATATATATATATATATATATATATATATATATATATATATATATATATATATATATATATATATATATATATATATATATATATATATATATATATATATATATATATATATATATATATATATATATATATATATATTGAAATGATCTCTTCTTTTGGTAAAAGAGAATATTTTAAATTGTGGAGAAGAAACTTATAAATGAACAACTCTTGTAGTTATAATATCATTTATTACAATTTTAATAATTACAAAGTGTGTCTTATTGTTGGCAGTCTGAACCAGAATCAAAAATGTACAATTTTCACCTATAACAACAATTTCTTATTCTTGTATGTCTATAAAACCTATTGTTTTAACAATAATTAAATATTCTAGAATGTTCTTCTAAATTAAATATTGTACCTAATTATATTCACAGTACAAAACACATGAGAGACATCTATGGGTAAACTTGGTAAGTTATATCCCAATAAACATACCATATCACAAACTTCAGTGAAGAAACCTCACTGAAATACCATAGATGTCACTGCAAAATAATAATATTCAAAATATCACTTATTTACTAATAATGATAATATTTTACACTCCCCAACTTAAAATAAAAAATACACCCTTGAGGAGAAAAACAAAATAATAATAATATATTTGTTGCCTTGCAACATAATAAACCAAAACAACATAATTAACCAATTATATAAACCAAAATTATATTATTCTTTATAATTGACAACTCGGTTCCTGGGTCTCAGACGATTACTCCAGTCTGGAACTGTCTCACTCTGAAACAAAGAAACGGCTTCATCAGGAAAATATTTTAAATTTTCCAATGAAACCTCATCTGAAAGATTTTCCAATCTTTCATCAGAGTTTCCATCGGTTCTTGAGTCACCATTCTCTAAACCTTGACACAAAGAACGTAACTGATTAAAATGTCTTTTCCAAATTAACTGATTAACCTTAACCAAATAAACATTTTTAGAAACAACCTTAAAAATTATCCCTTCTACCCATTTTCTACCATTTATAGGTCGATAATCTTTTACGAGAACTTTTTCACCAATATTAAATTTATTTTTCTTGTACTTTCTACCACCATAATAACATTTCTGTTTATTTTGACTTTTCTTAATATTAGATTTAATCTTATCTGGTATGTCATACAAATGATCAAAATGATCCCCTGGTAAAGATAATTGAAATCTATTTCTAATCTTTCTACCAAACATTAAAACTGCTGGTTCACATCCAGTTGACGAATGAGGTGTGTTTCGATAATCCATTAAAAATTTATTAATATCACTTTGAATATTAATAAGCAATTTTCCCCTAATAACTATTTTTCTTAAATAATTTTTAAGCGTTCTAACAGAATTTTCCGCTAAACCATTGGATTGTTGATATTGAACAGGAGACGTCAAATGAACGATACCCCATTTATCATAAAATTGCTTACATTCTTGAGAATTTAAGTTCTGAGCATTATCACTCACAATTGTTTCTGGAAAACCAAAATTAACAAATAATCTCTCCAATTCATATAACATACATTTAGATGAAGTATTCTTCATTACAATACATTCTAACCATTTTGAAGTAGCATCTATAATTACCAAACAATCAATACCATCATATTGTAAAAAATCTATATGTAAACGACTCCAAACCTTCTCAGGACTTTCCCAAGGAGATAAAACTGATTTATGAGGATTTTCTTGACAACTTCTACATATACTACAACTATCTATCATAACAGAAATATCTTTATTTATGCCTGGCCAATAAAAATAATTTCTCGCTAGATTTTTAGTTTTAACAATACCTTGATGTGAATCATGTAACAAATTTAAAATTCTCTTCCTTAATGAACTCGGGACAACTACCTTGTGTTGCCACATAATACAATCTTTATAAATGCTTAGTTCATCTTTTATTTTATAAAAAGGCCATACATCTGATTGTTTATTTATTTGTGAAGGCCACCCTTTTTGTAAATAATCTATAATTTGATTACACAAAATATCCTTTTTAGTTTCCTCTAAAATTTCATCAAACTTGATACTGAAATTTTCTTCTGCATCTAGAAGAAAAACAAAATCACAATTAATATCAATACAATTTAAACTTTTAAAATTTTCTAAATCTGAAACATCTAATGTTTCATCCTTTTCTATAGGACACCTCGATAAAAAATCTGAACAGTTATTTTCTGATTTCACAAATTGTACTTCATAATCAAATGCTGACAAAATAACCCCGTAGCGTTGTAACCGATTTGCTGCTAATTGAGGAATATCTTTATCCTGCTTTAAAATATGGCATAAAGCCCTATTATCAATTTCTAAAATAAAATGTCTTCCATATAAATAATGAAACCATTTTTGTAAAGCAAAAATAATCGCTAATGCTTCAATATCTAATATTGAATATTTCTTTTCCGCTTCTGTTAATTTCCTTGAAATAAAAGCTATAGGTCTCGCTGACCCATTTTCAAAAATGTGTAATAAAGTAGCAGCAATACCATTAGATGAACCATCTGTCACAACCTTTAACGGTAACTTTTTATTATAATGAATTAAAACTAAATCCGAAGATAAAATATTTTTAATCTCTAGTACCGAATTTGAGCACTCTTGTGACCAAACCCATTTAACATCTTTCTTCAACAAATTATATAAAGGAGACAGAATTTTAGCAATATTCGGCATAAAATTACGATAGTAATTTACCATACCTAATAAACCCCTCACTTGCGTAGTATTTTCAGGAATTGGAGCCAATCTAATCGCCTCCACTTTATCAACTAACGGTTTAATTCCTTCCTCAGATATATTGTAACCTAAATAATCTACTGATTTTGTAAAGAATTGACACTTTGATTCATTAATTGACAAACCACGTTCATTTAAACGAATAAATAACGATAATAAATTATTAAATAAATCTTCATCGTCTTTTCCTGATATTAGAATGTCATCTATATATACTGACGTACCTCGTAAATCTTGCGTGACAGAATCTATTACTTGCATAAACAAAGCTGGTGAAACCTTTAATCCAAATATTAATGTTTTGTAGCGAAATAAACCCATATGGGTTGCTATCGTAGTATACTCTCTACACTCTTTTTTTAAACCAATTTGACAATATGCAGACTTCAAATCAATTTTCGCGAAAACCTTACCTCCACTAATTTTTTCTAATAAATAATTAATTCCCGGTAAAGGATATTTAATATCCATAACATAAGGATTTATCGTTCTCTTATAATCTGCACATAATCTAAGAGTACCATTACTTTTCGGAATAATAACTAAAGGACTTGCATATTCCGAAAATTTTACTCTTTCAATAATGTTTTGCTCTAACATTAAATTTAATTCCGATTCAACTTTTTCTTTTAAAGCCAATGGAACTGGTCGTGCTTTACAAAATTTAACTGGATGATCCTTAACCATCTTAAAACCTACTTCATATTTTGTAAACTTACCTATATTATTCGAAAATACATTTGGAAATTTTTTTTTTAAAATTGATACACCATTTTCCTTAAAATTATTGTTAACCATTTCCGAAAAATAAATACCGGAAAACCCAATCTCGAATTCTTTGAAAAAATTTCGACCTAACAAAATTTCACTTCCATTTTTAATAATTATAAAATCTAAAAACCTTGTTTTTTCATTATAACTTACTTGTAGGTTAATTTTTCCCAATACTTTCAAATTAATATTTGAATAAGCCTTAACTTCTAAATTATATTCCAATATTTTCATCTTATGAAAATATCTTCTATATAAATCTTCTGGTAATACAGAAATGAAAGCACCCGAATCTAATAAACATTTAAATGACTTGTCAAACAAAAACACATCAATCATACATGAACTGTCATTGTTTTGAATTGTATTCAACACATTAATAACTTTTTTTTTTGTATTTTTCTGTCCTTCAATATTCACTTTACAATTCGCTTTAATGTGACCTTTCAATCCGCAACGAAAACATAAAAATTCTTTTTCAAAACTATTTGTTTTTTTATTCTTAAAATTCTTACGATTATAGTTACAAGCTTTATTTGACAATACATTTTTTTCTCTATCATACAACTTGTTAGACGAAAATTTATTATTGTCAAGGTTACCAAATACTTGTACCCTATTGGTCGAATTGTGACTAACTTCCCGTTCCAGATGAAATGATTCACCAATAGAAGCTAAATTAACACAATCATCGAATTTTAAATTTTCTCCTTCAAGAACCAATTTTTCTTGAACCTTATATTTTTTTATACCTAGAATAAATATATCTTTCAACACAAAATCCAGATATTTATCAAATTTACAATTTACC
Source organism: Molanna angustata (assembly GCA_963576475.1). Lineage (NCBI taxonomy): Eukaryota > Metazoa > Arthropoda > Insecta > Trichoptera > Molannidae > Molanna > Molanna angustata. Next base: position 733,234 of record OY754988.1, read on the forward strand.
GATAATTTCCGTAATCGAACTGCAAATTCCTTAATTGATTCATGTAAATCCTGCTTAGTCGAATAAAACTTTCTCCTATATTCAAATACATTTGATACATTTTCACAATACTCTTTCAATTTTTTCATCAAATCTTCGACACTAAAATCAGTTATTTTCTTAGGAACACATAAATTTATTAATAATGAAAATGATTCCTCACTCAACGTATTGAGAAATAGTGCCCTTTTTTGAATCGCTGAAATACTATTTTCATCATATAAAATGAGACTTTGTTCAAATCTTGTGAGAAAATTATCCCAATTATCAGTACTATGACTGAATTTTGGGATGTCCATCTGGAACAATCTCTGAGACTGTCCAGAAACCCCTTTACTGCTACTGGCATTAGCATTCATTTTCCAAACACAAAATTAAAAAAAAATATACAAAGTTCAAATTTACAAGATACAATAAAAATAATAAAAAAAAAATCAAAAAAAATACATGACTCAAATTAAAATTTATACAACAAAAATAGACAATACTGATCTTTTCTTCTCCTGATTCTGGTAGACCCTCAGCAAGCTCCGGAATCTCCAAGAAAAAATGGACTGCTCCAGTCCTCCTTTCCAGCTTCCAGCAACTGGCTGCCAACTGCACCTTGGACCCGTACCTGGTTCCTTGTGTCCTTGGTCCTCTGCTCCTGGTTTTCTCCTTGCCTGGATACTCCCCTGGATTCCTTGCAGATACCTCCCAAATAAGTACTTGCCAAAGTACTCAATCCAAACTGGAACGCCGTAGAACTCTTCTACTTGTGTCCTGTTTGATTCCTGTTTGATCCCACTGTCCGTGGGATGAAGATCTTCAGATATTCCCTTGGAATGAAGTTATTTTAAACCGACTGCGCCATGAAATGATCTCTTCTTTTGGTAAAAGAGAATATTTTAAATTGTGGAGAAGAAACTTATAAATGAACAACTCTTGTAGTTATAATATCATTTATTACAATTTTAATAATTACAAAGTGTGTCTTATTGTTGGCAGTCTGAACCAGAATCAAAAATGTACAATTTTCACCTATAACAACAATTTCTTATTCTTGTATGTCTATAAAACCTATTGTTTTAACAATAATTAAATATTCTAGAATGTTCTTCTAAATTAAATATTGTACCTAATTATATTCACAGTACAAAACACATGAGAGACATCTATGGGTAAACTTGGTAAGTTATATCCCAATAAACATACCATATCACAAACTTCAGTGAAGAAACCTCACTGAAATACCATAGATGTCACTGCAAAATAATAATATTCAAAATATCACTTATTTACTAATAATGATAATATTTTACATATATATATATATATATATATATATATATATATATATATATATATATATATATATATATATATATATATATATATATATATATATATATATATATATATATATATATATATATATATATATATATATATATATATATATATATATATATATATATATATATATATACAGACGGTGGCCAAATTAATACAATCAAAGGAAAAAAATGCAAAAATAATTGTATATATATATATATATATATATATATATATATATATATATATATATATATATATATATATATATATATATATATATATATATATATATATATATAAATATATATATATATATATATATATATATATATATATATATATATATATATATATATATATATATATATATATATATATATATATATATATATATATATATATATATATATATATATATATATATATATATATATATATATATATATATATATATATATATATATATATATATATATATATATATATATATATATATATATAATATATATATATATATATATATATATATATATATATATATATATATATATATATATATATATATATATATATATATATATATATATATATATATATATATATATATATATATATATATATATATATGAAATTATTATAATCTTTGGGGTTTCTAAAAACAGAACAGTCGACATTCGAAATGATCAAGTCTAAAATTCTGTTGTTAGAATTGGTAATACTATTGTATTGATGCAGACCGGTATACGATAAAGTGTCAATAAGTTGAGTGTTAGAAATATTATTGCTTAGATTCCCAGGTGTTAAGTAATTGCATGGAGTATTAGAATTCCATGTAATGGAGGGCATATTGAAATCACCCATCACAAATATTATGTCATCAGGATTCTGTTCATGTACTGTACTTAAAGAAAGTAAAAATGAACTGACCGCGGCTTGATAATGCTGACCTTGTGGAAGGTACACGCAGGCAACATGGAGATTCTGTTTAGTGCGAATGTTAAATTCCGGAATGGTAACCCAAAGACATTCTGCGGAACATTCAAAATCGTCAGAAAATAATGATAACGAGTGACAGAAAATAATTGATTGGGAGGTGAATATGACCCATATACACATATATACATACATATACACATACACATACATACACATATATATACACACATACACACATACATACACACATACATACATACATATATATACACACATACATACATACACATGACGTATAATTTGGTAGGAAATAGACAAATGCAATAGATTGGAAGAGTAAAATCGAGATATATATGTAAAAAATATATAAAATATACCTATACATATATATATATATATATAAAAAATGAATCTCCAAGAAAAAATGGACTGCTCCAGTCCTCCTTTCCAGCTTCCAGCAACTGGCTGCCAACTG